>JARQOC010000003.1:535682653-535716755 GCA_033576535.1 Allobates femoralis | reverse complement strand
TGGAAGGCAAGACAGACTCAGAGGAGCCGGAGGACATTGAAGGAGCTTCAGGAGGAAGTACCCTAGAGGCTGCATGGTGGTTCGCATGGCAGTGGCAGCAGGGTACCCCCATCATTCTGAGCACAGCAGAGACCAGAGCGACGCCAAGAGTCCCAGTCGGCAACTCACCACCACCAGAATACCAGTCGTCCCTGAACCAGCGAGACCAATAAGCTAGACAGAAAAGAAGAGAAGAATGGTTCCAGAAATAACAGGCTACCTGGCAACTTTGAGATGAAGCCAGAGAACAGACCCTGCTTCCATTGGAGTTATACCGCCAAGGAACTGTAGTTTCTTCCTACTAAGAAGAAGGATGGGGAGTCTTGTGACGCCACCTGCGGTACCCGGTAATGATAACGGCGCTGCTTTCAGACCTCCGGGCATGGTGATGCTGCAGCCAGATGATAACGCTCCCCATAGGTGGTGCGGGGTCCCCGGGGCAGTGATGTAGAATAGGGATTTTGCACAGGGAAGTGGCTATGCAGGTTGGGTACTGACACAGTCTATGTGTTGGACAGGATCAGGGGCCGTAAGAACTGATACACACTGGATGTTGTTTCCATACCTTTTACTGATGTTGTTGCAAGGTAACGTCCAGGGCACACTCCAGGTGGTCGAGAGGCACTTCAGGATCTCCACACCCGGTGAGTTGTGAGACCTCCTTGTCCTTGTGTGTGTGATTAAGTCCTGGCCTGTCTTGAACCTGACCTGACCTTCCCTGTGTCTCTCACTTGTATTGCAGGCGGTGAGAACCTTCTGCTGGCTGCCGCTATCTCTTTTGCGGTTCCTGGCTCTTGTGGTTGCTGTGCTACAAGTGTCCTAGAAGACTCACCACTGAGCCACCATACAGTGCTTGTAGATATGAGATAATGCGCAATAGGGTCTTATCTCTAAAATAAAGAGATGAGGTGGATAATAAGTGTGAACTGCTCACCTGGTGCGGTTGTGTTACCCACAACCGGTTTGATCGCCTGTGAGACAGCTGCTGCAGGGCCGCACTTTCACGGTTAACCGTGGGGAGAAGTTCCCCGAGGAAGGAGGTGGGTTATAGTTCCGAAACGCGTCGGAAGATTAAAGACCTTTGCACCCAGATGATCCATTATTCTGATGGTTCTTGACGGCACCGCAGGAATTGCGGCATTTTGTCCAACAGAAGTGACCATACAGTGCTAACCACTAAGTCACCGTACAGAGCTAACCACTGAGCCACCATACAGTGCTCACCACCAAGTCACCATACAGTACTAACCATTGAGCCACCATACAGTGCTAACCACTGAGCTACCATACAGTACTAACCACTGAGCCACCATACAGTGCTCACCACTGACCCACCATACAGTGGTAACCACTAAGTCACTGTACAGTGCTAACCACTGAGCCACCATACAGTACTAACCACTGAGCCACCATACAATGCTCACCACTGAGCCACCATACAGTGTTAACCACTAAGTCACCATACAGTGCTAACCACTGAGCCACCATACAGTGCTAACCACTGAGCCACCATATAGTGCTAACCACTAAGTCACCATACAGTGCTAACTACTGAGCCACTACACGGTGCTAATTACTGAGCTACCATACAGTGCTAACCACTAAGTCACCATGCAGTGTTAATCACTGAGCCACCATACAGTACTAACCACTGAGCCACCATACAGTGCTAACCACTAAGTCACCGGGACAGTGCTAACCACTGAGTCACAATACAGTGCTCACCACTGAGCCACCATACAGTGCTAACCACTGAGCCACTATACAGTGTTAACCACTAAGTCACCATACAGTGCTAACCACTGAGCCACCATACAGTTAACCACTAAGTCGCCATACAGTCCTAACCGCTGAGCCTCCTGACATCCTCTGTGCTACTGCCTCCACAGGGCCCCTGTGTGCTGTCTCTGCCCCTGTGCACTTACTGGTGCCCCGTTATTGAGCATATCACTCAATGGTCCCGGGGTATTGTTTGGGCTAGGCCATAATATACCTGGGGTATATTCTGGCCCAGAGGGGTATAATCTGGCCTAGGCCAGTTTATACTCCGGGTTATAGTTTGGGCTAGGCCATAATATACCCAGGGTATAATCTGGGCTAGACCACTTTAAAACTGGGTATATTCTGGGCGGGGGGTTAATCTGGCCTGTTACATCGGGTTTACACACAGCAAGTCTCAACAAGCCATACAATGTTACACTGTCTCTCAGATAAACTCCGACATGTGCAGTCTTTAAGAAGTCGGGATGGCAAGTATGAGATCCTCGGTGGTGTGCCTGTCTTTGCCTTTCTCTCTCTGGTCCTGCTGCTCAGCGCCCTTTTTAGCGCCTCTGCGCCCAGAGCCCCGATCCGGCAGCCATGTGTCTTAGTGGGTGACCGGTACCTTGTCCCCGGACTCTTGTCAGGCTGCTTTCTCGGGGAATGGGCCAGGTGTGTAAGCCACAGCTCCTATGAAGTTCGTGGCCTCCTGTTCAACGGTTCGTGTATTCAACTCCTGTGCCATGTTCAGGTCCAGTTCCTGTTTCCTGATCAAACCCCTCCGTCTGGTATCACCAGTCCCGGATTCAGGCACATGGGGCTGCTTCAGCCCTACCGGTGCCACTAGGGTTCCTTCCTCTCCGTTCCCAGGACGAGCCTCAGCTGCTCAAGTCCCCTGCTTCCCAATTTTACACCTCTTTTCCGTCTCTCCTTCTCCTCCTCACTCAACTCAACTTCTCGCTTTCTGCAGTCTACATTCTAGCTGTTCTCTGGTCTACTCCAAACTGTAACTAAACTGCTCCTTCTAACTTCCACCCACACTCCTCTACCCTATTCTCCTCCCTTGGACCGGGTCTTCCCTACAGCGGGTCCACCCACATCCCTAACTAGGGTCTACATCAGTGGTCTCTAACTCGGCTGGGTTGGTGGGCCGCACATACAAAAAAATTGATATCGGGGGGCCGCATTACTAAGTGACATTTTTAGTAATTCCAGAATTTTTCACTCAATGTAGTAATGTTCAAATCCTGATCTCCTTTTAGTAATGTCCCCACCGTGGTTCCCTTCTTGTAGTAATGTCCCTATCCTGTTCCTCATCTTGTGTAATGTTCTCATCCTTGTCTTCCCTTGTAGGAATGTCCCCATCCTGGTCCTCTTCTTGTAGTAATGTCCCCATCCTGGTCCCCTTCTTGTAATATTCTCCTCATACTGGTCCCCATCCTATATGAATGTCCCCCATTATGGTCCATCTTGTAGTAACGTCGCCATCCTGGTCCTCATCATGTAGTAATGTCCCCATTCTGACCCTCATCTTGTAGTAATGCCCACATTCTGGTCCTCTTCTTGTAGTACTTGTCTTGCAAAGACATGCTGATAGGATATTTAGATTGTGAGCCTCAATAGGGACAGCATTACTGATGTATGTAAAGTGCTATGGAATTAATAGTGCTATATAAATGAATAAATTATTATTATTATTATTATTATTATTATTATTATTGTAGTAATGTCCTCATCCTGGTCCTCTTGTAGTAATGTCCTCATCCTGATGCCACTTTGTAGTGATGTCCCAACCTGGTCTCTCTTCTTTTTGCGTACACACGCACACAGTCTCTCATACACTCACAACACACGCTCATACACACACTCTCATACACGCACATACACACTGACACACACACACACATACTCTCATACACAAATACACACTCTCTCATACACACTCTCATACATACACTCTCATATACACACACACGCAGATACACACTCATACACATTCTGATACACACACACGCTCATACACACGCACACTCATATACACCCACTCTTATACACACACTCATACACACATAAAGTCTCTCATACACTCACAGGCACACGCTCATACACACTGACACATACACATACACACTAATACACACATACACACTCTCTCATACATAACCTCATACACACACACGCAGATACACACTCTCATGCACACACACTCTCACACACGCACACTCATATACACCCACTCTTATACACCCACTCACTCTCTCATACACACACTCTCTCATACACACACACATACTCTTAAACACTCACATACACACACTTTTACACACACTCTCATACACAGACTCTCATACACACAGACACTCATATACACACACTTTCTCATACACACTCACATGCACACTCACACACACTCATACACACACTCTCATATACACACTCTCACACACACACTCTCATACACACTCTCATACACACACTCTCATACACACACATTCTCATACATACACACTTTCATACACACTCATATACATTCATACACACTCACATGCACACTCTCATACACACATACTTTCTCATACACACACACTCACATACACATTCATATACACACACTCTCATAAACTCTCATACGCACTCACACACACTCTCATACACACACACTCATACACACACTCATATACACATACACTCTCATACACACACACTCATACATACACTCATATACACTTATACACACTCTCGTACACACACACACTTTCTCATACACACTCTCATACACACCCACATACACAATCACATACACACACTTTCTCATACACACATACACACACTCATATACACACACTTTCTCATACACACATACACACACTCATATACACACTCACATACACACTCATATACACACACTCATACACACACACACTTTCTCATACACACTCACATACACTCTCATACACACACACTTTCTCATACACACACTCATATACACACACTTTCTCATACACACACTCATATACACACTCACATACACACTCAAATACACACTCACACACACACACACACACACTTTCTTATACACACTCACATACACACTCTCATACACACACACTTTGTCATACACACATACTCATATACACACACTCACATATACACTCATATACACACACACATACACACTCATATATACACTCACATACACACACATACACACACTCATATACACACACACACACTCATATACACAGTCACACTCTCTTTCACACACACCTAAAAGATGCCGGGATCCACTGTGCAGGGGGCCGCCCTGGTGCGCTGTGTAAGGGACCGCCACGGTGCGCTGTGTAAGGGGCCACCACAGTGCATAGTGCTGGGGACTGCGGCTTCATTATCACTTCCTGCGGTTGCTACGACAAGCTCCGAGCCTCCTTCCCTCTGCTACATCAATGGAAGCTGGCGGGCCAATCAGATCACAGACGCGCAAGTGATGTTGGCGTATGACGTCACTTGAGGTTTCTGATTGGCCGACATCGCTTGCGAGTCTGTGATCTGATTGGCCCGCCAGCTTCCATTGATGTAGCTGAGCTGAGGAAAGGAGGCTCGAAGCTTGTCGTAGCGACCGCAGGAAGTGATAATAAAGCCGCAGTCCCCAGCACACTGCAAAGCGGCGGCCCATTACACAGCGCACCGTGGTGGCCCCCTGCACAGTGGATCCCGGCGTCCTTACGTTGTCCACGGTGCCGCAGGACGCACTTTGAAGCCCCGGGCCGCGTTTTTGAGACCCCTGGTGTACATGTTGGGTGTTTGCTGAGGATCCCATATCTACCATCTCCCAACTACAGGAGAACCACACCTATGGCTTTGGTGCAGTACCCCTTGTGACGTCCAGACCGGTGGGGCGCCACACTGGCATTCCTAAAGGTACCATCACACGCAGCAAATATGGCTTCCATATCACCGTAAATTTGTGTATTTCGGCGATGTGGAAGCGACATCGCCTGTGCGTAGTGGCATGAGTTAGGTCAATTTTACGGTGACAAATCGCCGTTGGAGTGTCACCTGATTACCCTGCACTGCAGTGAAATCAGGCGATACCCACCAGGCAATTTCTGCGCATCATGGCGTGTGACAGGGCAATAGCAATGTAGAAAGCGAGCTCAGGCCATCTGGAAGCAATTCCAGAGGCGTGACTGAGCGTTCTGTTTGGCTCGCCCCGCCTGCCACGATTGGTGGTCGGTCCTGCGTTCCCACTAGCTTGCCATGGCTGAGGCGCCATATTTGAATAGCGATATGCAGTGGTGTAACATCACCTTGGCGGGCCCTGGTTCAGCAATTACAACGGGGCCCCATAAGTGAGGTGCGGGGGGGGGGGTTTGGTGCTAGTGGGAATTTCTGTGCTTGCCCTCATGCAGAGTTGATGAGCGGGGGGGGGAGGGGGGGTTTGGGGTGCTAGTGGCGGATAGTTGCGCTTGCCGTCCTGAGCCCTGAGCTCCCGCGGTCAGCTGCACCGCCGTTAAGAGGATAGGGGGGGCGGGCGCAGCTGCAGGAAGTGAGCCTTCACTCACTTCCCGTCCTTCCTCCTCTCCTCGGACACACGCGATCGCGGTCGCGGCGGGAGGCTGGGAGCACGGGCTCCCCTGCAGGGAGGCACGGGTTCCCCTACAGGGGTGGGCCCGGTCTCAGCCGCTACTGCTGCGACCGCGATCGTTACGCCACTGGCGATATAGTAGAAAGGGCACCTGCGTCATGTAGTGTGCAAACATCCTGACAAGGCTGACCAATGGTTACGAAGTTGTGTCGGCCAATCGGAGTGGTAGGGGCGGGGTGAAAAAGACTGGCACGCCTGTCTCCTCGCTGTACTCACACTCTACGCTCACATCACTGATGAGATGGTGTCGTGTGACGCGGCGATGTGGAGAAGGGAAATTGCTTCCGGTCTCCTGCAGGCGATTTCTGGAACGCAGGATCGCCGTAGAACGCAGGCGAGATCTCTGTGTGACAGTGCGACGGCGATGTGCAAAAAAGTTCCCGAAACGTGCGCACTCACGTCAAATTGCCGGCGATATGGAAGACATATTGCTGCGTGTGACGGTACCTTTAGTGTTTAGATTTTCACAGATCTGAAATCGTGTGGATTCAGTTTATAACTCTCAGCAAAACAGAACAGTCACCAATATGAGAGTCGTCAATAATAAGATCTCATAGCTAGGAAGTGTAGAACAGCACAGAACACAGTGCAGTAAGAAATATTAGCCACTCTCCTGCTCACCCACAGGATAGGCGACCCCTGCTGGCCACACGGTGGACAACTGACTCATTTCTCTGTTCTTCTGCTTCATCTTTAAAAATATGTCTTAGAATTAATCAAATTAAACTCAAACACCTGTAGCAGATATGCTCATCTTGTAATGAGAAGTTAATACAGAGTGGTCTCTACAAAAAAAGACAAAACATAGAATTTGTGTAATAATAATACACAATAATTTTGTGTAGGTTCTCTTAAAAATAAGTAAATGAACTACTAATTATATAATAGAGAGAGATCTATAAAAGAAATAGCTGTAAAAATAAAAAAAAAAATGTCCTTCGGACCGGAATCGAACCAGTGACCTAAGGATGACAGCATAAACCACTACAGTCCTCCGCTCTACCAACTGAGCTACCGAAGGAACGCCTCTAGTTAGCTTCTCTGCAATGTATAACAGCATACACAGTCTCTGCAGAGTATATCTGTGACACACGCCCTCTGCTGGATTAGTGCAGGAAATAACAACTGAACTAAATGGGCGCAAATGAGAAGCAGTGCGAGGACAACCAAGTGCCAGCCGTAATTGAGAACGCTGAAACCAAACAGCTATTTTTCCTTACACAGAGAGATCACATTGGATAATAAGATGTGACAGACGAAGATGTACTAGAGCAGACATATTTGTTGTAGTGTCTTCATAAAAGTGATAGCTTCAATTTATTGTTTTAGCTCATAAATTGTACTGAACTGTAGCGACATCTAGTGGCAGAATGAGAACATTGCTGTACTGTACACAGGACATACAAAGGTGAAAGCTTTAAAGGGAACCTGACCTTGAAAAATGTGCCCGCAGCCTCCAAATACCTGTCCCTGCACCAAGTTAATAGCTTTCTAGGCATCCCTTTGTGCTTGTAAATCGATATAGTAAACTTTAGAAAAGTTGTTTTTATACCTTATAACCTGCGGATTCTCATTATTTGAGAAGCCGCAAAAGGCGTTCCTTTCTTGTCCTCTCCACCGCCTGCTTGTTATTTATTCACGCCCCTGTGGGCGTGCTACAGAGGCGGGAGACTGTGCGTGCCATGTAAGGGGCGGTAAAGCTGCTATGACGCAAATCGCGTCATATCCTGCTTTACCACGTCAGTACACCCATTAGGTGTATAGTGAACGCACCTCGCACATGCGCACTCGGCAGCGCTAGGTCGGCAGTACACCCTAATGGTGTAAATCCGGATATGACGCGATTTGCATCACATCTCACATAGAGATCTCGCCTGCGTTCTACGGCGATCCTGCGTTCCGGAAATCGCCTGCAGAAGACCGGAAGCAATTCCCCTTTTCCACATCGCCGCGTCACATGACACCATCTCATCAGTGATGTGGGCGTAGAATGTGAGTACGGCGAGGAGACAGGTGTGTCAGAGTGTTTCTCACCGCGCCCCTACCACTCCGATTGGCCGACACAACTGCGTTACCAATGGTCAGCCTTGTCAGGATGTCTGCACATTACATGACGCATGTGCCCTTTATACTATATTGCTATTCAAATATGGCGCCTTAGCCATGGCCAGCCAGTGGGAATGCAGGAGCGGCCACCAATCGCGGCAGACGGGGCAAGCCAAATAGCACGCTTATGCACGCCCCTGGATTTGATTCCAGATGGCCTGAGCTCGATTTCTACATCGCTATCGCCCTGTCACACACCAAGATGCACAGAAATCGCCTAGTGGTTATCGCCTGATTTCACTGCATTGCAGGGCGATCAGGTGACACTTCACCGGCGATTTCTTGCCATAAAATTGCCCTGTCTCACGCCACTACGCACGGGCGATGTCGCTTCAACATTGCCGAAATACATTAATTTACGGCGATATGGAAGCCATATCGCTGCGTGTGACGGTACCTTTATGTTGGAAGGCCATCGCAGTGATGTCACGTCTACAGGGAAAGTGATTGCTACTTATTGACAAGGAACATCATGGCAATGGGTAAATAGACTTCTTCCTCCCCACAATTTAAGATGTGTATAGGTACTCTACCCTTGTGGACATCTACAATCCCTCTGGCTGTCAGGATTGTTGGCCTGCTATCGGAGTACAAGGGTTCTACCAGGGCCTGGTAATCTTTACCTATAGCAGCTCGACACCAAATCATCATTTCACTTTTGGGAGCTATTACAATGGGGAATGGGTTACTCACCCTGACACTGCCGACTTTTCCACCAGACAATTTCACTTGTTGTCTCTGCATCAGTGCTTTGATCTCCTTTTGCAGGACCCGTTGCTATCCGGAGCTGGCGATTTCGGCTACCTGTTGTAATCTATATACATAATCACCAGTTTTGTGCTTCCGGCCACTGTGCCGCTATCACGTGCCGCGAGCTATGGCGCGCATGCGCCATCGCGAGCAGCTGACACTGGCCGGAAGCGCAAAAAAACTGCTGCCGGACACCACAAACCCCCACACCCCAACCACTGCCCGCTCCATGCACCGCCCGCCGCTCACCCGCCACATCCTCCCGCTCCCCCGCCACATCCTTCCGCTCCCCACCGATCACCCACTCCCCCGCCACATCCTCCTGCTCCCCCGCCGCTCCCCCGCTCCCCCCCCACTCGCCCGCTCCCCCGCCGCTCACCCTGCAAATGTGAATACCACACAGCTCTGTAGCAGGAGTCGCCCACGAAGAGGTTCTGCAGCAGCAGCATCACCTGCTCAGCACAGAGGACCAGCCACGCTGTGTGATGGGGAGGCCCTGCTAATGGCACAATGGAGGTGGTGGCCCTGCTACTTACAGCCAGGAGGCAGATGCCCGCGATGCCAGGGAGCCGCAGCCCATCCTCTCCCCGGCGCCCCCCATGTCCTGGCGGTGGGGGTTAGCTCATGCTCCGGCAGCACTCAGCAGCATCCAGGCTCCGTACAGGAATGCCCGGGCTCCGGCAGGGCGGACAGGTGTCGTGGCTGGACGGCACAGACACCAGCGGCCATCACTGAGCCCGAGCCTCAGCTTATCGACACCGGCGGAGGACAGCGGAGGACTGAGCCAGAGAGGGAGCTCCGCCCACTGTGATGTCACAATGGAGCGCACTGACCACGCCCACACCTTGGTCATCAGCTATGTCATCTCAGTGTGTGTCAGTGTGTGCTGTCACCTGCTGTCAGTGTCAGTGTGTCCTGTCACCTGCTGTCAATGTGTGCTGTCACCTGCTGTCAGTGTCAGTGTGTCCTGTCACCTGCTGTCAGTGTGTCCTGTCACCTGCTGTCAGTGTCAGTGTGTCCTCTCACCTGCTGTCAGTGTGTCCTGTCACCTGCTGTCAGTGTCTCCTGTCACCTGCTGCCAGTGTGTCTTGTCACCTGCTGTCAGTGTCAGTGTGTCCTGTCACCTGCTGTCAGTGTCAGTGTGCCCTGTCACCTGCTGTCAGTGTGTCATGTCACCTGCTGTCAGTGTAGGTGTGTCCTGTCACCTGCTGTCAGTGTGTCCTGTGACCTGCTCTCAGTGTCAGTGTGTCCTGTCACCTGCTGTCAGTGTCAGTGTGTCCTGTCATCTGCTGTGAGTGTCAGTGTGTGCTGTCACCTGCTGTCAGTGTGTCCTGTCACCTGCTGTCAGTGTCAGTGTGTCCTGTTGACCCGCCTATCCAGTATACAGGACAAGAGAAGTGGTACTCTGCAGTCTATGTACACAGAATAATACAGATACTGAGGATTACACCCCGAGAGAAAACAGGGGGAGCCAGCACAGCCAAATATTGTTGAAAAAATAAATGTGTAAGTACACCTGTCACTACCATACTGCTTACAAATAAAGACATTTCGCAAAAGATTACCGAAATAATCTTTTGAGCCACTCTCCCACGTCAAGGAATGTCTCAGATAGAGTGGTCCTACTCTACATATTTTGAAATTTGTGATGTGTCCGTAGACAGCATAATGTAATCTATATACATAATCACCAGTTTTGTGCTTCCGGCCACTGTGCCGTTATCACGTGCTGCGAGCGCGCCATCGCGAGCCGCTGACGCTGGCTGAAAGCGCAAAAAAACTGCCGCCGGACACCACAAACCCCCACACCCCAACCACTGCCTGCTCCATGCACCGCCCGCCGCTCACCCGCCACATCCTTCCGCTCCCCCGCCACATCCTCCCGGTCACTCACCACATCCTCCCACTCCCCACCCGCTCACCCGATCCCCCGCCACATCCTCCCGGTCCCCCGCCGCTCACCCGCTCCCCTGCCACATCCTCCTACTCCCCTGCTGCTCCCCCGCCACATCCTCCCGCTCCCCCGCCGCTCACCCGCTCCCCCGCCACATCCTCCCGCTCCCCCGCCGCTTCCCCGCCACTCGCTCGCTCCCCTGCCACATCCTCCCGCTCCCCCGCCGCTCACCCGCTCCCCCACCACTCGACCGCTCCCCTGCCACATCCTCCCGCTCCCCCGCCGCTCACCAGCCACTCGCCCGCTCCCCTGCCACATCCTCCCACTCCCCCGCTGCTCACCCGCCACTCGCCCCGCTCCCCTGCCACATCCTCCCGCTCCCCCGCCGCTCACCCGCTACTCACCCGCTCCCTGGCCACATCCTCCCGCTCACCCCGACATTCCATTACAGCGGGGGGCGGAGCTAACAATGACCTTCATAATGGGTGTGACCGAGGACACTCCCACCACATAAGGCCAGTGCCTCTCAGTCATGCCCATTATCACGCCCCTATGTAAACTCTGCCTCCCTCGCCCATTCATTTTTCCTCCTTCATGCTGCAAGGAGAAAAATGCTGGCCTGAGCTGGACCATGCACCCTACTGCTAATCAACCCCTACTGACCTTCTCATGCCCCTCATTACCCCCCCACTCTACCACACTGCCCCTGCTTACCCCCCCACTCAACCACACTGCCCCTACTTACCCCCACATTGCCCCTGCTCTCCCCTATTACCCCCCTATGCCCTCACTCCCCACACTGTCCCTGCTTACCCCCCTACTCACCCACACTGCCCCCACTCACCTACACTGCCCCTGCTTTGCCCCCCCACTCACCCACACTGCCCCTGCTTACCCCCACACTGCCCCTCCTCACCCCTCTTACCCCCGTATGCCCTTACTCCCCACATTGCCCCTGCTTACCCCGCTACTCACCCACACTGCCCCCACTCACCCACTGCCCCTGCTTAGCCCCCCCAATCACCCACACTGCCCTTGCTTACCCCCCACTCACCCACACTGCCCCTGCTCCCCCCTCTTACCCCCATATGCCCTCACTCACTCCCCACACTGCCCCTACTTACCCCCTACTGACCCACTCTGCCCCCTCTCACCCACACTGCCCCTGCATAGCCCACCCCACTCACCCACACTGCCCCTGCTTACCCCCCCTACTCACCCACACTGCCCCCACTCACCCACACTGCCCCTGCTTACCCCCACCATTCACCCGCACTGCCCCAGCTCACCCCTCTTCCCCCCCCCACATGCCCTCACTCCCCACACTGCCCCTGCTCATGCCCCCACTCTGTCCCTGCTTACCCCTCTCACCTCCCCCACATGCCCCCACTCACCCACACTGCTCCTGCTTACCCGCACCACTCAACCACACTGCCCCTGCTTACCCCCACACTGCGCCTGCTCACCACTCTTACCCCCGTATGCCCTCACTCCCCACACTGCCCCTGCTTACCCCCCTACTCACCCACACTGCCCCCACTCACCTACACTGCCCCTGATTACCTCTCTCACCTCTCCCACATGCCCCTCCTCACCCACACTGCTCCTGCTTACCCCCCCTCTCACCCACACTGCCCCTCCGTACCCCTCTCATCCCCACATGGCCCCAATCACCCACACTGCCCCTGCTCACCCCCCCACTCAACCACACTGCCCCTGATGACCCCCCCCAATCACCCACACTGCCCCTGCTTATGCCCCCACTCACACACACTGCCCCTGCTCACCCCTCCTACCCCCCATATGCCCTCACTCACTCCCCACACTGCCCCTGCTTACCCCCTACTCACCCACACTGCCCCCACTCACCCACACTGCCTCTGCTTACCCACCACTCACCCACACTGCCCCTGCTCACCCCTCTTACCCCCCCATACCCTCACTCACTCCCCACACTGCCCCTGCTTACCCCCTACTCACCCACACTGCCCCCTACTCACCCACACTGCCCCTGCTTACCCCCCTACTCACCCACACTGCCCCCCTCACCCACACTGCCCCTGCTTACCCCCCCCCACTCACCCGCACTGCCCCTGCTCTCCCCTCTTACCCCCCCACATGCCCTCACTCCCCACACTGCCCCTGCTGATGCCCCCACTCTGCACACACTCACCCTGCTCAGCACCCACTCCTACTCACCCCGCTCAGCACACACACACCTGCTCAGCACACACTCACCCCCGTTCAGTGCACACGCACCTTCACTCAGGGCACCCTCTCCCTGCTCAACACCCACTCACCCCTGCTCAGCACCAACTTGCCCACCTCACTCCACACTTACCCCTCAAGTCGCCCATTCATCCCACAGCCCGACAACTGACCACCCTGCACTCACTCACCCTTCACTCACTCTGTCCTGTACTCACTAAACTCACATTCACTCTGCCCCCTCACTCACTCTGCCCCCTCACTCATCCCCACATTCACTCTGCCCCACTACTCACTCTGCCCCCACTCACTCTGCCCCCACTCACCCTGCACTCACTGTGCCCCATGCTCACTATACCTGCACTCTGCCCCAGCACTCATCCTGCCCCACGCTCACTCAGCCTACACCATGGTTACCCAGCACTCACCCAGCCTTCACTCACCCAGCCCCACACTCATTCAGCCTACACCACGGTTACTCCACACTCACTCAACCTGCATGCACACACCCTCTACTCATTCACCCTACCTGCTCAGCCTGCACTCACTCCACTCAGCCCGCACTCACCCCACTCAGCCTGCAGCCGGCTCACCACACTCACCTCCCTCACCTCACTCACCCTGCGCCAGACTGAACAAGGAACTGCGCCAGTTCCTCATGCCACCATCCACATTAGACAACGCACAGAGGAGGGGGGCAGAGACCGACGGGTAAAAACCACCACGCAGGGGACAGACAGCACAGGGTGAAGTGACAGCTGCTGCCCCCAGTGGCAAACAGCTCATCCCCATCTCGATGTCACCGCACTCCCGATGCGATAGCATCGGGCCTTTTTACTAGTAGAACAATAATCTCGCCAAGACAATTTTCTATCACATTGGTACCTAGGGTGATCATTGGCTTGCATTCTCACCGGTCAATGTCTACAATTATCAACCCCAGTGATTTTAGTTCTACTTGCCCTATTTTAAAGGTCACCTCTTCATACCCCACTTGTGGCAAGGGCTGACCATTGCTGGTGATTATTGTCAAGTCATCATCTGGGCTACGGGTAATGTCAGAGTCAGCCCAGTACCGCTTATAAAGGCTATATGACATCGTTGTCTCATGGGATGCCATCAATCACTGGGAGGACCGGTCGTCCTCCGACATACTTGTCTCGCCAGTTATGTGAGCCTGGTCACCTTACTCCTGGGGGTTGGCCCGCTGCCCCAGGGGTTGCCCGTGTTTAAGGACAGAATCTTGCGAAGTGCCCCGCCTTGTTGCAGTGGTGGCAGATGGGTTGTCCAGTTGAGTCTTAGCGATCGCTGTCTCTTCCCCTGATGGGTCGAATCCTCCTCTGCCATCACCATGGGACATCATCTGGACTGAAGGCCAGCTGGATCTTTTCAGTCTGTGAGTACACCTGCATGGACTGCATGGTTTTGGTTAATGCAGCCACACTCTTGGTCAGCTCCTGGACTTGGAGACGTAGATCTGCAGAATTGTCATTACTCAGAATCTGTGCATCGGCCTCAATGGGTGCCTGAGGCAAGGACACTGCCTCCTGGTGATACGTTATTGCTGGGCGCCTGGAGGGCACGGTGCCACTTGGGGTTTGCTCCCGCAGCCAGTACCCGAATGGCCCAATCTTTAAATTGTGCAAAGTCCAGGTCAGGGTTTTGTAGGGCCATAATGCGCAGCTGGGTTTGGTCAGTGTTGAAAAGGAGCCCCTTGATAAACTGCTCGGTTAGCAGTCTGCCCTCGTCCTTAACACTGTTGGGGTCAATCTGTTTAATGGCCTGCAGCGCCTCCTAAAGTTCAAGGGCATAGTCCTGTACACTGTCCTTCACCCTTTGGTTGCACCCAAAAAATCTCTTTTTAATCTCTGGTCAGTATTTGCTTAACAGTTCTTTTATTAATGTCCGGCCAGGACTTTACATCTCTTTGGGCCACACCAGTTAACTGACCGATAAGGATGCTGACTTTTTGGCCCTCAGACAGGGGGTACACTCCAAACAGGCTACGCAATCTCTCTTTGAAGTTGCTGAGGGTATGCGACTCGCCGGAGTATTGCAGTAACCATGCCGCTACTGGGATGTATAATGAGAAGGAAAAATAGTATGGAAGTGAGCGCTAGAAAAGACCAAGGAACTGAAAATTAAGAGAATTACCTCTAGGTTTATTAAAAAGTGGGTATAGCGAGCCCTCAGCCACAACGCGTTTCGACAAACGTCTTTCTCAAGATCCACTGTGTGGTATGAGAGCTGCTGGAGGAGAGACCTTGCTGAACATGCAATAGAGCTGCCTCCCTTGGGATTAAGTGTCCAGGCCCGGTAGACACGGTCGCCCTGACCTCAGAGCCTTATCACACGGAACCAAGTGGAAGGCCGCCTCAAGAACAACTGACCGAATTTACACTCATCTTGTATTCCATTCCCTGTTGTGCGGTGCACAACAGTGCCAGGTGAGTGTATCCCTGATTAACCCTTATTCTATGTGTGGGATCAGCGTGGCGCAACCTTTTGTTTTTCCTTTCGCTACTGGGATGTATGGCATTGATAGTGTCATTATGGGGGCTGCGGCTGCACCCGCTGCTAGATCCTCTCCTAGGTTGGGCATCTTCCTCCCCCCTTGTGAACCTTTGCCAGGTTCCGAGTCTCTGTTGGATTATAAGGCTGCTGCTCTGCAGCCGGGATGGATCGACCACACAGGGGTTCCGGCTCGGGGGCTTCCTGATTCCAGCCAGCTGACTTCAAAGGGTGGGGCAGGGTTTTGCTTCACGCTCTTTCTAGGGTTCTGCCCATGATGACACGCCCCTTATGCTTCCCGCGCGCTACGTGGCGTGGTAATGGCAGCAATAATCCATCCAATACAGTCTCGGCATATAGGACCTGATGGTACTGGGCTACCAACTCTTGTTCGGGACAACAGTTGCAATGCCCACAGGGCCGGGATGGTCAGTTGTTTGGGAGGTCACAGTGGCTGTGACCCGATTCCGTGGCCCTGGGTGCGCAGTAAAGAGGATATTTACAGAGGAAGATTTGTGACGCCACCTGTGGTTTTCGACCAGGGATGGCCGACGCTGCAGATTAGGATTGCTGGGGCAGATGGTAGTGCAGCCAGAATGATAGCACTCCCCACAGGTGGAGCAGGGCCCCAGGGCTGGTGAAACAGTCTATTAAGGTGGTGATGGTCGTTGCGGTGCAGGACAGAGGGCGTAGGAAATAACCAGAGGACACAGGGATTGTAGTTTCCATTACCTTTTAATTGGCAGATTATAATGCAGCCCAGGATACTAGTTACAGATTGTAAAAGGAGTCTGGCCAGCCTGGAAGCATTCGGGGATCCACCTCGCCAAGTGGGATTGGAGGCCTTCCTGCTGTGCTCTCCTTTCGGGTCCCTGCTGCCTATAGCTATGCTGTGGCTCTCTTCCTGCATGTTGATTCTGACCTGTATGGTACGCCAGGTGTTTGGTGTGGCCAGGAGACTTGCAGTCTCCTGCCCTCCAGATTCGGCTGCCGGGATGTACAGTGCCTGCACAGCCAAGGACTCTGGCATCCTCTCTCTAGTGCTCCTCTCCGGGGTGAGCTTTCTCGCAGCTCCACTCCCCAGAGCTCTCCTCTCCACGTCCTCTTTCTTCTACCGTGTTTCCCGAAAGTAAGACCCCCCCGAAAGTAAGGCAGGGTAGGGGGGTGCCCAGGAGTTTCCAATGTAAGGCACCCCCCGATTGTAAGGCCACTTTCGGGGGGGTCGCGGGGAATGTAAGGCCGCCTATGGTGGGGTCACTGTGGAGCTTACCGCCGCTGCCGCTGTCCCGCCGCTGCCGCTGTCAGGCCCCCTCCGTCCAGCCTCCTCATGTACTGGCCGAGATCCGCCTCCGGTGATTGGCTGCCAGCCCCTGCCTGCCGTGCGTCCAGCCCCGGGATTCAGCTCGATGCTGATTGGCCGATCCGCCTGCACGTCACAGGCTCGCTGCTGATTGGCCATCAGCTCGAGCTGCTGATTGGCCAATCAGCCGCGACGTCACCAGCCAGCAGGCTCGCTCCTGATTGGTCCAGTGTCTCGTGCAGCAGACTCATCACCGGCACCGCAGAGGAAACCGAAAGTGAGGAAAAGTAACGGTAAGTACCGGTACTGTGTACCGAAACCGTGTTGTGTGGGTGTGTGGGTGTGTGTTTGTGTGTGTGTGTGGGTGTTTGAGTGTGTGTGTACGGTACTGTATGGGTGCCATATGGGGCTGTGTGTGTGCAGAGTGGGGGTCCACACAGGGCAGCTCAGTATGGGAGGCTACAGGGGAGGCTACAGGGGAGGCTACGGTACAGGGGAGGCTACAGGGGAGGCTACGGCACAGGGGAGGCTGCAGGGGAGGCTACAGGGGAGGCTACGGTACAGGGGAGGCTGCGGTACAGGGGAGGCTGCAGGGGAGGCTACAGGGGAGGCTACGGTGCAGGGGAGGCTACAGGGGATGATGCAGACTGCAGGGGATGATGCAGACTGCAGGAGATGATGCAGACTGCAGGGGAGGCTGCAGGGGATGATGCAGACTTCAGGGGATGATGCAGACTGCAGGGGATACTGTATGGGAGGCTGCAGGGGATACTGTATGGTAGGCTGCATGGGATACTGTATGGGAGGCTGCAGGGGATACTGTATGGGAGGCTGCAGGGGATACCGTATTATTGTTAAAAAAAAAATTGTAATTTTTTTTTTTTGCCAATGTAAGACCTCCCCCGAAAGTAAGGCAGGGTGGGACTTTTGGGAGTAAATTTAATGTAAGACAGGGTCTTACTTTCGGGGAAACACGGTATATCCTTAGACTAACTGACTAACCCCTCCTCCATGCCAGAACCAGGGCAGCTTCCCTGAAGTCAGATTCTAGAGCTCCCCTTCTGGCCTGGAGTCAGGAAAAGTGTTGCATGCTGGGTGTTACCTAGCGTGGGGACCTCCTCCTGCTTCCAAGCATGACATCACCCCCTGTGAAGGAGGCAATGCCAGTGTGGCAACCGGACCACTGGGGTGCCACACACACACTTATCCACTGCTCGACTCTCTGTCTCACTACCTTCTGAGTCCTAACTGCTAAGTGCCAACCGTCCCTCCTACACCTTGGAACCACTAATCGGGGTTTGGGAAGTATGTGTGCATGTATGGGGGAGTCCATCATAGAATCCTGAATTCTCCTCAGACGTAGTATTAGTACCGATGGAGTTAACTACCACTGTTGTGACCAGACCGCAGGGGTGCCACATATCTACTATAAAGAGGAAAGACTACCATGATGGGGGCTATATACCAGGCTGGGTGGCTATGTACCAGGATGGGCTGTATAAAGGATAACAGAGAATACAGTATTCCATATGGAGGATAATAGAGGCTACATTATGCTATACGGAGGATGATAAAGGCCACAGTATGCTATATGGAGAATTATAGAGGATACATTATACTATATGGAGGATAATAGAGGCCACAGTATACTATATGGAGGAATATAGAGGCTACAGTGTGCTATATGGAGGATAATTGCAGCACTGGGGTCTTGAGGTCCTGGGTTCAATTCCCACCAAGGACACTAAGGACAACATCTGCAAGGAGTTTGTATGTTCTCCCCGTGTTTGCGTGGGTTTCCTCCGGCTACTCTGGTTTCCTCCCACATTGTAAAGACATACTGATAGGATGTTTAGATTGTGAGCTCCAAGAGAGACAGCATTACTGATGTATGTAAAGTGCTATGGAATTAATAGCGCTGAATAAATATTATTATTATTATTATTATGATTATATAATAGAGACCATATTATGCTATATTGAGGATAATAGAGACTACATTATGATAGAGACCATATTATGCTACATTGAGGATAATAGAGACATTATGCTATATGGAGGATAATAGAGGCCACAGTATGCTATATGGAGTATTACAGAGGCTACAGTGTGCTATATAGAGGATAATAGAGGATAGTATGCCATATGGAGGTTTACAGAGTCTGCATTATTCTATATGAAAGAGTATAGAGACCACATTATGCTATATAGAGGATAATAGAGGACACATTATGCTATATAGAGGATAATAGATGACACATTATGCTATATGAGGATTATAGAGGCTACAGTATGCTATATGGAGGATTATGGAAACTACAGTGTGCTATATGGAGGATAATAGAGGCCACAGTATGGTATATGGAGGATTATAGATGCTACAGTATGCTATATGGAGGATTATGGAAAATACAGTATGCTATATGGTGGATTTTAGAGGCTACATTATGCAATATGGAGGATTATAGAGGCTACAGTATACGATATGGAGGATTATAGAGGCTACATTATGCTATATGCAGCTTTAGAGAGACTGTTCTGTCCCCATCTGATGGCTGTAAATCTAAGCGCTCTAATTACCAGTCCCTTAGATAATTGTATGCTCGGTACTTACCCCATCAGGGGCAACAGACAGTTTCAACTCGATCGCCAATGCAGCTGTGGTAAGACAGGAGAACACTGTAGTTTTCTTCCAAATCTTGTATTAGTCACAATAAACGATAGGTAAAAAGGAATAATCTGTACATGGGTATACACATGTGTCTTGAGCAATGGCTTCTGCAGACTAACTGGGGAAGAAGAGGGGACGTCCTGAACAGACACAACTAGGGGAGCAACTTAGGGACAAACTTAGTACACCGTCTAATCTACCTGGTAAAAACAAGGAATTACTGATTGGAGGAAATATATACAATGCAGAGAGTAGACATTACAGGTTGTTCCCATTCGTGGGACACAACACTCCCCGTCTGAAATCGTCCGATTTCAAGTCTTGTGTGACGTTAGAGTCATCTCTGTCCTCCACATTATAAAACCTGTAATGAGAAGGGAGATGAACACAAAATGCAAACAATAATGCAGTATTCAAGTCTGTACATGCAGTGGAATGTGGTCCTTAAAGGGAACCTGTCACCTGGATCTAAGCCCCTACACTATCACTACCTGTCCTTGCACCTTCCTAGCTGCTCCCTATCTATCCCTCTCTGAGCTAAATCCACCCTATAAAACAGCAGAAAAATAACTTATAACTTACAGAAGTCCCTGAGGCTGGGGACTGAAAAGGCAGCCCAGGCTCCATTGTGCTCCAGGGACAGGTAGTGATAGTGTAGGGGCTTAGATCCAGGTGACAGGTTCCCTTTAAATGCAAATGGAAAAAAAAATAAAAAATTTAGTCCAAGTTCAACAAACCCATCTTCGGATTGGGGAAGCCGCAACATGCCAACTCTTCCACCAACCCAACAATCCAGTGGTAAGGTCTTAGTTCGAAGGAAAGGTTGCGAGTTCAGTTGGACACTGACAGTTTCGTGCCCTGGTACAGCAGGGGTAGGAGTAGGTGTGCTCCCCGCCGTGGCACAGTCCAGCGACAAGTTCAGTGCAAGTGACTCCTGCTTGAAGGAGGCACCAGGCGATGCACTTGGACTGAATTTCAGCCTGCACAATGGCTGACTAGGCTGGAGAGTGTCCAGGGTGTGGGACCTCAGCTTCAGTGCTAGCACCTGGGACACATGGTTTGAGCTGTAGGTTGGTGTGAGTCTTATTCTCCACTCAGCTAGTTGGAGGTTAGTAGAGATGAGATGCCACTGTTCAGGTGTGGCTCTCTTGGCTCCAACTGTTAGCGCAGCAGCACTGAGTCTAGCCTTGGTACGGTGCATGCAAGTTTTGAAGTGAACTTTAGCTTGTTCAGGATGAAGCTGCGACGTACCTTGCTGCTGGTTTCTGACATAATCTTAGAGGGTGCTGCAACTGTAACCTTTGTAGACGTGTCATAAGAAACGTGGATTTGACTCTTGGTGACAGCTAAAAGAGTCCTTAGAAAACCACAGTGCAAGACTTGGAGTCGCTGTATGGCCTTTAAAAATATAAAGGGGTGGGGGACAAGAGGCGCAATAGTGCCCTATCACTAGTGACACTGTATGAAGTCAGGGTGGTGCTATGAAACCACTCACCTGGTGCAGTTGTGATCCCCACAACTGGTTTGAAGGCGTAAAATACTCAAGAGCTGCTGCAGGACTTCCACCAACCACTGACCAGTGCTGATATCCAGAATGATTATGGGAATAAAGGTGTGTCATGGTCCGCGCTGCTCCAAGCTCAAAAAACTCACCAATGAGTCAGAATTTCATCAAACAGATTTCCAAGATTTTATTCTCCTTCCTCCAACACGTTTCGGCGCCCTACCTGGCACCTTCCTCAGGGATATACTTCTTCTCTGTCACCCACCTGTGTTGTCTCTGCGATGGTGACGTAGTGTTTCTGTTGATGCCCTCAAAGGCGAGCTGTCCCAGCGGTACCCTGTTTTGAACTGTGGTGGGTGTCCTGAACCCAAGATGATCCTGGATGCTGTTTTCAACAGGCGAGACTCCTCATTTCGTAGCAAGTTTGTTACAGGGCGAAACTTGGAAGGTGAACGTGTCTTGTTCGATGTCCAGTGGTGCGCTGAGGTTACGTTGCGTGGAGAGAACGCTAGCACCTTCAGTAAGAGGTAGGCTGTCAAGAGAGGGGCTCTCACTCAGGGCACAGAAGTCTAGCATGGTTTCGGCTTGACCAGGTTTGTGATAGAGATAGGCTTCACAGTTTGGGAACTTAGCAGTTGTTTGTTGCGAGTCCCTTGGCAACTCGGTCTTTGCAGGAAGAGAGGGTGAGTCGTTGACCTGGTTTGCGGGGTAAAGTGTTGTTAACTCAAGGTTGTCGTCTTGAAGACAAAGGGTTTTCAGGTGGTTTTTCTTTCCACCTAGTGTCGTTTGGCTTCTCCCTTACCCAGAAGAGACACGTCGTGGTCATCTGATGTGATGACGGTTTTGTAAGAAGTGAAGTTCCTTGGCTTCTTTGTCTGGTTGCTACAGACGTCACCGATGATGACCCAGCCTAGCTCGAGGCGCTGAGCGTATGGTTCATCAAGTTGACCAAAGATTTGTAGATGCGCCTTCTGCAGTCGTAAGATGTCTCTGCCGAGGAGAATTAAGATGTCTGCCTTGTTGTCAAGGACCGGTATCTCGCTGGCTATGTCTTTGAGGTGAGGAAACTGAAGAGCCGCTTCTGGTGTTGGGATTTCTTCCCTATTGAAGGGTATTTGGTTGCACTCTGTGAGAGTTGGAAGTAGGATCTCCTTGGAGCTGGAGAGAGAAGTTATTATGTGGCCACTAGTCCTTCTTCCAGTGGCTTCTGTCACGCTACTGCCAGTGCCCAAGGTGTAGGAATAGGTGTTTCCCCTTAAGTCAAGCAAATCAAAGCGTTCTGACCTGGCCAGTGATTTGTTGCTCTGGTCGTCCAGGCTGACATACACATCTTGACTGCCTTCTCTGGATGACCTTTGGGATACACCTTTGCCAGGCAATTCTTCGCGCAGGACTTGTCGCGAAGACCTTCTCCGCAAACCTTGGTGCAGGATGAAGATACCGCAAGATGGTTAGTTGCCTTGTCTGTACTCTCTCCGCCATTGCCTGTGGTTGGAGAAGACGTGGACGCTGAGTCAGGTTGTGAAGGATGGAGCGCTTGTACGTGGTCTTTGCTGTCGCACTCTATACACTTGAGGGTGATGACACAGTCCTTAGCAATGTGTTCGGTAGAAGCACAGCACCTGAAGCATACTCCAAACTTCTTTAAGAGTTCCTTTCGTTCTTGAAGTGGTTTCTTCCTGAAGCCGATACATTTTTTCAGGGGAGGCGGCAGTTTGTGGATAGGACACTGGCGGTTCGGGTCTTCTACCTTCTCGCCTTTACTGCCTTTGTCTGGCGCTGATGTCGGTGAAGGCAGAACTTCAGTCTTTTTTGCAGATACCGGACCGCTGCGGTTTTTGTCGTGAGATTGGGAACTCTCGTACTTGGGAGATGACGCAGAGCCACTGGGTTCTTCATAACAGAAGCTGGGGTCGTTTTTATACTCTGCAATCTCCTTGATGAAGTCGCAAAAGAAGGAGAACGGAGGGAAGGAGACTTGGTATTGTCTCTTGTAGTTTGACCCTCGTGTGGTCCATTTGTCTTGGACGTTCTAAGGCAACTTGGCAACAATGGGTTTCACCCCACGAGCGATGTCCAGGTAGCTGAGGCCAGGTAGATCTGACGCACACCAGGGGCCAGGGTTACTCCCGGTTTAGACAGGCGATTCTTCTCCTTCCTTGTCACGGGTGGACCGCGCCTGCCGGTAGTGGGGCCCGGTGTAGTGCAGATCAAAATTTAGGACGTCTTACGGGAACAGATTAAAGGGGGGTTTAATTTGTTTTCTTCGTGACGCCACCTATGAGTAGATTCGGTAAGGGCTACCGACGCTGCGGAACCTCCCGGGGTGATGGACAGCAGCAAGATGTTACGCTCCCCACAGGCTGAGCGGTGATCCCCGGGGGCTGGAGCTGCTCAAGATGTTGTGCGGCAGCTGCGGTTACCTTTAGTTAACGACGGACAGTTCATAAGGAGACACGGACACAGATAGTCTCTGCAACGGTTCTTTACTGTAACCAGCAGGCAGTACATGGCTTACAGTGGTTGAGTAGAAGACCGGGTGGACTCAGCAGTGATAGTGCTCCTCAGAGATCCGCAGTGTACCTCCTTTCTACCTCCTTAGCTTCTCTTGCCAGCGTCGCCCAGGAATACCAGGTCGGGTACGGGGAGGCTGCTTCAATGCCCTATCCATTATGTACGTTCTGGATTCTTTGGGGAGCCTTGGGTCCCTCAGTGGGTACACCGCTGGTTAGACGACTGGAAACTGGCTGGTGGTGGGGTGCTCCTATAAAGCTGATCCTCCACGGGGCTGGTTCGCGTGGCAGAGGTGAACTGCTGCCAGCTTCGGTACCAGTGAACCGGCTGTGAGTTGTGGGCACGGGAGTCTTTTGGGAACCCGTGTAGATATGCCCATTCCCGGTGGTTAAGGCCTCAGGTGCTGACACCCGACCGGTGACGGCCCAGGGGCCCGCACGGGGTGCGGAGCCCCCGCTCCTCTCCAAGTTCTGTGTTCTAGGCTCTAGATCCTTGGCTCGACTTTGTCCCAACTCTCTAGATTATTATGTGTTCTATTTCACTACCCTAACACTCCACCCACCAGGACCTATGATTGGTCCCCTGTTCTAGGTGTTGTATGTTGGGTTGGATCTCAGAGTTAACCATTGCACTGCTTTGTCAAGAGAATATTGCGGCTGCAATACTCCCTTGTGACGCACTCGTTGCGGGGCGCCACACTCCCCCTTGGTTAAATCAGCTTGTCCCCAAGCGTCAAACTACTCACATTACAGAGGTTTTTACATTTTTATACATATATGACACACTTTTATTAAAATAGAAAAACAGGTAAAGATATGCTTTGGTGATATAAGCAAAGAAACAGGTAATCACTTTGTGCGGACCCGGCGGGCGGTCGGCTGTACTTTAACTAGAGTCCAGGCTGTAGCCGCAAGATCACACGGTCAGTGATTAACGGTAACAGAGTCATTGATGAAGTTCAAGTTTTAAAGTCACTGGCTCTGAGGGTGATGGCGCACCCGGATAGCGAACCACCCATCTGCACAAGCATAGCGCTCGTAGGTGATTATATCGCCCCGGTATAGGTCGCGATCGGGATGTCCTCTTGGCAAGTTTGACTCAACGTCCCGGCGCCCCACAAACACCTCCTCATTCAAACCCACCTCCCAAGCGAACCCCCACCCGGTATTTAAGTTAAAGGTGGAAATTCTACCTTCACGGCGGAGTTCATCAGGCAGCGGCGGCTGGCGGCGAGCCTCGGCACGGGCCTCCATGTTGGCGCGTTCTCGGGCTTGCCACTCCTCTCGTCGTCTCTGGCGTATATCTCCGTCGTTACGGCTCGGGGTGTAGAGATGAGTAACGGAGCTGGTGGTTTGGCGGGAAGCTTGAACTTGGCGGGCTGTCTGTATCGGAACCCGGTGGAACGGCACAGGGGAAGGTGTCGGCAGTGCACCCGACCAGTGTACCCGAGCTGTATGCCCGGAAGGAAGTTCCTTGCTGTCTCCCCAAGCGAACCCGGTGTCGAAATCCTCAGCGGTGCTGTGGGTCTCGTCGTCATCCTCTCCGACCTCTTCCTCGATGACCACATCAGGCTGCTCGATGATGAAAGACGTTAAAGCTTGTTCCGTTGTACAACAGGGCGGTGGTGCTGCGGATCCTTCCGTAGGGACGTCCTGCAGGGCTTCCAGGCTGCCTGCCTCTTCATCTGTTTCCGCAGGTAAAGGTGTTTCAATCCCGGTTACCAGGTAGGCCTCGGCAATGGCAAGGGAAGCCTCCGGATGGGGACAAAACAGGCGACTGTCTCTGTAGTGGTGAAACATGTCGCGGGTTCCTCAGTGGGAACCTGGTAGAGATCTAATTCTTCCATGGAGCGTGTTATGAGCTCCGGCTCAAGAACGGAATCGGTTGCGATGTTGGTCGCTGGAACGGGTCGAGTTGCGGCCTCCACCGGAATGACACAGTCTATTGGCTCAGGTGACGGAGCAGGACAGGTGGTAGGCGAGGGTGAGGCGGTCGAGAAGCTGGTGACGTCGTCGGGGCTTGGAGAAGCTGTACCCGGTCGGCTCTGCTGCATCGCATGGTGTGTAGTCGTCTGCCTAGGGTCGCGCTCCAGCTACGGATCGTCCATTCCACTGTCTCTAGTAACCGCACCCGGAGGTCTTGTAGAGCCTCTAGCCAGAAGTCGGGGCTGCCATCTATGGTAAGGGCAGGATCCGGACCCGGTTGGCTGATGGCTACTCTGGCCTCCGCCTCGACCTCCCGCATCAGGTCTTGGAGTCTCATGCTGGCCATTCTTCTTTGGAGGGAAACCACACCCGTTCAACCGGTAAGACGTTCTGGTTGAGCTGGTCAAGAATTCCGTCTGTGTGTCTATGTATGACACTCCCATCTCCTCTGGGCTTTTGTAGTCCAATCGTGGGAAAAGTCTTTGGGGTCCGCCCCCATGGTTGATTCGAGCAATCAGGGCGGACAAAGAGTTTGGCGCCTTTTGTCTTTGGCCCTCCCACGGTGAGGGGGGGGGTTGACTCACTCCTGGGCTTCACGTGGCGGCTTCTTGTGGCGGGAACGCCATCTTGGGCGCCATCTTAACCCAATGGTGTAAAGGCGGGAAAGTTCTTTTAGGGACGAACAAAGTCCAGTTGTAGACAATAAAGTCCAGTTTAAGCACAATATACCCGTTGGATAACGGGCCTGCTCGTATCCTGTTCGTGACGCCATTTTCTGACGCACACCAGGGGCCAGGGTTACTCCCGGTTTAGACAGGCGATTCTTCTCCTTCCTTGTCACGGGTGGACCGCGCCTGCCGGTAGTGGGGCCCGGTGTAGTGCAGATCAAAATTTAGGACGTCTTACGGGAACAGATTAAAGGGGGGTTTAATTTGTTTTCTTCGTGACGCCACCTATGAGTAGATTCGGTAAGGGCTACCGACGCTGCGGAACCTCCCGGGGTGATGGACAGCAGCAAGATGTTACGCTCCCCACAGGCTGAGCGGTGATCCCCGGGGGCTGGAGCTGCTCAAGATGTTGTGCGGCAGCTGCGGTTACCTTTAGTTAACGACGGACAGTTCATAAGGAGACACGGACACAGATAGTCTCTGCAACGGTTCTTTACTGTAACCAGCAGGCAGTACATGGCTTACAGTGGTTGAGTAGAAGACCGGGTGGACTCAGCAGTGATAGTGCTCCTCAGATCCGCAGTGTACCTCCTTTCTACCTCCTTAGCTTCTCTTGCCAGCGTCGCCCAGGAATACCAGGTCGGGTACGGGGAGGCTGCTTCAATGCCCTATCCATTATGTACGTTCTGGATTCTTTGGGGAGCCTTGGGTCCCTCAGTGGGTACACCGCTGGTTAGACGACTGGAAACTGGCTGGTGGTGGGGTGCTCCTATAAAGCTGATCCTCCACGGGGCTGGTTCGCGTGGCAGAGGTGAACTGCTGCCAGCTTCGGTACCAGTGAACCGGCTGTGAGTTGTGGGCACGGGAGTCTTTTGGGAACCCGTGTAGATATGCCCATTCCCGGTGGTTAAGGCCTCAGGTGCTGACACCCGACCGGTGACGGCCCAGGGGCCCGCACGGGGTGCGGAGCCCCCGCTCCTCTCCAAGTTCTGTGTTCTAGGCTCTAGATCCTTGGCTCGACTTTGTCCCAACTCTCTAGATTATTATGTGTTCTATTTCACTACCCTAACACTCCACCCACCAGGACCTATGATTGGTCCCCTGTTCTAGGTGTTGTATGTTGGGTTGGATCTCAGAGTTAACCATTGCACTGCTTTGTCAAGAGAATATTGCGGCTGCAATACTCCCTTGTGACGCACTCGTTGCGGGGCGCCACAGATCTGTGTCTGTCTTGGCCAGCTGGAGCTCGGACAGCAGGTCGCTGAGTTCCTGGTACCTTGAAGCATCCTTGCCGGATATTTTGGGAAAGTCATATAGTTGTTTGAGTAGAGCATCTTCAATAGCTTCAGGACTGCCAAACCCTTTCTCTAGTCTGTCCCATGCGGTTGTGAGACCGGTCATTGGGTCGTTGATGTAAACGGATTTGAGCTTCTTGATTCTCTCCGTAGAGTAGCAGATCCAGGTCTTCAGCAGCGGTAATGCCGAGGTCACTTCAATAGATTTTATTGAGAGTATATAGTACAATTAAAACATTTAAGTAACCAAGGTAAAATTACAAGAAGGGAAAACAGAAAAACCAAGCAAAGTGGTTAACACAGTCGGACCAAGAATTCACAAAGCTCCATAGTATCAGAAGTCGCCTCATCCTTACAGCCAAGACTCAAATAGGACCACAGGCAATATGGCTCCAAGGTGCAGATCCACTCTCAATCTCTGGACGCTACTCTTGTCCTGAGTCATCCTGCCGTAGCCGACAGGATACATGACTGTTACCATTGCCTAGCCAGGCCTTGTGGAGGAATAGTAGGAACGAGAGGCAGACTTAGCTATCCGGCCGGTGAGTAGGGTATCTGAGTAACATGCTCAGACTACAGGACAAAATACAGGACAGGACAAGAGACAGGGAGGGGGAGAGAAAAAAAGGGGGGGGAGCGGGGAGGCGGGGGTTTGGGAGATGGGGGTGTGAACAGGATCAGGTTAGAGTGAGGAGGGGAGGGAAAAGTGAGGCGGACGAGACAAAAGGACAGGGGGGAAAAGGAGAGAAGAAGAAGGAAGAAAGGAAGAAAGGAAGAAAGGAAGGAAAGAGAAGAAAGAAAGAAAAGAAAGAAAGAAAGAAAGAAAGAAAGAAAAGAAAGAAAGAAAGAAAAGAAAGAAAGAAAGAAAGAAAGAAAGAAAGAAAGAAAGAAAGAAAGGGAGGGACCCGCAGGGCTAGGGCGACCCTCGGGTGGGCAGGCACGAAGGGCCAGATGGTCAGATGGGGATCTGGAGAGCTAGGGGATGAGCCGCCCAGCAAGACCATGCCTCGGCCACATACCTCTTGGATTTGACCTCCATTGCCAAATAGTACTCGTGACAAAATATCGAGTTCAGTTTGTCAATGAGTTCCTTCATGGACGGGAGGGTCGGGTCCTTCCATTTTGTGGCTATACAAATCCTGGCTGCTGTCAAGACAAAGGTGAAGAGAAGGCGGGGGATTGGAGGGAGGGTCTCCACTCTTATGTGGAGGACAGCAATTTGGGGGGAAAGCGGACCCCCAATCCCCGTGAGGGTATCCAGGAGTCCTGCTACCAGCGTCCAGAAAGGAGCCAGTCCCCGGCAGCCCCACCACAAATGGGCCAGGTTGCCCTTACATCCACACTGCCTCCAACACAGGGGGGAGGTTCCCAGTTTGAATTTCGCTAACTTGGAAGGTGGGGTATACCAACGGAGATGCACCTTTTTCAAAAGCTCTATATGATTTATGCAGCTAGTGGCACCCATTGTACATCGAACTGCACCCTCCCAGACATCAGCGTCCGCTGAAAAGGACAAGTCGTCCTCCCACCTCTCCCATTGCGGGAGTTTAGTCGGAGCATAGATGCTTGATAAGCCCTTGGCGATCTCTGGTCCAGAGAAAATGAACCGCAGCAAAGGGGACACGCATGGTGGACCTAGATCGTGATGGCATGAACCCGACCTAAGGAAGTGTGTGATCTGGTGGAACTGTAAGAAGGAATGATCAAGTGAGGGGTGAGCTGTCATAAACTCTTCCAAAGTCATCAATCTGCCCGTGATAAGTAGATCACTCAAGTTCTCCAGATCACAGTCTTCCCAGTGGGACCAATTTACGCTTAGGGAGGGAATCAAAAGTCTTAGAGCCTTCAGAGGGACTACGGTAGGCAAAATCTTCGACCAGCCCTTCTGCAATCCACCCCATAGCCTCAGCACGGCCCTAACTGTCTTTAGCAAGCTACTCTTCTGAACCGTTCCCAAAGATTCCGCTGCTAAGAGATCCCTCAACGAACTACCTGGAGACTCGCTCTCCTCTATGTGTAGTCATCCGTCAGCCCCGCCCCCCCTCCACCAGGCCTTTGCAGCTTCCAAAGTGGCTGCTTTGAGATAGGAGACCACATCAGGGACCCCCATGCCTCCCCTGGACAAACGGAGGTGCATGGTCCCTCTCTGCATCCTTGGGTGCCCACGGGCCCATACAAAGTCATTAATTAAGGCCTGGAGGCGAGAGAGCAATACCGAGAGGTAGAACAAGGGGAGGCAGCGAAACAGGTATATAATCTTAGGCAGCCACATCATTCTCACGTAGCACCTCGTGGAGGTAGCCCCAGTGCACCCTGTCAAATGCCTTCTCGGCGTCGAGGGACAGGAATACACAGGGGCCTCCCCTTTTCTCTGCAATTTCAATCAAATTTAGCATTCTCCTGGCGCCATCATGGGCCTATCTCTGCTGCACAAACCCAACTTGGTCCGAGCATACTAGCCAGGGGATCACCTCACTCAGCCTGCACGCTAACAGTTTTGAATACATTTTGAGGTCCAAGTTCAGGAGGGAGATAGGGCGATAGTTTTCGGGACGGTCCGACTCCTTCCCTGGTTTAGGGATCGTTGTAATTGTGGCCTCCAGGGCGGACTCCGGAATCGAGCCCTCAGTTTTCCACACCAAAAATAAGCGGAGTAGGAAAGGTGCAAGGACTGACCCGAAGGATTTGTAGTATTCATTAGTGAAGCCATCAGGTCCCGAGGCCGAATTCGCCTTGAGGGACACGATGACCGCCTGAATCTCAAAAAGGGCGAGGGGCCTATTCAGCACCTCTACCTCCTCCGGACCAACGGACGGGAGATTCAGCCCTCCAAGAAACTCCTTATGACGTGCTCTAGTGGTTGAGGGGTGTCGGGTCATTTTTCAGATTGCACAGCTGTTCATAGTAAGTAGCAAATGTCTCTACAATTTTTGCCGGGTCCCGGAACACCGCCCTCCCCGGGGTTTTCATGGATGTGATCATCGACTTCGCTACCCGTTTTTTAAGCCTGCGGGCCAGAAGGGCACCAGCCCTATCTCCCGCTGTGTAATATTTGGATTTCAGTTTTCGTAGGCTAGATTCGTATTGGCGCAGGAGAAGAGCCCTAAGCTTATTCCTAATCTCCAGAATCTGGGGAAGGAGGTGGGGTGCCGGGGCTGTTTTATTTTCGAACTCGAGCCGCTGTAAGCTGTCTAGCCATTCCATCTGAAGCAGTTCCCTTTTTCTTTTTGCCTGAGCCGCTTTTTGCAGGAGAAGGCCCCGGAGGACCGCCTTGTGGGACTACCACAGCGTGTCGTCCGGGACCTCCCCATTGTCGTTCAGGGAGAAGAAATCTCACAATTTCCGTCCAATGTCGTCTACCTATTGGGGATCTGCTAGAAGACTGGGATTCAGTCTCCAATGCCGGGGGGACCCCCTACCCTTCCCCAGGTTGACCTCCAGCGTGACTGGGGCATGATCCGACCACGTTATTACGCCTATCTCCGAAGTAGAGCTAGCCTCCAGGACGGCATCATTAACAAGGAAGAGATCAATCCTGGAGTAGGTGGCGTGACTATGCGAGAAGAAGGAATAGTCCCTCTCCTCCACATGTTGATACCGCCAGATATCATGGAGGTAGAACTCCCGGCAAAAGGGACCCAGAGTTCCTCCCCTCCTCGCAGACGGGGAGGAAGAGTCCAGCCTACTTTCAACAATGACACTGAGGTCACCGCAAATTATGAGATTGCCCTCAGCATTCCCCCTCAACCTCCCAAACAGAGAGCGCAGGAACTTAAGCTGGCCCTGGTTCGGTCCATAGACATTCGCAATTGTATAGCTCGTTCCCGCTATGGCGCATATCAGTATAAGAAACCTCCCTCCCGGGTCCGGGATAGCCTGTTTAAGTTGAAACTGGACCGTGTTTCTCACCAATATACAAACCCCCGCCCTCTTCTCTCCGTGATTGGCAAAGAAGGCATTGGGGAATGCAGAGTGGTGGAGCCTATAATTGTCACCCACCAATAGATGAATTTCTTGTATGCAAACAATATCCGCCGCTGCTGATTTTACTTCACGCCAGAGGAAGGACCTTTTCACAGGGGGGTTGAGGCCCTTAACGTTAAGCAAAAAGAGCTTCAGAGACATCTGTCACCCTGTCAGTACCACCCCTCGGGGTGCCCCCACCCCGCGGGTATGAATCACAAGGGAGGGGGGGGGAAAGGAGGGGAGGGGAGAGAGGAGAGGGGGGAAGAGGGGGGCAAAAAGAGGAAAGGCAAGTCAGTCAGAGGGGGGCAAGAAGGGAAAACGAGTGGATAGGGAAGACCACACTAGGGAGGGTTAGGGGGGAGACTAACTGCGGAATAAAAACACAGAAAGACAAACACAAATGTAAACAAAATCCCTAGAATTGGGATAAGTAAGAGCAACCGCCAGTGGGGGGAATCACTGTGTACCTCCTGCCCAGCCGGGTACCAACAGGGTCGGGCAGCAAGGGGCAGGGGGACTTCCAATCCACGGAGGGACGGGACCATCTGGCCCACCAGGGAAAAAATCAACAGTGTTCAATTAAAGAGAGAGGGCTAGTCGCCTGGGCCCAACTCGAGTCCACATCCCGGGCAGTCAGCGGGTACCATCTTCCCCCTCAGGAGAACCCGCATCGTGGTTAGTGTCCGACCTAGGTGAGGATCGATTACCACCAGTGGACGTCACATTCCATGTCTTAAGGGTCTTGCACAGCTAGGTCGGGGAGGCGAAGGAGAATCTCTTGCCTTTATGCCTGAAGTTAAGCGAGACCGGTGAGCCCCAGCTGTATGGGATGACGCTGAAAAGACAATGGTTCGCGGACTTGAGCTCTTGAGCATATTTCGTCCTTTGTTCTATAATTATGAATCCTGCATATAACATCCCATGGTCTCGCCCCTTCAGGTGGTGGTGGTCCCAGGGATCTATGAGCCCTGGCAAATTCGAGAGGGGAGTCTGCAGGCGTATTGCGGATGGTGTTCAAAAAGCCATGTAAGGTCACGTCTAAGTCTCCTGGCGGGATCGACTCTGGCAGCCCTCTAATTCTCACATTATTCCTGCAATCCCTGTGTCACGATGACTTAGTCAGAACCTGCAGCTCTCTTGCGCCCCCTTAGCCTGCTGGCCAAATCCGGTATTGCCAGAGGATAAGAAAGGAGCCCAGCTGCCCAAATTTATGTTGTCTACTGCAGTACGTGATGTGACAGGATGTATATATACCACCAGTTCCCGCTAGGAACGTATATATACCTTGATCCAGTCACCCTCAGGCCCACAATATTACATAAATACCAAAATTATTCTGCCACGCCCGATCTCTTGCAGGTGGATTGGTAACCTGTATGATAGCGTAAAACGAACAGTAAGGTCGTAGGAACTCGTTCATATGACAAGGAGATCGAGACTAGTAAATTATAATATTTTACTCCCAAATATGGGCAGTGTTTACATAAAAGATTTACAGAATATTACATAAGAGACAATTTACAGGTATGCATAAAACAGTTATAAAAATAAAAGGAATAAAAGAGAACTTGCAAGGCCTAGTCACGCATGGGTAAACGTAGTTCCGTGGGGGGGGGGGGGGTGCACTCCCAGAAAGGTATGATTCCACCACACAGCTGGTATGGTCTTGCTATGTCGGGCCCCTGGATCAGAATCACCCAAAAATGGATTCTCCAGTTTTATTAAAGGCAGGGAAGCCTGTGGCCCCCACCTTCATTCTTCATATCTGGGGATGGGGCGGGCTCACAAACATCATATATGACTCATATTCACCTTCATGTAATTCTGAGAATATTGATACCAAATATGACCTACCTATGATGTTCAGAGAGGCAAGACTCCTTTGCCAGGTTCCTGAGCGTTGCATAGCCGTACAAAACATATCATTAAATGCGCAAAATGGTGAATAATCTAAAAATATGAATTATGTGTATGTGGCATGAACGGGTCTTCTTAAATCTGACATTCACATATCTCTCAGACAAAGAACCTTTGAGCGGGAAAGCTACAACTTCTAACTCAGCTCCAGGTATTTATGGGGGGGTCGTAAATGTTGGATAGGGGAGGGGGGAAGAGAGAGAAAGAGAGTGGGGGGTTGCATGAATTGGATCTACAGAAACTCCTCAGGGTAGACAAAGCCTTATGTATCGGTTTTGTCTGATTGTCCAACCTCTTCCAATAATGAGCAATATTCATATATTCATGACACCCTGTTTTCGAGATCTTCCATGAGATCAAGTACATAGTCAATATGGGACGTCTGGTCAGCTACTCGTCTCTCCAAGGCACCATTTGTCTGTAATATTATC
>JARQOC010000003.1:533660986-533686193 GCA_033576535.1 Allobates femoralis | reverse complement strand
ACAGTGTGGAAGCAATATGTGTATTTACACAATCTTTATATTTTTTCTGGCAGTGCTGGCACTTTGTTTTTTTTTGTTGTTGTTTTTTGTTGTTTTTTTTGTTGTTGACGTAGGGTATCCCAATTGGATTCTTTCAGTTCTGCGTCAGGTTTCACGATTCCCATATTTAAATCCATTGGTAGCTTACCAGGTCTTGCACACATAAGGTAGGCTGGGGTGCAGTTTGTAGAACTCACTGGAACATGGTTGTATAGGTCTACCAAATCGGGTAATTTATCTGGCCATTAATTTCTTTCTGACTCTCGTAATGTTTTCAACAGGTGAATTACAATATGGTTCATCTCGCATAAGCCATTTGTTTGGGGATGGTATGCTGTCGTGCGGATCTTCACACAGCCGTACATGTTGCAAAATTCCTGGAAAATCTCTGATTCAAAACCTGGACCTTGATCTGCAAGGACTTGCTCCGGGTAACCATACGGTTTACAAAAATGTGTCTGAAATGCTCTTGCAGCTGTCTTCGCTGTCAGGTCCTTGACGGGTACCACCACTAAGAAGCGTGAGTGCACGATGGTTAAGGCATAGACATAGCCTGACCGGCTTGGTGACAACTTGACATGGTCTAACGCGGCTAACTCAAGTGGATGCTTGGTTACTATAGACTGGAGTGGGGCTCTCTGTGGATCTTTTCTTCTGAGGTTGCAGGGGCCACATTTTCTACACTAATCTTAATTGATTTTCTCATGCCAACCCAGTAGAATCTCTCTCTTAGGAGCACTTCCAACTTCTTCCATCCGAAATGACCTGCACTGTCGTGGTAGGCTTCTAAGACCATTTTGACGTCTCGCTTGGGTACGATTATCTGCCAGACCAGTTCATGTGTTTTAGGGTTGGTATGCCTTCTGCAGAGCTTCCCTTGATACAGGAACAACTTGCCTTTCTCTTTCCAGAGTTCTTGGGTCTCAGCCGGGGCGTTCTGGTTAGGGTACGCACCTTGTTGTGTAAGCAGTTCTTTCACTAGCTTCACAGCCGGGTCGCTATCCTGGGTGTCAGCCCTTCCATGGTGTGCTAAGGGTGGAGACTTGCCTGTTGTTCTCTTTGGTAGATGCCGGGTTGATACTTGTCTACCTTTGAACGATGAAAGGCCGGTAGTTCAATTTCTTCCAACTCTTCGGTTCCTCTTCCACGTCTTTCAGGTGTGACACCTGGGATAAGGCATCTGCGTTCCCGTTCTTGCGGCCTGCCTCTATATTTGATGACAAAATTGTAGTTAGACAGCCGGGCTATCCATCAGTGCTCCAATGCACCTAATTTTGCTGAATCCAGGTGGGTCAATGGGTTGTTATCCGTGTAGATGTTGAATTCTGCAGCTGCCAGATAGTGCTTGAAACGTTCAGTTACAGCCCAAACTACTGCCAGTAGTTCTAACTTGAAGGAGCTGTAGTTCTCGGGTTCCTTTCTGTAGGCCGGAGTTTCCTGCTTGCAAAGGCAATAACTCTCCCTTTGCCTCTTACCACAGCAGATAGGAGGTTGCTAGTGACTGGAGCTGGTGTCCTGCATTCATGATGCCTTCATTTATAACCTGGGCAAAGCTGCACACAGCACTGAGTGTAATGGTCTCCTTACCTAAATCTGCTGTGGTAAGAAAATTTATTTTCTATTTGTGTCCTTTGCTCACTTTAGATACAAATTTAGTGGATAGGACTTGTGAAATGTGGGGAGCCCTGTAGTGGCTCACAAGCTTAAGTGTTTTGGACCAAAAGACAAACCAATACCCCACAATTTCTTGTATGTTAAAAACTAAGTTTCCACAATTTCAGCACCTGTCATTGTGTGTTTTTTTGCACTCTTTTTGTTGCTGTGTGTGGCTGAGCCATATGGGTGAAGTTGTTCCAGCGGGTAATAGTGTTGAATGCCATAACAGCCCGCCTTCTGAGATAGGGGTTAATGTAAGAGGCTGGGCATACACTGTGCAAACCTGTGTGAACAGCTCTCTATGAGTCCCATTCTGTTTGCAGGACAACCAGTGGTCACTCCCTGTGTGAGAAAGGAGGTTGCTAGTGATTGCAGCTGGTTCCTGCATTCATGATGCCTTCATTTATAACCTGGGCAAAGCTGCACACAGCACTGAGTGTAATGGTCTCCTGACCTAAATATGCTGTGGTAAGAAAATGTATTTTCTATTTGTGTCTTTTGCTCACTTTAGATAAGAATTTAGTGGATAGGACTTGTGAGATGTAGGGAGCCGTGTAGTGGCTCACAAGCTTAAGTGTTTTGGACCAAAAGACAAACCAATACCCCACAATTTGTTGTATCTCTCTTTGCCTCCTTGCTTCTGTGACAGTACTGCTCCCAGTCCACACTTGCTGGCATCCGTGTACAGAATGAATGGTTGATGGTAATTCGGATATGCCAGGATCTCTTCTCCTGTCAGCGCACACTTCAGCTTGTTGATGGAGTCTTCCCTCTCTTCACTCCACTGGTAAGGAGGATTACTGGTTGAAGACTTCTTGACTGCCCTACCAGGATGTCTTGCAGGGGAGCTGCTAGCTTGTGAAACCTCTAATAAATCTTTGGTAATAGCCTACCAGGCCCAGGAATTGCCTCACTTCTTTCACATTAGTAGGTCTTGGCCAATTCCTTATCACGGTGACTTTATCAGGTCCGGTGCTACTCCTCTGAACTCACGACATGTCCCAGGTACTGTACATTTGGCTTGAGAAGGTGGCATTTGGATGGCTTGATTTTCATGCTGTATCCGGATAAGGCCTCAAACACTTCTGCCAGGACTTGTAGATGTTGCTCATTGGTCTTGGAGTAGACTATGACATCATCTAGGTACAGGAGGACAGTTTCAAAGTTCTTATGTCCTAGGCAGCTCTCCATCAGGTGTTCAAAGGTACCGGGTGCGTTGCAGAGTCCAAACGGCATACAATTGAACTCACAGAGGCCCATCGGCGTAGTAAACGCTGTTCTTCTCCTTGTCGGCCTCGGCCACAGGAACTTGCCAGTACCCACTAGTCAGATCAAGGGTAGAAAAGTAGTTAGCAGATTTTAATACAGCTAATGACTCCTCAATACTAGTTAATGGGTATGAGTCCTTATGTGTGATGTGGTTGATCTGCCGGTAATCTACGCACATTCTCATGGTCCCGTCCTTCTTTTTAACTAACACTAGAGGTGCTGCCCAGGGGCTACAACTGTCTCTATTACCCCTGCAGATTTAATTTCTTTGAGCATGTCTTTGGTGGTTTGGTAGTGAGCAGGTGGTAATGGTCTATACCTCTCTTTTATAGGCTGATGGTTACCTGTGGGTATAGTGTGCCCAACCCTTTTAATTTGCCCAAAGTCTAACGGGTGTTTGCTGAATATTTGCTGATATTCTTTCACTACCCGGTATACTCCATGCTTTTGATGGGAAGGTGTAGAACTGGTACCCACATGTAGCTTTTGGCACCAATCCTCCAGCTTTTCCCATGAGCCTTTGTCATCCGCCTGACTTGACGGGTCCAAGTGCTCGACGGCTGTGATGGCATTATTATCAACCATGTACAATTTAGCCATGGTAGCATACTTTGGTAATGTGATCTCGTCCTCTCCGCAATTTAGTAGGCATAATGGTACTCTTCCCTGATGTACCTCAACAACTCCTCTAGCTGTAAGTATAGTAGGTCTACTGTCTGAGTACACAGGTTCTACCAGGGCTTGATAGTCTTGCCCTTTAATGCCTATTGTGGCTCTACACCAGACCAACATTTCAGTTTTGGGAGGTATTACAATGGGTATTGGATCACTCACTTGTACACTGCCGATCTCACCTCTGGATATTTCTACCTGTTGCTTCAACATCAGGGCTTTGATCTCTTTGTGCTAAGCCTCTGCTGTCCGGCTCTGGCAGTCTCGGCGATTTGCTGAAAAACAGTAATTACCTTGGAAAAACATTTTTCAATTACATTCATTCCTAGTAACATTACTGGTTCACGTTCTCGCCGGTCAACATCTATAATTATAATACCCTGGTTCTGCAATTTTACCTTTCCAATCTGAATGATCATTTCTCTGAACCCAATCTGTGGTATTAATTGTCCGTTACTAGCCCATATGTTCATTGTAATGTCAGATGGACCACTATTAATGTCTAAATCAGCAACAGTACCTTTTGTATAAAACATGTGGAATCGATGTTATTTGGGCCCCGGTATCCAACAAGGCTTTAAAGGGAATGCCATCCAACACGATAGGGATAACCGACTGTTCTCCCACGAATCTGTCATACAAGGCTGAAGGACCTTGATAGTTTACTTCTGGGAAGCGGCCCGCCTGCCCAGGGAATCCTCGTTTAAAGCACATTCTCTGACAAGGTGACCTGGTTTCTGACAACAGCAGCAAATGGGCTGTCCATCCAGTTGATAGCGATCGCTGGGTCGTCCTCTTGTCGCTTGATACCTCCTGGGCCTCATCCACGGGACATCCTCCTTGCTGGTCGCCAACTCGATCTTGGGTGCAGGCTTGGATCCTCGCAGCTCCTTGATGACTTTAGCCATGGAGATAACGGTGTCTGTCGGGGCATCTAGCTTTTGATTGAGGGCCTCATTAGAGATTGGCTCCCTGTTTTCAGCAGCGGTTGTTGACATGGCCGATGCCGCTGATGCTGTCGGTTGCTGAGGTGCTGCTGCAGGGTATTGTATAGATTTTAGATCCCGGGGCTCTTCTACCTGCTGCAGACGGATGACTCTGTCTTTTAACTCAGCAAATGTCATTTCAGGATTCTGAATAATCATCATACTCTGCTGTCGTCTTTGGGAAGGGGATAAGAGGCCCTCTATGAATTGGTCAATTAACATTTTATCAGCTCCTGTGGCTAAGGCAGGCTCTGCTAGTTTAAGTGCTTTGAGTGCTTCCTGCAGATTTAAGGCATAGTCTCTGGCACTCTCCTTGGGCTTTTGTTGACATGAAAAGAACCTCATTTTAGCCCGCAGCAGTAGATTCAAATGCTGCTTTTAGTCCAGCTACAAGATGCTCTACAGTGTTCTTATCTGTGTTCGACCAGGACGCAACCTCTCGCTGTGCATTGCCAGTTAATTGTCTAATAATCATTCCTACATGCTGGGCTTCAGCCAGGGGGTACATCACATAGTAAGCTTTCATCTTGATAATAAAGTCATTAAGAGTATTAGGCTCACCGGAGTATTGGGGCAGCCACATTGGTGCTGCTCCTTGCGCCGATGCACCACTGGGTGCTTCTCTGTTATCCAGCGCTGTAGCTCTGCCGGCTGCTCTGCTGCCGCTTGGCGCTACTCGCTGCGACATCCAGTGCCCCCTTAGTTAAGGTCCGCCCTCCTGTCTTCCGCTTCTGTCCGGATGTCTCTTGAAGGTTCCCCGGTGCACCAGGGATTTTCTTCCCCGGCGGATGTCGTCAGCACCAGGGAGGAGGCTGGATTCGCGCCTCTGCAGGGTACCGCCCCCTTTCTTCCCTCACGTCGCGAGCTTTGCAATGGCAGATTTTCAAAAGTACAGTTCTTATGGCGCAGCTTAAAAACAGTTTTCACACAATTCACGGCACACAATGCCCGTTTTTACCGGGCACGGTAGATCCTGTTCGTGACGACAGGTTGTGGAGCCCACTGGGACGGGGTACTCGGTACCAGACCGGAGTACTGCTGGGGATGTCACGGAGGTCCTGGTCCGGACCGTGTCCCGGGTTCCGCAACTAAAGGGGGGTATTTACAAGGGATAAAGTTTGTCGTGACGCCACCCACGGGTTGTGATCAGGATGACCACCGCTGCTGCAGAACCTCCGGGGATGATGTTTGGCAGTTTTAGATGGAACGGCTCCCCGCAGGTAGAGCCTGGTTCCCCGGGGAAGTGGTAATTAATGTCTATGCTGGATGCTATAGATGTTGCAGGAAAGAGATGATGGTGGAGACGGTGGCTGCTTTTGGGGGAAATTAGGGCTTGAGTACAAGTATCACACACACTCACGGTTCTGAAGTTTTCCAAGGCTTTACTGTAGATGTACTTTACAGAGAATTGTCCACGGAGTCTGTACTGGGGCCGGGTTGCTCCCACCCTGTCCGGGTCCTCAGCCTACTACTGCTGCGCTGTGTGTGTGGCCCTGCGGCTGCTTTAGCTGAGCTGCTGGCACTGTCTCTCCTCACAAGTACCCCCTTTGCTAGGCAACTTGAGTCTTCTGTGTGCTTCCGACCCCGCCGTGTTGCTTTGCTGAGGTACAGTGTAGATCTACAATCTCCATTATCCCAGTGTTTACTGTGCTGTATGTGTCAGTCACAGTTTTGGATCCGGTATCCGTATCCGGTCTGTGCGCTCCTCCGGGGCGAGTTGTGAAGTCACTCAGTCTCCCAGATGTGTTCCTCTGTCTCCTGTACTCCTTCCCTCAGACCCTGGCTAGGCCTGGAATCGAAGAGCAGACTGTAGAGAAGCCTGACGCAGCCTCTTTACACTACAGTCTCTCTCTCAGTTCTCCAGGAACTGGACTCTTCACAGTACTGCTACGTACTGAACTAACTACTTCCTCTTGACCCAGAGTATATAAGGGAGCTGCTTTAGCTCCCCCTCCTGGCTCAGAGGTGCTAGTGTAGTGTCCAGTGTTGTGTGGGGAGTGAACCCGTGTGATGTTACTGTCGCACATTAACCCTTGGGGTGCCATACCTGGATCTTTATAAGGGATCTGGCTTAAGGACAGCCAGTTGGGCTCCCCCTCCAGGTCTGGGGTGGAAGGTGTTGGGTGCTGTGTGTGCCAAGGTGTACATCCCTCCCTGCACTGGTGGGTCCTGTGGCAATCCCCAGCAGGGGTGCCACAATTGCATTATGGGGCCGCCAATGCCAGCAAGGAATAGTGCGATCTCCACCGCACCACTTTAGATCGTTCTGTCAGTGATTTACAGCATTTTCTAAGGTATTAACAGCAACGGGCAGATTGCTGATTCACTGACATCTGTTACCTGCACATGCTGGCTGATGAGATCACCCAGCATATGCAGGGAATAATGCAAGTTCAGTGTGTGAGCTCAACTCAAAGAGAGTGAGGCGACCAAGGACATACCTCTATGACTTTGGTCGTGAAGGGGTTAAAGGGGTTATTACGCAAAGTTCATTTTAACCAATAGAGCTTGGAATAAAATTAAGTATGTCATGACAGCCACTGATGTGATGCTAGAACTAACATGGGCAAGTTGTGAGGAAGGGTACTTAAGCATTACAGGGTCAGATACCAATATGGCAAGTCAAAGATTAAGGGGATAGACAGAGGAGTAGTCAGATCACAGTTAAGAGTCAGAAAACCTAGAGAGTAGAGGTTCAAAGCAAAAGGACTAGGCAAAAGGGAAGTCAGATGAGACATCTGGCAACAACCATGATGAGCATAGTAAGTGCAGCTTTAAGGCCTATAAGCACCAGCTAAGGCTGGCAGTGTTTTAGGACCTTGCCAGACAGGTGAGCATAGAGACTTTTTTATTTTTAACCCTTTCTTTTACTTAATTAAGTAATTTTTACTTAATTAAGGGGCCTTTCACATTTTCATTTTTTTCCTGATTTGGAAGATCATGAAAAAAACCTGATTCTTACAGAATTCATTTTTTTACCCATTCTCTTTAATATTTCAGGAAAAAACATGAAGCAACAAGATTCTACCTGACCAAATTAAAGTGAATGAGCAAAATACAGTAAGAACGGGTTTTTTCCTGATCTTCCAAATCAGGAAAAAAACGCAAGTGTGCAAGGCCCCTTAGTAAAAGAAAGGATTAAGAATAAAAAAATCTCTATGCTCACCTGTCCAGCGAGGTCCTGATGCTTATAGGACCTGTGGTGACGTCACAAATCGGGTCACATGACCGCAGTTACCACGGTAACTAAGGTCATGTGACCCGATTTGTGACATCACCACAGGTCCTATAAGCATCAGGACCTTGCCGGAGGCAGCGGTGGATCGCCGGGCAGGTGAGCATACAGTTTTTTTTTATTTTTAACCCTTTTTTTACTTAATTTCACTTCCACAATGTATGTATATACATTGTGGAAGTGAAAATGCCCCGCACAGCTCATTATTTAGTGTTTTATGGTGTTCGACGGTGTTTGACGAACATTCATCGAACACCCCCCGATTCGACGAATCAAATCGAACTAGAACACTAGGGTGGTGGTTCATCTCTAATTATTAACTGCACAGATTACCATACTACACTAGTGAATACTAGTTTTGATCCATACATTTTTGTCTCATTTTTATAGTCACTAATACACTTTATGAAGACACTTCTTCTCATATTCACCATAAATCATTTGTATCACAAATTGCTTCACAGTGTGGTAATATCAAATTTTCTATGAAAATTTGCAGTTTTAAAGGAAGGCTTCACATACATATATGAACAACACTTCACAGACAATAAGAGTTCAGTTCCACATCACTCCTTATTTTAATGAAGTTTTACTAAAAATACACAAGATACTATTCACTATCATTTATTTCACAATTTTCACCTTTCATTCTTTGTTTTCTTCAGTTTACTCCAATATTCATTCTGTGTTTTCCTTTATTGCTTCAAATCATTAATTTGTTAGGGATCTGAATGCTTTTTTTGCTTCAAGGATCGGTTTACATATGACGTAACTATAACCTCCCTGAACTATATCACAGTCATGTGCTTTTTTCTGCGTTCCTAATGTCTATTTAATCAGTGTTCTGTGCTAATGTATGTAATCTGGTTGTTTTCCCGAAGAAGGAGCGAGGATAACACTCCGAAACGCGTCAAATAAAGCCACCAATTTTTTATTTACCCTTGTGGTTCCTTCATCTCACGGCAGTGCGGATCATATACACGTGTTTCCTTTGGATTTGTTTTAACATTACTAGTGGGCAGATTACAGATGGGAAACTTAAATTAATGTTAATTTGAGAAAAGGACCAGTGGTAAAAAAACATTGCATCAAAATTGTAAAGGGTCCATTACAATTATATTGGAAATTAAATAGTAACTGAGTCACTTTTCAATGATATTGGTCACACTTCAGATCCAATGTAGTCAAGTAGAAAACCATTCTATATTAGCCACTGGCATGTATAGCGAGTACAAATGTCTCTCATAGTGTCATTAAGAATGGGGTACTGTCCCCAATCAAGTGGGGCACCCCATCTCTGTGTGTGTACAATTAAGGGCACCGAGAAATGAGAATCTCTCATGTCCCGTCATAAACACACCATAACACACAATGACCGCTTCACCTGCTTTATACTAAGTCCCCAAATTCGTTCATGAATGAGAATTAGTGAACCAAGCATAAAGATTTTTTTTTTTAATTTTCAATATATATAAACCATTTATAAAGTGTTTCCCAAATTCTAACACAAGACAGTGCAATGAATAATTAAATAAACAACAATAAATTATAATTTTATGAAAGAACAAAAGTGAATGTGTCAGTTCCAAAAAAAATGAAAAACCTAAAAGAGAAAAATAAAGAAAAAAGATAAAATAATTATTTTCTCATAAAACCATAATATACCATAAGGCATGAAATAATCGAATATACCAACAATATATATTTCACTTTATTAAATAAACCTGATTGATCTTAAAATCCACGTTGAGACCATGTGATTTCAGAGAATTAAATTTCATAATCCACTCGAGTTCTCTCTTTTTCAGTAACTGAACTCTATCTCCCCCCTTCTCTGGGTTGGTATCATACCATTAATATAAAAATGCAGTCGTTTCTCATTCTGTGATCTCTCAAAATGCTTAGAGACCGGTAAGTCCATGCGTTATTTCATTACAGTATGTCCTTGCTGATTAATCTTGATTTTAAAATCACACGTGGTTTCATCGGCATACGATAAGGAACATGGATATTGCAACAGATAAATAACAAAATCCAAATCACACGTTAAAAAATGCTTTATACGAAACATTTCATTGGTTACTGGATGGGAAACATTTGAGCATTTTAGAATTAACTTACAATTTATGCATGACAGACATAGAAATCACCCTTTTTATTGCTTACTGTCAAGGAACTCTGAATTGATTTTCTGAAAGTTCCTATGTCTGATTTCACTAAACTTGAAGTTATTGTACAATTTCTTTTATACGAAAAAATTGAAGGTTTTTAAAACGCTTTAACTTGGGTAAACATTTGTGTAGCACACTCCAATGATTTTGTATAATATTCACAATTTTGTCACTTTCCTCACAATAGGCTGTTCCAATGGGAATCTGATTGAATTTTTTTGCTTTTTCTGCCTTATTCAATAGTGAACTATTAAATTTGTCTACTTTGTTTTTCTGGCACTCAAATTTTTTGGATATCCTCTTTCTGAAATCTATTTTAACATCTTATCCATAGATTTCATCTGAGATTCTGGGTTGCTCTCATTTCTTTTTATCCGCATTAATTGATTATAGGGAACAGCCTCCATTGTCTTTTTGGGGAGTTCGCTGTGGAGTAAAAGCAGATCATTTCTGTCCGGGGCTTTGACAAACAGTTGTGTACTCAGTTTATCTCCTTCAATTACAGCATTTATGTCAAGGAATTGTACATTTGTGTGCGAACACACAAGTGTATATTTATTTGTATCATCAATTGTATTCAAGAATTCATGGAATTCTATGAGCAATGTCTCTGTTCCAGTCCAAATGAGGAAGATATCATCTATGTATTTGCACCACGCTGCCACATAGTTTTAGTAGTGGGACACATAGACATAATGCTCATAACTATATTTGCATACACGCCAACTAATTCAAATAATAGTTCGCAGTTTAAAAAAGTATAATAATTTATATAACAACAGTTCAAGCTTAATTATAAAGTCATCTCATCTATTTATGAAGTTTTCTTCAATACACATCTATCACTTGCATTTATTTCCAATTTCAGTTTAGTTTGTATTCTACTTCGTTACCCAACACATAATTCACTTTGAAATTTCATACTCATTAATTTTTTCCAAAAATCTTATTGCTTTAGAATGGTCTCTATATTAGTAACTTTGAATTAAGGATATTTGTTTTGTTAACGCGCATTATGTATTTTAATATGAGTTACAACCGAGAAATTGGGTTCCCGAGGAAGAATCTATAAGCACTTCGGATCTTGGCAGATATATATGACCAAGTGATTAGAATTTAATCAATAAAAAATCCCAAAGATCCTGATCAAATAAATTTTTTTAAATGCTTCATAAAGTATTACTTATTAGGAATTAAATTTGGGATCATATTAAGTTATCTCGAGCATGACCAGGTCGACAAACTGATCAAAATTGTTAGATATCATTTCACTATCATTGGGAAAATGTGCACTATATTTGCTTTTTATTATATGTCATCTCAGTCCTAAGTTCATAGAAACATTCTTATATAGCATTTTGGATGTAGATAAATATGTTCTGAATCCTTCTTTCAAACTCAAATCTTTATTAATCCAGAATGGACATCTCTCATAACATTAGGGCTAGTTGGTGGAAATAAATCTTATTTTCTATAAACCACTGCCGTTAACTTTTACTATTGCCTTAACTTCATCAGATCTAATTACAAAACCATCTTTCAACCTAATTTTTTTTTTAGAAATTTTATAATATCATGTTGATAGGCCATTAATTGGGAATCAAACCAAAAGAAGATCCTTTAACATACATACATTTGATTAGTAAGTTTTTGATAAGAAATATATTGGCCCATTCCACACAAATGAACCTTTAATTTGGATATTTTAAAGAAACTCAATAATACCATAACCATGAGTAATTAAAAATAATCAAGTGACCTTTTTCTAATTGTTTTCCTCTGGTTAGCCACTCCGTTTTAAACGTTCCCTTTCACCTACTTTTTTGAGCTATGTCGTAAAATATGCGCAAAGAGCATTGAAGGGACTCATTACAATAAACCTGTTCCTTGCATCCTCATCACAACTGTTTTTGTTGATTAACTTACCCTTTCTTCTCTTTAATGTGTTGCCAGTGTTTCCTTCCTCCCCTTTTCCTTACGTTTCTTTTGTCTTTGGAGTGTTCTGGATCTAACACTTTTTAGATACAAATATTTTTTACATTGACAAAAAATCACTTTTTAGGAATAATTTCATTTTTCCAATTTTCTGAGTTGTCCAGTAGATATGTCCACTTTTTATCAATTGGATTAGTTCCACTTGCCCTTTTACATCTCTGTTCTAGCGTATTTTTCAACGCAAATTTAGTCATAATGTACTTTTTAAAGCATATCCATTCTCTTTTAACATAATTATCTCAATTCCTCAAGCAGTAATTTACTGATTAAGGTATTAGTTAACTTTTTCAGTTCCTTTGCAAGTATTCAACATTTAATAGGATCACATTAATGCTGTATTTATTCGAAATCATACCAAACCTTGTACAAAACAAGGGATCTCCAGCCATGATGTTCGGACGAATGTTAGATCGGAGTCCTCTCTGGATTTTTCTTGCTTTTGTAAGGCTAGGGTCACACTTGGGCTGTGACCCACGTTTCACGGACCTGCTAAAACGTAGAAAATTGGAGCCGTAGTGCACAGCATTAATGGCAAGCCCTGCCAGGCAATGCTGCCCATAGAAACCCGCTGTTTACCTTAGAAGTGGTCACACAGGACGTTCGCTTTAGCTGAGCGCTCAGGAAAAGCTGCAGACAGCGTTTCCCGTGTGCTGTGATAACCACGTCCTGTGGCCGCTGCTAAGGTGAACAACGGGTTTCTATGGGGCAGCGCTGTCAGGCAGTGCATAGCGTTAACTCTGTGCGCTGCAGCTAAAATTTCTAAGTTTTAGTGGATGCATCAAGCATGATTGACCCTCCAAGGGTGACCCTAGCCTAATACTCAAAGTTGTAAACTGCAGTTGTAAAGTTAAAGATTTTTTCAGATAATTTTCATATTTCAATTTTAAATCATATAAAGATAGAGTACTTAAAAATGTGGCATCTCCTTCAATTCTCTAAGCATTCACTCCTCATCCTCACTGGTATATGTAAAAACGTCAGGCTCAAACATTTTGTAATCCATAATCCACTCAAAAGCAATGTAAAAAAACTGGCAAAATATATGAAGTTGCAAAAATTTCCAAGATAAATATTTATAGATATAATTGGAACAGCACTAAAAATTACCTCAGTTGTAGTGCAAAGCTTTCTCCATACACGAATCCAAGTGTTTGTGATATAATGAATAAAATGAAAAAACAGCACCAAAATGTTTAAGTGAATGTGGACTTTAATGTCAATGGCGTGGCAACATTTCAGACATGTTATCCTTTCTCAAGCAGTGAAAATTGAAAGTAAAAATAATCAAAAAGAAAAAATAATTTTTTTTTCATAAAAAAACATTAATACCATAATGCATAATACACTATCAATATATATTTCACTTTACAATTTTAATAAGAGTTTTTTTTACCAGTAGTCCCTTTCTCAGACGAACATTAAGTTAAGTGTCCCAATTGTAATATGCCCATTGGTAATGTTAAAATCATACTGTGCATTAGCAAAGGTGAAATTAACCCTTCTGTGACCCTGTAGTCACGTTTACCATCTCCAATATGGCGCTCACAGCTTCAGAGCTGTTCTGCGCAACAGCAAGCCTGAAGCACTATGGTTGATTGAATGACGACAACACAGACATGCGCAGTGACTGCATGAAAATGCCAAGAACTAGGCTTATAGCATTACACCAATGTGAGTGGGATTTTAATCATGTTTTATAAAGATGGGATACCTGTAAATGATTATTTAATCAACATTTATTATGTATTATTTAGCACTGTTTAATACACTGGTTAACAGTTTTATAAACTATCTCATGTAAATATAAAAAAATATGCACGTAGCACTTTATGATGTATTAGACTGAAATGGATTTGATGTATTGTTTATAATATTTTATTTAATTGGATTGTTAATGACAAATGTATCTGCACTCTTTAAAAATCTGTACTGCACATATGTTCACTGCTCGAGAAAGGATAACATATCCAAAATGTCACCATGCCATTGGGCTGCAATAAGATAATGGGGATATTAGGGGCTGCATGGGGATGATGGGAATGGTGAGGGCTGCAAGAGGATGATGGGGATATTGGGGGCTGCATGAGGATGATGGGAATGATGGGGACTGCAAGAGAATGATGGGGATATTGGGGGCTGCATGGGATGATGGGAATTATGGGGGAGATGCATGGGAATGACGGGGACTGCTTGAGGATGATGAGAGTTGCATGGGGATGATGGGAGCTGCAAGAGGATGATGGTAATATTGAGGCTGCAAAGGGATGATGGGGGCTGCAAGGGGATTATGGGAATATTGGGGGCTGCATGGGGATGATATGGATATTGGGGGCTGCAAGGGGATTATTGGGGCTGCAAGGAGATGATGGGAATATTGGGGGCTGCAAGAGGATGATAGGGATCATGGAAAAATAAGACATACCGTGAAAATAAGACCTATAGCATTTTTGGGAGCAAAAATTATTATAAGACACTCATGTTATTTTTGAGGAAACAGGGTAAGTATGGATTGACATCTTCTTTCTATACTACATATGGTAAGAAGTCATGACATTAAAAATATGTGTGGAAATGACGATATTCTATGGGGTGGGATGTGTTTGATAAGGAGAGAGGTTGATGAGAGGTCAGAGTAGCACTGGACTCCATTTATTTTCCCCGGCATTTGATGTGTGGATGTTCTGGGTCAGCAGCTAATAAGGAAGTCATGAGTATTCAGACCCTTTGCTCAGACACTCATATTTAAAGGGATCCTGTCACCTCCAAAACGCATCATAAGCTAGCAAAACATGTCTCTGCACCATCCTATCACTAATCTCACACTTCTTTTGTCTCCTAACAGCATCCTGTGAAAGTGCATAAAAACGTTTTAATACTTACTCATTAGTGATTATAATTAGCAGGGGCTATATTCTTTAGTCACCAGGGCATGTTGTTTTGCAGCCTCGAGGATCCACCCTCTCTCTGTCTGTGCTGCTGTGATGTGCAGCTGAAGGCAGGACTAATGATTTGCATTATGTGAGTGATAGAGAGGGGGGAGGGTAAAGCCTGCACAAGCAGAGCCACATACAGAGAGAGAGTGGATCCTGGAGCCTTCAAAACAGCCCACCCTGGTGACTAAACATTATAGCCCCTGCTTATTATAATCACTAATAAGTATTAAAATGTTTTTATGCACTTTCACAGGATGCTTTTAGGAGACAAAAGAAGTGTGAGATTAGTAATAGGATGCTGCAGGGACATGTTTTGCTAGCTTAGGAGGCGTTCTGGAGGTGACAGGATCCCTTTAAGTCACATGCTGTCCATTTCCCTGTGATCCTCCTTGAAATGGTTCTACTGCTTTATTGGAATCCAGATGTGCTTAATTAAACTGATAGCACTTGATTTGGAGTGGCACACACCTGTCTGTAAAAGACCTCACAGCTCACAGTGCATGTCAGACCAAATGAGAATCATAAGGTCAAAGGAACTGCCCAAGGATCTAAAAGATACAATAGTGGAAAGGCACAGATCTTGCCAAGGTTACAAAAGAACATCTGCAGTACTCAAGGTTTCTAAGAGCTGTGGCCTCCATAATCTTTAAGTTGAAGAAGTTTGGGACCACCAGAAGTATTCCTAGACCTGGCTGTCCAGTCAAACTGAGCAATTGTGGGAGAAGAGCCTTCGTGAGAGAGGTAAAGAAGAACCCCAAGATCACTGTGGCTGAGCTCCAGAGATGCTCTAGGGAGATGGGAGAAATTTCCACTAAGTCAACTATCATTACAGTCCTCCACCAGTTGGGCCTTTATGGCTGAGTGGCCCGACGAAAGCCTATCCTCAGTGTAAAACATATGAAAGCCTACAGAGAGTTTGCAAAAAAACACATGAAGGACTCTCAGACTATGAGAAATAAGATTCCCTGACCTAAACTGAATTGAGCATATGTGGAGAAACCTGAAAATGGCTGTCCACCAATGTTTACCATCCAACCTGATGGAAATGGAGAGGATTTTGCAAGGAAGAATGGCAAAGCATCCCCAAATCCAGGTGTGAAAATTTTGTTGCATCATTCCCAAGATGACTCATAGCTGTACTAGCTCAAAAGGGTGCTTCAACTCAATACTGAATAAAGGGTCTGAATACTTATGACCATGTGATATTTCAGTTTTTTTTTTATACATTTGCAAAAATGTCTACATTTCTGTTTTTTTCAGTCAAGATAGGGTGCAGAGTGTACATTAATGAGAGAAAAAGAACTTTTTTGAATTTACCAAATGGCTGCAATGAAACAAAGAATGAAACATTGAAAGGGGTCTGAATACTTTCCGCACCCACTGTAAAACATCACCAAATTGAGGACACAAGGGTTTTGACTGGCATCTTTCATGAGCTGCCTGTCACATGTCCCTTGGGATATAAGAAGCACTCATTTGCGGTTGCCACCATTTTCAGAGTGTTACTGCTTAGGGACAGTGCTGCTGCTTCTTGTTGCTCTGTCCTGCTCCATCAATGATACACTACAAGATAACTAGCTACTTGATCGCTTTTTAGATAGAATATATATGGTGAGAGAGTCCATCTGGACATAGGCATTTGTTACTGAGAACAAGTGTGATTACCAAATCTGCATGCATTGCCAAAGCCAAGTTTTTGCATACAAGTGCCAAATATTTATGTTTCCCCTAAAAAGTCTATGATTGGGCGCAAAGCAGTGATTGCCAAATCCTTCATTTTTTACTGAAAAGACATTTTTTTTGCCTCAAAACAGTGATTGGCAATTCCTCCAGTTTCCCCTATAAAGTTATTTTTTTTGCCTCTAACCAGTGATTGCCAAATCCTTCACTTTCCCCTAAAAGGCCATTTTTGTCTTTAATTAGTGAGTGTCAAATCCTTCACTTTTCCCTAAAAAGGCTGTATTTGACCTCTAACCAGTGATTGCCAAATCCTTCACATTCCCCTAAAAAGGCTGTGTTTGGCCTGAAACAAGTGACTGTCAAATCTTTCACTTTCCTCTAAAAAGGCATTTTTTTGCCTTTAAGCAATGATTGCCAAATCTTTCACTATCCATTAAAAATCCATTTTTGTCTTTAACCAGTGAGTGTGAAATCCTTCACTTTCCCCTGAAAAGGCTGTGTTTGGCCTCAAAGCAGTGCTTGCCAAATGCATTAGTTTATCCTAAACATACATTTTTTTCCTCATAACGAGTGACTACCAAAATGGCTCTATTTGGTCTCAAAGCAGTGATTGTCACTTCCTTCACTTTCCCCTAAAAAGGCATTTTTTGCCTCTATCCAATCATTGTCAAATTCTTCACTTGCCCCTAAAAAGGCTGTGTTTGGCGTTAAACAAGTGCTGTCCAAATCTGTATGTATTGAACATGAGTGGGAAATCCCGAGGTCGTGGGGGAAAGGGGAAGGCGAATAGGCACGGTGGAAGGTGGTCTAGGCTTGGTGTTCAAGATGTACATGGGGTAGGTGCTACTGCTAATGTTACTGAAAGCTGTGCTGACCAAACACTGGTTCACTGTATCTTAAGCAAAGTGACATCTACTTTTACTGGTCAGCCTACTCCAATCTCTTTGTTTGAGAGCAGCAAAGCGATATGAGCTGTGAATGAGGCCCGGAAAAAGTTTTTGCTACAGTTCATGGCAAGCACTGCATCAAGTGGCCTTTCCTCCTGTTCCTCCACCTCAACATCACACACAGTACAGTACTCAGAGGTGGTGACCCAGTTACCCATGTGTCATAACTCTCCAACTGCACAACTGATTTAACATTTCTTATCCTTTGGGGTATTTGCAAACCTGAGAGCATAATAACCATAACATGTAAAAAAAAACACTTATAGTCACCTCACTGCCCACCCACCAGTTACCCCCATTGAGGTTAGTGGTGAGGTTGGTGTATTTTTTTATTTTAATAATTTGCCATCTCACTAGTGTTCATCAAGATGGTGGCAGGCTTTCTTCTTAACCCCATAATGACGGCCTTCCAACTTTAGATGTCAGAAAATTAGGGTACGTCTTTTGACATGATCAAAGAATAAGTCTGTAGTGCCCCCTGGTGCCCAAAAATCACTGGGGGTAGCTAAGACTATGAGATTGTGAACTGGGCACTTATTTCTGGGTACTGATAATGTGATGACCGGTAAACACTGTGTACTAGTCATCACATTACAAAAAAAAGTAATCGACAGTAAAAATGCTTTCTCGTTCATCTGACTTGATCACATATGTTGTATGAAAGAGAAATTTTAACCCCTAAGGACCCCAATACCCCGGTAACGATGATCTCCCTCCCACACCCACCTCTCCTCTGGAGCATCACAAAAAAATGGCAGAGGCGCTCAGGAAAACCCGCTGCCTTCCCTCCATCTCCATGCAATCAGACATGGTCACACATGTCAGAATGCATTGAAATCACATCCCCCGACATCCCTCAGTTCCCTCCCGTTCCCCTAACAGTTTTGACAGCCTCCGGCCCCTCCACCTACCTCCCTGCTACCCCACTACCTGTGCACACCACCACCTCCTCCTCTGGAACTCCATCCGATCTGATGTGATCAAACCTTAGATCGGACAGAGTTTGCAGACCCCCGACCACCTCCGATCCTACAGTCATGTCCCTCCAGTCCCCCAGTCAGGTGTCACCTCCCTCCCGCTCCTATTTTTGGAGTCCTGTGATCCTGGGATCCATCATCCTGCACCCTTTGCTCCTGTCTGTGGTGCACTGTGGGTGACCCTTTTCTATGTGTGCGCACCCCTGTGTATGCATGCCCTCCCAGGAGACGGATAGGTTATAAACTCAGTGAGTTCATGACTCATCATGATCCTTGGTTCACCATGAAGATTACAGTTAACCCTGTGTGACCCAAGGATCATGACCTGCCATGAACACACTGAGCTCATGACCTTTCATTCATTCCCCTGGGAGGGTACCTGCTCTTATAGCATATTAGGGATGCTCCCATATGCTATAATATTGAGAAACATCAAGTGACCATGTACTGGACTATGTTGGACATTGATAAGTAATAAAGAGGGGTCTAAACACATGTTTTTGTTTTTATCTTTACTAGAGATTCCTAATGGCCGAGTCTATTATTGGCCCGACATTATGAATCTCGGACTTAGTGCCAGCTGCCAATACAAAGCTGGCATTAATCACTTATTAACCAGTCTGCCAATGCTACACGGCAGCTAAAAGAGTTGGATACAGCACTATACAGTGTTGGCCAAAAGTATTGACACCCCTGCAATTCTGTCAGATAATACTCAGTTTCTTTCTAAAAAAGATTGCAATCACAAATTCTTTGGTATTATTATCTTCATTTAATTTGTCTTCAATGAAAAAACACAAAAGAGAATGAAGCAAAAAGCAAAACATTGATCATTTCACACAAAACTCCCAAAATGGGCCGGACAAAAGTATTGGCACCCTCAGCCTAATACTTGGTTGCACAACCTTTAGCCAAAATAACTGCGATCAACCGCTTCCGGTAACCATCAATGAGTTTCTTACAATGCTCTGCTGGAATTTTAGACCATTCTTCTTTTGGCAAACTGCTCCAGGTCCCTCATATTTGAAGGGTGCCTTCTCCAAACTGCCATGTTTAGATCTCTCCACATGTGTTCTATGGGATTCATGTCTGGACTCATTGCTGGCCACCTTAGAAGTCTCCAGTGCTTTCTCTCAAACCATTTTCTAGTGCTTTTTGAAGTATGTTTTGGGTCATTGTCCTGCTAAGAAGACCCATGACCTCTGAGGGAGACCCAGCTTTCTCCCACTGGGCCCTACATTATGCTGGAAAATTTGTTCGTAGTCTTCAGACTTCTTAATGCCATGCACATGGTTAAGCAGTCCAGTGCCAGAGGCAGCAAAGCAACCCAAAACATCAGGGAACCTCCACCATGTTTGACTGTAGGGACCATGTTCTTTTCTTTGAATGCCTCTTTTTTTCTCCTGTAAACTCTATGTTGATGCCTTTGCCCAAAAAGAGAGAACATTCTTCCAAAATGTTTTAGGCTTTCTCAGGTAAGTTTTGGCAAACTCCAGCCTGGCTTTTTTATGTCTCGGGGTAAGAAGTGGGGTCTTCCTGGGTCTCCTACCATACAGTCCCTTTTCATTCAAACGCCGACAGATAGTACGGGTTGACACTGTTGTACCCTTGGACTGCAGGGCAGCTTGAACTTGTTTGGATGTTAGTCGAGGTTCTTTATCCACCATCCGCACAATCTTGCGTTGAAATCTCTTGTCAATTTTTCTTTTCCGTCCACATCTAGGGAGGTTAGCCACAGTGCCATGGGCTTTAAACTTCTTGATGACACTGCGCACGGTAGACACAGGAACATTCAGGTCTTTGGAGATGGACTTGTAGCCTTGAGATTGCTCATGCTTCCTCACAATTTGGTTTCTCAAGTCCTCAGACAGTTTTTTGGTCTTCTTTCTTTTCTCCATGCTCAATGTGGTACACACAAGGACACAGGACAGAGGTTGAGTCAACTTTAATCCATGTCAACTGGCTGCAAGTGTGATTTAGTTATTGCCAACACCTGTTAGGTGCCACAGGTACATTACAGGTGCTGTTAATTACACAAATTAGAGAAGCATCACATGATTTTTCTAACAGTGCCAATACTTTTGTCCACCTCATTTTTTATGTCTGGTGTGGAACTATATCCAATTTGGCTTTAGGACAATTCTTTTTGTGTTTTTTTCATTGAAGGCAAATTAAATGAAGATAATAATACCAAAGAATTTGTGATTGCAATCATTTTCAGGAAGAAACTGAGTATTATCTGACGGAATCTCAGGGGTGTCAATACTTTTGGCCAACACTGTAAAGTTGCACTTCTAGGAATGCACCATTTCCTGGGGCAGCTGTGGGCTGCAATTCGCTGAGGGAGAGACCCAGAAAGCTTGGGCCTTCATACGCTGAGGATTGCAGCTCCCAGCTGCCTAATTTTACCTGGCTGGAACCAAAAATATAGCAAAGCTCCACATTGTTTTTTTAAATTATTTCATGACATAATTAAAAAAAGGGCTTCCCTATATTTTTGGTTTGCAGCCAGGTAAAATTAAGCAGCTGGGGTTGGCGGCAGCCCATACCTACCTGCTGTACCTGGCTGAGACCAAAAATATGGCAAAGTCTCAAGTTGTTTGTTTTAGAAATGTAATAAAGAAATAATAAAAAAAATGTATCTTTGATTACCACCCTGGTAACACTAGGCAGGTGAGGGTGGGTGGCAGCCAATACCTACCTGCTCTACGTGGGCTGGTGACCAAAAATTCAGAGAAGCCCCACATCACATTATGATATCTTGAAACCCTTTTTTTCCCAGCCGAAACTAAAAAAGCTAAAAAAAATGCAGCAAAATCCGCATGAAAAACACACCACTAGCACAGCCATTTTTCGGACATGGGTTTTTGTGAAGGTGCGGATTTCTTGAAGCACAAAATCTGCACCTCTATTTACTAGTCAGCACATAGCCTGAAGGTATGTTCACACAATCAGTATTTGCAGCAGGTTGGACGCAGCATGTTATCAATACATCTAAACCGCTGCGTTGTGCAGTACAGGCACAGTGGATGGAATTTACAGAAATCCTGTCCACACTGTGTTTGTTTTCTCCACAGCATTAACTAAACGTCAGTGTGGCTTTCCATGCCGTGGACTGACCGCAGCATGTCAATTTAGCGCTGCAGAGTCAGAAGCGACCTTGGTGGGAGAATGCAGGGAAATGCTGCTATGGGCACCGGTGGCTGTATTCATTCGCGGAGATCCAGGTCCATGACCTAGTGTCTCCGGAACTTGTGCAAATAACGTAAAAAAAGTGAGACATTTTGTGTGAAAAAAATAAAATATTCAATATGATGACCTACAGTACTGTTATCAATTTCTGTGAAATACCTGTGGGTTCCAAATCTTCACTATACCAAATGCTCCCTATACCCCTGGATAAAATACTTGAGGAGTCTAGTTTCCAAAATGTAGTCATTTGTGGGGAGTTCTACTGTTAAGCCCCCTAGTAACCCTGCAAGTTCAACATGGTGCCCAGAATCTATTTCAGCGTTCTAAAATTCAAATATTGCTCCTTCTCGTCTGAACCCTCCATTTGTCTACAGAACTTTTTGTCTACATGTGGGGTATCATTGCGCTCACAAGAAAGAGGGTAACAAATTGTGGGGTCCACATTTAAGTATTACCTCAATGAAAGTTTGGTGCTAAATTAATACTTTTATGAAAAAAAGATTCAAATAACGCTCCTTCTCTTCTGAGCCATCCCATTTGTTCTATCAAAGGACCACATGTTGGGTATCAGTGTGGGTAACAAATTTTGGCATCCATTTTGTCATGCTATCCTTTGTAAAAGTGAATAAATTGAGGCAAAAGTAACATTTTTAGATACAATGTAAATGTATTTCTTTTTTCATTCTACTTTGCATTCATTCCTGTGAAGCACCTGAAGGGTTAATAATCTTCTTGAATGTGGTTTTGAGTAGCTTGAGGGGTGCAGTTTTTGGAATGGTGTCACTTTTGGGTGTTTTCTTTCACATAGGCCCCTCAAAGTTACTTTAAATGTGATGTGGTCACTAAAAAAATGGTTTTGTAAATTTTGTTGGGAAAATTAGAAATTGCTGATGAACTTTGAACCCTTATAACTTCCTAACAAAAAAAAAATTATTTCCAAGATTGTGCTGATGTAAAGTAGACATGTGGGAAATGTTATTTATTAACTATTTATTTTGTGTGACATAATGCTCTGATTTAACAGAATAAAAGTTCAAATGTTGAAAATTGTGAAATTTTCAAAAATATCTCCAAATTTTTATTTTTTTTCCTAAATAAACGCACAACACATTGTTCTAAATTTACCACTAACATGAAGTCCAATATGTCATAAAAACAATCTTGGAATCACTTGAATCCGTTGAAGTGTTCCAGAGATATTACCCTATAAAAATGACTCTAGTCAGAATTGCAAAAATGGTTTGGTTATTAAGGTGGATATTGTCTCCATCACTAAGCGGTTAATCCATGCAGAGTGAATTACAAAAAATCAGTATTCTACAAAATACATATCCTATAAAATTCAAATAGAATCAATTCTTTTCAAAAAATTTACCATCTCTAATTGTGCATACACACATCCTAGATTAAAAACGCTCCGATTCTCGGATCTGAGAGATGGACGAGTGTCATCTGACTTTTGGTCAGTGTGGCTTGCGAATGCTGTCTGAGTGCAATCCATTTTTTTCCTCAGCAGCTAGTTACTGTAGAATCATTTACAGGAACTTTTTGTACAGTTGTCTGAGCTACAGAATGGTAATGTAGCAATTAAAACTAGCATCAGACTCGGATGCCGAGTGCAATCCGAGTTTTTTGTCAGACCCATAGACTTGCATTGGCGAGTCTCGTCCGTGACTCACATAGAATCGCAACATGTTGTGATTGACTCGCAATCCGAGAATCGGATGCGGAAAAAGCGTATGAGACTTGGAAATGTGTTCTCGGACATTAGTTAACATTGGTCTGGGAGCAATGTGATCTTTCCGCACAGTACACTCGGACGAGTTTCACTGATGTGTGCCCGAGCCCTAAGGAAACAATACCTGTCACAGGGGAGCAGGGGCTGGCTGGCAAACTTCGGCCGGGGGAAAAAGCACACAGCAGTGGCCCATGAACAGTGACCTTCAAGGGCAGAGCGGCCTCCCAGACCAACATGACAGATGGCCGGGTGGCCTGAAAACTGCTTCTTAAACACTGGCCTGGGAGGCGTCTGCCCACCGGGCCAGCCAGCCCCTGCAAGGGAGAGGCAAATATAATTTGTTGTTCTGCAGCGCCTCATAAATACTTACAAACAAATATCAGACTGCCACTCTAATATCTATTTAACAGTTTAAGAACACATAGTATAAAATGAGTGACATTTGTGGAACATCTCATGTTCTACAAATACAAAGGCATTATTCAGGATGGTAAAAGTCACACAAAGGGAATACAGAAAAAGAAATTCTGCTGCTTGGTAATTGGAAGACAAATAGATAAAAATATAAAAGCTGAATAACATTTAGCTTTTTATACTTTTGAGTTTATATTATAATATAGTTGTTCAGCTATGCTATATTGTTACACAAACCTGTATAATTATTTTTACAGACAATGACACAATTTATAGTTTTAGGTAAATACATGAGGTTAATGAAGCATATATTTAAGGCATGAGTAGGGCATTTTAGATCTCTGTGTCCCAGTTCAGCTATAAGCATGGCTTTCATCTTATGATGAAGAGTGCAGAGATTCTCATAAGACATAGGTCAATTATTCCGTCTTTCTGAAGTGGAATTGCTAGGTTTTGAAATCCTGCAAATTACAAATCCAGAGTAGTAGGAAAGTATATGAAATTTAGAGTGCACACAATACCTAGAGCAAGCCTCTAACTATATGAAAAGACCAACAGTCAGAGAAAAAATATGTATTCCTTACTTTTACTATTGGTTGCTTAGTCTGCAAACTAAAAGCTTTTGCAGTGCCATCAAGCTCAGCCTTAACATTTTTAACTCTTTGTAGAAAGGAAAACCTTTAATTTAGATGACATTTTTTTCATGCTATTGATGCAAATTTTATCACATACAATAAATCCAAAATGCAGTGAAATTACAGTGAAAGAAGTGCAATTACCAAATGGTTTTGTGATTTTTTTATTCATGTTAAATCTTATTTTGGGGTTCAGCGCAATTGGTATGGCTTACCTGAAAATAACGATGTCTTAACATAGACACACTAAAAGGAATTTTATTATCTTATAGCACTCCTCAATTAAAATATAATGGTTTAAAATGGCTATAGATATGTGTAAATACAAAAACTGTACTGCACTTTAATAAGTTGTATATAAATATAAACAACTAAAAGACTAAATAAATGGGGAGATGGTTGAAGTCCTTGCAAATTAGTTTTCTGGAATGGCTTTCACACTGGGCTTTTTTTAGGTCCTCTGGATAGAACGTTTCTTTATATGATGTTTAATCCTCCGGGTTTTACCTTGTACTTGCACAGAATTTTCTCTTTAAGTAAAGCACTTGCTGTTGTGTTGCTAAAAATATATGAAATGCACCTGGATTAGTTGATAGGATATTTTTCTTGATTTATACTTTAAAGTAATTTTCTATACCCACCTTTTGATTTGTGATGGGTTAACTGCT
>JARQOC010000003.1:533345194-533660886 GCA_033576535.1 Allobates femoralis | reverse complement strand
AATAATACAGATAAATATGAGCAAAAAACACAAACAGAATAAAAACACTTAAAATGTGTGATGGACAACCACCAACACAGCAATGACTATGGCCCCAGATGTCATCAGAATAGCTTTATCATTAGACCCAAACATGGGTTAAAATATTTGATTAGGACCCGCTGGTGACTAGACTCACAGGAAGGCAAGCCCGCTGACATAAAGGGATGTAAGAAACAAGAAATTCCAGGACAATGTAGGTGGCATTGATCAAAAAGCAAGAAAATCATAGATAACAATCATCAAACCCAGTTGAAAGATAATGCAGCTCAGCTAATATTGATTCAAAATATATTGCACCAATGTACAAAACAGTGAGATGCGACTCATAGACACCTGTGATAGAGTGTAATACAGGGACCTAATGTCCCTATGGAGTAACAAGAATAAAAGTCACAAATGCTATAATGTCAGTCCTGCCTAGGAACTAATCAAGGACAAAGCTCTGAGCTCAAAAACACAGGTCTAGGAGAGCACACCATAAACTGGAATGGTCAATTCAATTAATGCTGAGGCATCAAAAATCATTCAACCTGTTAGCAGGGTGAGAAAATGAAGGATAAACAAAAAAGTCAGGACAATGCAACACCAGTGCCTGGAAAAAGAATCAAAAATAAGTTATAGTCACCATGGCAGGTCAGGAGACCGGGGCACATAGCAGCAGGGACCGACGCGTATCGCCGCTCTAAAACAACGGCTTCATCCTCGGGAAGCTGTGGGAGGAAGTGTTAGTTCTGCCCATATATATAGTGCTATCTGTAATCATGATAAGAGTCACCTGTGTCTGCATGTGTGCAGTCTCTGGCCGTCAGGCCGGATGTGACGTATCGTAACTTAGAAGGAGGTGGGCGGGCAAATAGTGCTGATAGTGAACAGAGCCTCAGCTCAAAACACAGCGTCTAGTTGCCTAGAGATATCAGGCATCTGCGCAGTTGAGACTGCAATCAAGATCTATGTCAGAGGAGGGGGGAGCTCCGAGGGGAGACATTAGTGACGTGGTGGTTTGCAAAGCAAATCACTGTGTCTCAAAGACCGGCCGGTCTTTTGGACATTGTGTAAGAAAAAAAACCCCACTGAAGGGGTTGAGAAGCAGGCTGTACATGAGAATGCACTAAGTGTGATGGAACTAGAGTCAGTAAGGCCCAGAAAAAGCGAGCCCAAAAGGACAAACTACCTATAATAACCTAAAAGGAGGCAAAAGTAAGACAAAACATGTCAAAAACAACGCTGGAAATCCAAATTAACGAGCATATAGAAAACATACTGTGGAGCAGTGAACCTTGGAGAAAGGCTCAACAAGGATGCTGCGCAGTAAATAGACCTGGAAGCAATAGTGTACTAGTGCAAAGCAAACCCGTAAAGGATAATATCAGCACAGAATAGTCCATGTCGCCCTTGGATACAGAAGTCCAGACCGATCAACTGATAAATAATCCAGATTGGCCCATTTCCATGCTGAGTAGAAAAGTCAAATCAGCTCATCCAAGGAACACCTGAGGGTCCAGGGTCAGTTTGGCAGAAAAGGGGAATCCTCATTATTCGTTCAATGACAAGAAGAGCAGTGATGGAGTATATTCAGGATTTCAGTATCTGTGGGACACAAAGTATGGTATAAGGCAGGAAGAAAAATGCATCTCATTACTTCTTATAGAAGCCCGTAAAGAGCATCTCCTCATTTAGCCCTTTGGGGGCCAAACTCTGAAGCGTATAAATCCATCGTGTTTCCTTTCTCAGTAATGCATCCATGACCGAAGGTCTCCTGATATTAGTTAGTACCCTGTCAACGACAATAACCTTTATCCCACGAGGTGAACAGTCATGGTGGGAGAGGAAGTGCTTAGCTACGGAGCTGATGGACTTACCTCGTTCTAGGTGTGCGAAAGCACACGTAATGTTTGAGAGGTGATGCTGGATTCTCTTTCTGAGCTCTTGCGTAGTAATGCCAACATAGACTTTCGGACAGCTGCAGAGTAAGACATATACAACATTACGAGTTTTACAATTAGCGTAATGGTTAGTCAAGATTCGTCCTGCTGGGGTACCCGTGACCATTTCCCTGGATGCCACAGTAAGCTGACAGATGTTACACTCCCCACAAGGGTAGGTGCCAATGAGTCTGGCACCCCTACCCAGAGGGGTGACTGGTCGTCAGTGTGTCCTTAAGATTTCTGGCTCTCCTGGCCACCAGTTTGGGCTTAGATCCCACAAGAAGCTCAATCTTTGGATCGCTGGTCAAAATTGGCCAGTTCCGATTGAGTGTCTTGTATATGTCTCCCCAGTGGTATTGAATGTCGTAATGACACTCAAAAACTCGGGTGCTAGTTGACGCTTTGCCCTCAAAAGGACTTCTCTGTCTGTATCCACAGTAGACTTGAAAGCCTTGAAAGCCTAAGAAATAACTTTTCTTGGGTAACCCCTTTTCTGAAAGCGTAAGGAAAAGATCTTTCGCCTCCACGCGGAAGGTTGTTTCTTCGGAGCAATTACGTTTGAGCCGAAAAAACTGCCCCCTCGGAATTGCATCCCTCATATATTGCGGGTGGAAACTCTGATAGTGTAGCAAGCTGTTGGTTGCTGTGTCCTTCCTATACAGTGCGATCTTGATCTTACCTCCTTCCTGGCTGATCCTTAGATCCAAAAATGTCACATCTGTCAACGACTGCTGAGAAGTGAGAGCGATATTCCACGTATTGATGTTTAACTGTGAGATGAAGGAGAGGCAACCATCCAGAGAACCTGTCCAGAGAAACAAGATGTCATCTATGTACCTATACCATTTAATGATATAGGTACAAAAATCCAGTAAAGCACAGACGTAAGTCTCCTTCCACCATCCTAAAAAGAGATTCGCATAGGATGGTGCACACTTAGCCCCAATAGCGGTACCGGATACCTGCCTGTAAAAGGTCCGGTCGAACGTGAAGAAATTATTCTCCAAAACCATTCTCAGAAGGTCAAGAAGGAAAGAGTCATGGAGTCTATCTCCGGTGGAGCACCGATCTAGGAAATAAGAGACGGCAGAGATGTCCTGATCATGATTGATACATGTGTAGAGACTCTCTACATCCATGGTGACCATTAAGACATCGGTTTCGAATTCTGGTAACTCACGCAGTTCACAAATTAAATAAGAGGAGTCTCGCACATATGAATCTAGCTTAAGTACATAAGGTTGTAGATAAAAATCTATATATGTGCACGGCCTTTCAAAGAGACCCCCTATACCAGCCACAATAGGTCTACCGGGTGGTCTGGTGAGAGATTTGTGAACTTTGGGGAGCACGTTGGTACAATCGGGTTTTTGTTGACTAAAAACTCTTTTTCTTTTTTATTTATAACCCCCAGATCAAAGCCATGTAGGACCAGACTATCCAATTTGCTTTTGAAAAAATCAGTAGGATCAGACGGTAACTTCAGGTAACAGGATGTATTATTCAATTGTCGGTGGACCTCCTCCAGATAAAGCTCAATAGGCCAAAGCACCACATTCCCCCCTTTATCAGCTTCCTTGATTAAAAAATCCCTGTGCCCTTGTAATTTAGACAGGGCCACTCTTTCATCATGAGTCATATTGTTGGACTGGAAGTTATTGATCTTTAGACGTCTGACCTCCTGTAACATTACTTCAAAGAACAGCTGTACAGGGGGAAAAGCTGAAAAGGGAGGAGTGGCTTGTGAAGGAACCCGATTAGTGAAGGGTTTCTTAGATTGGTTCATACCTGGGTTATCCTGATCCTGAAGAAGTTCTAGTAGATCCTTAAAGGTCGCTTTATCCAAGGAAGGCAGTGAATCCAGGGTGAAGGGACGCTGATACAACAATTTAAAGGTAAGCTGTCGGCAAAAGAGGTAAATATCTTTCGTTAGCTCAAACTTGTCGAGTCTATGCATAGGCGAGAAAGAGAGACCTTTTTTCAAAAGTCGATGTTCGACATCTGATAGTTGATAACTAGGGATGGGTGAATCTACTCGCTAGGACTCGTTACTCGGCGAGTAGTAAGGGACTCGCAGGACTCGGTACTCTGCGAGTTTCCCAGCATTTACTCGCACGAGTCCAATGCAAATCAATGGCAAACTCTGACAAAACTAGGATTGCCATTGTCTTGCATTAGACTCGGCTACTGTGCCAGTGATAGCAGGGAAACTCGCAAATAACTGCTGTTACTTTGCGAGCCGAGTCATGCTGTCTTCTCTGTGTGCTGGAAAACCAGATAATAGGCCACTATGGTTAACAGGCAAAACCTATATAAAAAAGAGAGTTGTCAGCCCAAATTATGGTATAAACTGAATTAAATGTTATTGGTACATAGTTAAAAAGTACAAGGAAATTATAAATAATACATCATCAATTATAAAAACACCACAATAATAGTGCATCAAACTATTTCCGATTGTTGCGGATCTTAAAACAGGGATTGGGGCCACAAGAATATTAAAAAATGCATCAGTCTATGAGAGTATTGTACATCCAGTATGATTTAAACACCTGCATAATTCAATTAATATACATCCATAGGGATTCCTTAAGTGATATATTGGTACCATACAGGGTGACCAGTTCAATCTCCAAACCCCACCACCTAATATATAGTCAGCAAAAAGGCTCTATGTGAAAAAGTGCTTTATGCAAGAAATTATAAATTCACCTTATTTACAAAAAAATATATATGTAAAAAATTTTTTTAGATATATAAATGGTGCCACATCTTCACACAAAAAATTAAATAAACACCAGTGTCAACACAATTGATAAAAGCTGTCACACAATATAATTGCTTCACAAAATGAAAAAAGAGCGTATAAAGGCAACTTCTTGCTGCAGAGTTATAAATAAATAAAAAGACAAGTGATTCACAATATATAAAGTGAACAATAAAAAATAAAAAATAAAAAGAGCCTTTCAAAATTGGACCAATATATCGGTGGGGGATGGTCAGAGAATATCCTGACCCTGAGGGATCAACCCTGAATCTTCCACAGGTGGATATAATATTAATTTCACTATAGGGGGACCATATTCCTCCTCTATCACAAAGAAAAGCAGTACTTCTTCTTATATCAGAACATATGCAGAACTGCAAGTTTCCTGCAAAAACCTAGTTACTCTCACATAGATATACCAGCTGTATAGTTTACAAGCAGCCACCTATTATCCTCCTGTGCTGAGGTCGGACAATGTCCGGTAATGTCTAATCCCCTCAGTAGCGGTATAATTACCTGTCCAGATATGATGCACCGTCACCCTGACGCGTTTCGCCCTGCGGCTTCTTCCAGAGGGCCTGTGTGCTGGCTGCCGCAGCTCCAGGGTCCTAGAGCCCGCCTGCTCACAGAGATGATGTAGCAGTGCTGAGATTGTTCTCAGTCTGCTCATTCCTTGTGCATAGACATCTATATCTATGCACAGGGGATGTAGCAGAGAGGACATCGCGTTTTGGACTGCGTCGGACAGAAGAGGATTTTTTTAATTAAAGATGGAGTCCCTAATGGCTTTTTTTTTTTATTTCAAATAAAATTTTTTCTCTGTGTTGTGTTTTTTTAACCCTTTATTGGAGATTCTTAGTGGCTGGGTCAAACGTAGCCTGACATTAAGAATCTCGGGCTTAATACTAGCTTGTATAACAAAGCTGGTATTAACCCCTTTATTACCCAGGGTGCCACCGCCACCAGGGCCGCTGGAAGAGCGGGGTTCAGTGCCAGAGGATGGCGCTTCAATGAACGCGCCATCTTCTGGGGCGGCTGCGGGCTGCAATTTGCAGCGGGGGGTGCCCAGAAAGCTTGGGCCTCCCTGCACTGCGGATTCCAGCCCCCAGCTGCTTAGCTGTACCTGGCTAGATATAGAAATTGCGTGGAGCCCCACGCATTTTTTTTTTATTATTTCATGAAATTCATGAAATAATTAAAAAAAAGGTCTCCCCTATATTCTTGTGTCCGGCCAGGTACAAATAGGCACCTGGGGGTTGGGGGCAGCCCGTCGCTGCCTGCTGGATCCGGCTGGTTCCAGAAATACGGCGAAGCCCACGTGAAATTTTTTTCTGACAAATCCATAAAACAATGTAAATAAAAGGGACTGCATCTTTATTAACCCCTGGACCATGGGCAAGGGATTAGTAAAGATGCAGTCCCTTTTTTAGGATTGTTTTATTGATTTTTCAGAAAAAAAAAAATTCCTGGGCTTCGCCGTATTTCTGGAACCAGCCGGATCCAGCAGGCAGCGACGGGCTGCCCCCAACCCCCAGGTGCCTATTTGTACCTGGCCGGACACAAGAATATAGGGGAGCCCTTTTTTTAAATTATTTCATGAATTTCATGAAATAATTAAAAAAAAATACGTGGGGCTCCGCGCAATTTCTATGTCTAGCCAGGTACAGCTAAGCATCTGGGGGCTGGAATCCGCAGCGCAGGGATGCCCAAACTTTCTGGGCACCCCCCGCTGCAAATTGCAGCCCGCAGCCGCCCCAGAAAATGGCGCGTTCATTGAAGCGCCATCCTCTGGCGCTGAACCCCGCTCTTCCAGCGGCCCTGGTGGTGGTGGCACGCTGGGTAATAAAGAGGTTAGGGCCAGCTTTGTATTATCAGCTGGCCCTAAGCCCGAAATTTATGGCAGTCACGCCAATATTAGACATGACCGCCATGAATTTCTATTAAATTGTTTTATAAAAAACACAACACAGAGAAAATTTTTTATTAGAAATAAAAAAAAAAAGCCATTAGGGACTCCATCTTTAATTAAAAAAATCCTCTTCCGTCCGACGCAGTCCAAAACGCGATGTCCTCTCTGCTCATCCCTGTGCATAGATATAGATGTCTATGCACAGGGAATGAGCAGACTGAGAACAATCTCAGCTCTGCTACATCAGGCAGCAGGCGGGCTCTAGGACCCTGGAGCTGCGGCAGCCTGCACACAGAGCAGACAGGACTCTTATCTGTGCGAGTTTCCCAGCAATTACTTGCACAGTAAACGAGTCCAATGCAAATCAATGGCAAAACTAGGATTGCTTCAGGCTGAAGCTTCCGAGACACATCTGTGATTTGTAAATCGCACACTACTCGCTATTACTCGCTTCCCCATTCATTAACATTGGACTCGCTAGACTCGCAATGAGTAGCGAGTCCCGGGCTCTGACTCGCTAGAGTCAAGCGATTCCGAGTAATTTAGGATTCGCCCATCACTATTGATAATCAGTTAAGTTGATAATTTGAAGGTCCATACTCACATCACTGCTATTCTCCGTAGGATTCACCATCTTTTGCCCAACCTGGCGCCCAGTGATAAGATGGGAGACCACTTGCCGGTCCGTGGATTCCGGTTGCGCAAATTTGGAGGACTTGCGTCTCCCCCTCCTGGTGGGTTGTCTAGATCTGACTCCTCGGATAAAAAAACGTCTGTATCTGAGGTGGATTGTGCTGATATAACGGAAGAGGAATCGCTTCTGTCTCCAAATGGTCTGTCGGGTCCCGTAGGTTTATCGGGTTTATCAGGTCTAGGTGGTTGGTTAGGTTGTCTCGGTCTCCTCGGACGATTGGGTCGATTGGGTTTGTTTGGTCGTGGGTTATCCCTGTGTGTCCACCTATATACCCTATTGTCATCCAGGTCTTTCTTGTCACGATTAATCTTCTGTTGCTTGCCTCTGATTATGTTGTCCTCGAAGCGATCTATAATATCTTTCAACTTGGTTTTAAATGGGGCAATTTGTTTGGTCTGATCGAAATCTTTGAGTTTTGTCTCAAGACTCTTAATCTCAATCTTCAGTTTGGCCAGTAGTGCCTGGTCATGTTCGATCAGCATCGAAATGATGATGGTAGAACATTTTAATAGACCAGACTCCTACACTTGCTTAAAGCCTGCATCCACCTCCCAAGCGGGGAAAATCTGCACTCTTAAACCTCTAGGTGCAACCCCCAATCTCACATATTCCTCAAGTGCTTTGATGTTCCAATAAGTTTTGCACATATGCTTGTGCAGTCTAATAAGCCTAGAGGACACTCCTTTAAAGGAGTTGTCAACGGCTGGTGGCTCTCTGGCACTAAAAATGCCCTCCTTATAATTATTCCATGAAGCCTCACAGGACTCTAAGTCCATTCCACGAGGAGGCCAAAAAAAGGTTTCTCAAAAGCCCAATGTGCACACTCAAGGAAGCAGGTCAAAGGGACCGGCACAAAAAACGTATTGCAGAGTCAAAGTCGTATGGGGAAGGAATAACAAGATCTCAAAGGTCCAGATGGTCGACAGCACCAAGGCGGCTTGCATGGGAGGGTGGGGGAGAGGGAACAATGAGGGCGCATGGTAGCAGCCAAACTGTTGATGAAGATGCAGGAGCTGAGGAAGAAATGGAGGATGAACACGTGATGGGCATGGAAGACTCAGAAGATGACGGAGATCTTGATCACATTTCTGTTGTGCGAGGTTTAGAGGAGAGGGCAGAGGAAGGAAGCATGAATGTTACCTCACCACCCCCAACACAACAAGGACTTGGGCCTCCTGGATGCACAAGACACATACAGTAAGTGCCTTCTTGCTGCACTATCTGCAACATGATCCTTGGATTGTTAAAATTCGAAGTACTGCTGACTACTGGGTTGCCACACTGTTAGATCTCCGGTACAAATGTAAATTTGGCCAAATGCTTCCTGGAAAGGGACGCACACATGCAGGAGTATCAACAGCAGCTTTTACACAATCTTAGTACTGCTTTTCCCCAAAACAACAGTGGTGCACAGTGAATATTGCAGTTCTACCTTTCCAATCTGGGGAATGTCTGGTCGTCATTACTCAAACTTTAACAGTAAAGGTACCTTTACACGCTGCCACTGAGGTGTAGAAATTGCCTGGGAATCGGGATTTAAGTCACGGTTGCCTTGAAATTGCTACGAAGTAGCGGCGTGTAATTGGGGAAAGTGATCGGGTTTCTCGCAGTTGCTCCGAGTAGCGGTTTCTGAGCCGTGTTCTAAAATCTGAGGCAACCCAAAGGGTGAATTGCCCTGGTATTGCGGTATAAACGGGCGATAGGGATGGAATCTGCGTCGCCTAGTGATTTCCCCGGGGCGTGCCACAGCGTGTTTGTTTCCGCGCCCCATCATCGATGATTGGTGGGGGCTACTGTGTTACCATTGGCTGTCACTTCACAGAGCGCCATATTTAAAGAGCTGTCCATTCACACTACACAATTGTAATGGCGTCATGTATTAGCCAGCCTTCCTGCGCAGGCTGGCCAATCATGACACTATTGCGTTGTCCAATCAGCGTGTTAGCGTCATGGAATACACGAGTCTGTCACGCCTATGTTTTAGCGCCACAGAACATGTATGCCCACATTCCCCTACTGATTGCGGTGTGTGAAGCGGTGTCGGGATTCAACCAGATGTTTCCCGCAGGATCTGTTGGAACTTCCGGGGAACCATGTTCCCTTGGGTTGAGGACGCAATTGCGGCGTGTACATGCGGAATCGGCGATCGTTAGCAAACGTTCAAAACGTGCATGCGCACGTACGGTTGATAACGATTGCCAGTGATAGTTGCGGTGTGTAAAGGTACCTTAACAGTCTATCTGGTAACAGCAATTTTGTAGAATCTTTTCACCTTTTTTAAGACCATCCTTTGCAACGCCAGAAGAGAGAACAAGTCTGACACATAGTGAACGCCTAGAGAGGATGGTACAGGAGAATCTACAGCTGAATATCGATGCCATGACTGTGGAACTGGACCCTTGTGCATTTTGTTTCAACAGAAAACAGGGTGCACCGCAATGATCTGAATTATATCAAGGGAAGGAGGGGTCGCTCACCGTGCCAAGGGGGACAGATATGCATGGCGGAGAGAAGACATGGCACATTGAGGGAGCAACACACACGAGTAGTAGAATAGTGAGAATTATAACTTTATTAGTGCAATAAACCAAACAAGATTAAAAACATTTACGGACTGGTAATATGCACTTTATCTTTCACTGTCGGTGGACACGGTGACCTACACTGTTTGACTATATGTAAACAATAGGGAGTACCCAATACAGTATATATGGGTGGTCTTTGTATCAATTATACGGTTAGTTAGCTCATGGTTAAGACCTTTGTTATCATCCATATGTAACCACCCCTAGGGACCACTGTTTCTGGGACTACTAAACGACTCATAGCATTACTCATTGGATGATTTGCGGAATCTTGGGTAAACTTATAATATGTGAAATTTTCTCTATAATTGTCTGTGCCTCTTTAGACTTCACTTGCATGAGACATTGGTATCTGTCTCACTTATAAATATTGTTTATTCCAGCTGCTGAGGCCAGTATTTAATCATATTTAACACTCCCAGCACTACCAATCATTCTGTGGCCCTATGGTTTGTGCCTCATAATAGGTCCCTTGACATAGATGTGGTTACCCATAACACTGTCCACCCTATATTGGGCTAACAAGTGTATTTATGTAAAATATTGTGGTGAAGGAGCACTAGTACTTCTCGTACCTGCTCTCATCCTCCACCCTCGGGTCTCTCCCTACAACTCAATCCTGTATTTTGTCTAACCTGTTGTGATCACCAATATTGTGTCATATCCTGCTCATGTTTTGTCAGCATTGTATTCTGTACATATGTTCAGCGTTGTGTTCTGCATTGGCACCCCATGGTTTTAATTGTTTTTAATCTTGTTTGGTCTATTGCACTAATAAAGTTATAATTCTCACTATTCTTGCTCCCTCAATGACCCTTGTGCATTTTGGGCTTCAAAACTGGAAAAATGGTCTCAGCTCACCACTCATGCCTTGGAGATTTAGTCGTGCCCCGCAGCCAGTGTTCTCTCTGAATGTGTCTTCAGTGCTGTTGGTAGTGTGCTTATAGATAAGCGCACGTGGCTGTCCAGTGACAGTATAGTCAGACTAATTTTTATCAAAATGAACAAGTCATGGATCTGCAAAGACTTTTTCACCCCTGTGTCAGTGTGGGGAGACTAGACGCTTGTGTACTTATCAAGGTACTGCATTAAACTCCCCTGATTTCAATATTTCAACTCTGAGGCAATTGATGCCACTTAAGTGGTGGCTTTGCCTAATTCTTTTGAAAAATGGAGACTGTTGTTGGAGTCTCCTTGCTGTTTGTTGCTTGACTTGAGCAGGGCTCTCGGAGCTCAATACCTATCCCTGACACTCCTGCACCTGTTTCTAAATATTCAACCTTTTTGTCCATTGAACCAGTGATTAACAAATTAGCTGTATTCACATCCACCATATTTGGGTGCTTAAAAGCAATGATCACTACCTCTTTATTAATGTTTACGTAAACTAGTTTTGGGCATTAAACCAGGTTTTGGCAAATGTGCTGTATACACATGAACATTTTTTAAAAGCATTGTTTGCTCAATCTTCCCTGTACACTAGGCCTATATCTTCCCTGTACACTGAGGTGATCTGAGGTCACTTCTGGCAATTCACATGATACCTGCTGTGTTAGTCGCCAGTCGTGACCTGAAGTAAACTCAATGCCAGACTGTAAGTGTGCTTGTCACGGCGCAGTCCAACAGTCTGGCACTGAGTTCACCTGAGGTCACTTCTGGCAGTTCACACGGTACTTGCTGTGTGAGCCGCCAGCGGCAACCTCAAGTGAACTTAATGCTGGACTGTGGGAGTGCATGCCATTGTGACAGGGCACTCCAACCTTCAAGTTGCTGTGAGAAAGCCTTTAGGGTACCTTCACACGCCGCAATCTCGCTTGGCGATATGAGGCGATCTAACGTGCGCGTGCACGTTTTTCATGGTCGCCTCAGATCGCCGATGGCGGCATTACACGCCACAATCTCGCCCTGAAAGTAAGGCGATGTGTCGCTCCAGAAATCGCCTCACCTACAGCAGAAACAATCTTGCCTCATTCCATCGCCGCTTCACACTCCGCAATTCCAAATGCAATGTGGGCATACATGTTGAGCGCGGCGAGGAGACAGGAGTGCCACAGTGGTTTACACCGCGCCCCATACGCGCTCATTGGACAACACAACAGCGCTACGATTGGGCAGCCTGCTCTGGAAGGCTGGCCAATACATGACGCCATTGTCTGTCGGAATTTGGCACAAATACACAGTTGAGTCGTCAACTTTGGCTCCTACAACACACTTTTGAGGCGCAAAAGTGTCGCACAGGAGCGGTCTTATGTATTACACTGGATTACAGTACCAATGGCTAGGTGTGCGTCTGTAGGTGATTGCGGGAAGCTACAAACAACACTATGGACATATGTACCTGCACTGGTCCACACACACTGGCACCGCCAAGCAAAGTTGAGGGCGCTAACAAGGTAGCCGTCCGCGGAGTGGGGGCAGTATAATGTACCCATCAGCGTCAACAAATTCACAGGCCGATTGCAGTGCGTGATCCATGGCACCCATCTGCGATGTGTAGGCCCACATCTGAGCTGTCATGTGTGGCACTATACTCGACATAGTGCAACTTCAAATACACGCGGCCAACATAGCTTGCGCTATTCAATGGCGCCCATAATTGCACTGATTTAGTGGACGGTTGTGTAGGTGAAGATGTGGTGGTGCTGAAGTGCCAGCTTTTAAAATACGGCGCCCTGTGAAATGACAGCCAATGGGAACAAAGTAGCCAACACCAATCATCGCAGACGAGGCGCGGACTACAGAACGGTTGCGGCACGCCTACGGGAAATTCTGGCCTCCGCTGTTTCCATCACTATTGCCCTATCACACGCCACAACACGAAAATATCGCCTTCATGATTGCGGCTGATTTCTGAGCAGTGCTCAGGAATCAGGCAATGGCCTAGAGGCGATTTATCGCCGCAAAATTCCCCAATCACAGGCCGCAACTGTGAGGCAATTTCACGGCGACATATCGCCTTTAGGATTGGCAGGTGATATTGCGGCGTATGAAGGTACCTTTAATGGTACCTTTACAAGCCGCTACCGAGGGTAGCAACAGGTAGGCACCGCACGTGCACGCACGCGTTTGCAACGGTTGCTAACGGTACCTGATGCCACAAATACACGCCGCCACAAGGTGCTCCACAGAAGGTATTTTCGTTCCCCGGAAGTGCCGACGGGTGCTGCAGGTTACCTTCTGTGGAGCACCTTCCCTGATTTACACGCCGCTACCACAAGAGAATCTGGGCGTACATATTGTGCGCCGTAAGTACATAGGCGTGGCAGAGTAGTGTATTACGCGACGCTCGTACGGTGATTGGACAATGCAATAACATCATGATTGGCCAGCCAGCGCAGGGAGGCTGCCTAATACATGACGCTATAGCAAATGTGTATTGTGACTGGACAGCTCGTTAAATATGCTGCCCTGTGCAGGGACAGCCAATGGGTACACAGTAGTCCCCACCAATGATAGCTGATGGGGCGTGGTATACATGACGCTCAAGCACGCCCCAGGTAACTCAAATACTGTACCTGTGCCCCGATTACACGCCGCCACCATAGGGGTTATACCTGCTTGTTTTTCAGCACGCCTGAAAGACAGGTATCCAAAGAGACAGGAAGGTACAACCTGAATTACACGCCGCCACTTCGCGGTGTTTACAAGGTAAAAGATACAATTGTCTCCGACACCTGCCGGTTTCTACCTTTCGGTAGCGGCGTGTAAAAGTACCATCATGTGCATAAAAATATGCTGCGCTTTTATAGGAAAAAGTGCCTGCGTAAAAAGAATGACCACGTCAATTCTTTACGCAGCAGCGCCGATGCTTTTTCCTATAAGGGCGGGCGCTGCTGCATCTGATGTCACAGAGGGGAGGGAGAATCCTGCTTCTTCCTACCCTCTGTGACACCTGTGACCGCCCATTTGATTTTGCAGTGTATTAATATACACTGCGAAATCAAAGTTAAATAAAGACAAATGTATTAAAAATAATAAAGAATGACATACTTACTCTCTGACAGGTGTCCCAGTGTCCGGGAGCCAGGAGCCGCACAGGAATTGACCTTCTAGGACCTGTGGTGATGTCAGATGGCGTCCCCAGCGCTGATTGGCCGCTCCCGGCATGTCACATGACTGTGAGTGGCTAATCAGCGCCCGGAACGCCCTCTGACATCACGACAGGTCTTTTACCACTCGGAATCTGCAGCTGCTCACGGGTTCTGGTTCCTGAACACCCGCCATCCACCTGCCGGACGGTAAGTATCCATGTTTATTATTTTAAACACCTCTGGCTTTATTGAATTTCGATTTCACAGTGTATATAAATACACTGTGAAATCTTTAGGGGGCAGGCACAGATGTGACAGAGGGTAGGAGGAAGCAGGATTCTTCCTCCCCCTGCAGCACACAAAAGTGTGGTGTGTGAATGCACCCACATATTTTGTTGCGCCTTTTTGCGCTGACAAAAGTCACAGCAAAGGCGCGTGCAAAAAGGCACAACAAAATGCGCAAATGTGTGAACGCAGCATTAGTCTCTAATACAACCATATCAGATCTCATACTTCAGGGCAATAACCCTAAAAACGCAGTGTCTGAAGATTGGGTTTTGATACTAAGTTACGGTATATTGAAAGGCTCATTAAAGAGTCAATTTTGAGTATAGTGCGTTGTGTCATGATAGAGATGAGCCAACTTACCCCTAACATATTCACCAGTTTCTAATTTGGCACGAACATTGACAATTTGGTTTGTTATCGTTAAATCCTAGCAATTTAGTAAAAAATTGTTGTGGCTTTATTAGGAAAAAAAGTTTAACATTTTAAAACGGCCCTAAAAACTGTCCTAAAAGGTTTGAGGCCAAAACACTCATATGAAGACCAAATGGGTGAGAACACCCCTAACCTAAGGTTAGGTGTTGTTCACAGCCATCAGGTGTATCTGTTTATTTCAACCTGTAGAATTTAATGGAACTTTAAAAAGTTTTTAAGCTTCCTTGAGTTTGCAGGTATTGGGACAACTGCAGACTTTGAATTTTTGGAACAATGCCAGATGCAGCGGCTGTGAAATCCAGGAACCTTAAAATCTCCTTTCAACATTCCTTTGAGGGTACCTTTACACACAGAGATATATTGCTTACAACTCACTGGTTGCAGTGAAATCATGGACACATTTTTCTGTTTTGTTGTCGTGTACAAATGGAATAATGTGTCTATGATTTCACTACAACCAGTGAGTTGCAAGCAATATGTCTCTGTGTGTAAAGGTACCCTAAGAGAGCTTTTAATTTCTATTAAATTCTTTTTTTTTTTCCAATTTTTTTGTTTAGAAAGCAAACCTTTATTATTATTGCAGAGGGTCAGGAGTGTGCGAGACCACCTCTTCTACACTTATCTGCTAGCAATTCAGATAAAATTAGCATATGCCGATGATATGCTTAACATTAGAGAAGAGCAATGTTCGATTGAACATGTTCGCCAATTTCAAATTCAACCTGTTTTGAGCTTTGTTCGAGTCATTTGGCGAATGCAAACAATTTGCTAAAAATCCAGTAATTTGAGGTTATGTTCGATAACGGTTCGTTGACCAAAAGCGTTACTGACTTTTCACAGTAATGCTTTTATTCAACGTTATTATGAGTTTCAGTGTCTAGGAATATTGGGCGGAGGGGGGGGGACTGGGGAGAGGTCTGTGGTTAAATAATGCAGATCTTCATTTTTATATTCCTTCCCGCACTTATTGTGGGTGGTCCGGTCTGTCAGCCTATCAGCCTGCATAGAGTAAAGTGCATACAAGGGCTTGTGTTATTGGCTGGGCATGTCACAAGAACTGGCCATTTTCCCTCCTCGCCATTCTATCAGTGTTGGAGCTCAGTGTCAGATGCTGACGCTGCTGCTGTGTGCGCTACAAAGCTGGTTAGATAGCAATTCCATTCCAAGTTGGATAGATAGAAGGTTTAGGGACTACTTCCAAGAACAGCCCTTTTTAGAGCTTAAAAGCATTGTTTGCCAGGCAGGTCTGTTCCAGTGCTGTGCAAGCGTTTTTTACAGCATCTGGCCAAATCTATCCAAGCAAATTCTTTTTGGCTAGTAGCAGTGTGTGCCAGGTACTGGTGTAGCACTGTTGTGAAGAAAGCTACACCTCTTGTCTTTACTAGCCTTCTTTTTATTGTATCTAGTGTCTCACCCCCAAGGACAGGGGCACTCGGATCCCGGGCGTCTGGTTATGCTGTGTCACGGGTGGTCGGTGCCCGGGTCCGTGTCCACCGGAGGGACAATTAAAAGATGGTAGTTGGGAAAAATAGTCTATTTACAAAAAGTTGAATATAATGCCACCTGTGGAATCTGGTGACTTTCACCAGCGCTGCTACAGACTGCCGAGGGTGATGGATGGGCAGCCGGTTGGAGTTGCTCCCCATAGGTGGAGCGGGGCCCCCGGGGCAGTGTGAAGAATAAGGTAGCACAGTCTCCGCAGTGAGACTGGAATGCAGGATCACAGTCTATTAGGAAAAAGACACAAGAGGCTGTTTGCACTGCATGGTGTCTACTGAAAACTTGCCAGCACTGATCACAGGTTCACAGTTTGGGTGGCTGGTCTGGCGGTCATAAAAGGAGGCAATGTCTGTCTGAATCTCCCAGGTGTTCTCTTCTTTACGCTCTCTCTATCCTGTTCATGCGCTCTCCTAAAGCTGATGACCTCACTGGGTTTAGTGGCTCAGCGATTACTTTCCTGCACCGCTTCGGAGCTGGTACTCCGATCTGGACTGGGTTCCCCTCAGGCCTGCTGGTAGGTCGTCCTGAGATGGGGTCTTCACTGACCCCCTGGGTTCCCCCTTTTCTGTCTGGGTCGCCGGGTCTGCAGGCGCCCTCCCTCTTAGCTGTTCTCGCTTCGGCTCTCACTCTTCTTCTCCTTCCCGCTCTTTCCCCACTCAATTATCACCCTCGCACGCCTCCCACTGGGACCGGTTACCCTGGTGATGGGTTGTCTAATTGGTCCCCTGTTTCTAGGTGTGTGTGTGTGGTGGTTGGGAGCTTCAGATTTACAATACCTCCCCCTATAACAGGAACAGCGCACTCTCTCTTATGGGTGCAGTACCCCCTTTGTAGCACATTGAACTGCAGGGCACTACACTCCCCCTTGGTGAATCACACTTATTCCCAAGTGTAGCTACCCCTACCCGGTACAGAGCTATTTTTATTATTATACATGCATATATTAAATAATAACAGTAACAATAAGGATGCTTGTTTTCTTCCCGTCCAGGAGGCACAGTTCTTATAACTTTGCAAACTATATCGGCTCAATGGAACCGGATTAACTGGTGCGGTCCCAGTGGTCACTGTCTCTACCAATGTCTTGGTTACCACTGGGCTGCCGTACACACATGAGCACATCGTCCCATGACAGTCAATGAATTACGGATAAACAGCACGAGAAATAAAAACACAATCAAAGTTCTCATCAATGTCCATGAGTCCTTAAGAAAAAGCAGCATACTCTCAATAACTATCTACACATCAGAACTATGTTATTCTATATTAATCCTCACATTTATGCACACGAAGGGCTTACCAGCCACGGGCCCCTCATGCCGCTCATAGCTGATACGGTCGCCATGGTATAAGTCCCGTTGCGGGAGCCCACTTGGGAGGTAGGACTCCACCTCTCTACGTCCCACAAAAACCTCCTCTTTTACAAACCCCCACCCGCTGTCCAGATTGAAGGTTGTCACGGTACCTCACGTCCGGTGTTCAGGTGGTACTGGTGGTTGCCGGCAGGCTAGGGTTTAAGCCTGCAGATTCTCCAACTCCAGGGCCCACCACTCCTCTCAACGCTGCCATGTCGCCTGGTCTGCCAGCTGCCGATCCCTCCACTAGTCCGGTTATTCATGGACAGGGCCTGGTGCACCGTCCTGCACCCACCCCTCCGTGGTGATTCTGCTCTCTCTATCACGGCGGGGTGTAATGCTGCTCCACCAGACTCTGTGGGGTTGCACCGCTCACTATTCCTCGCCATCACCCTCCTGATCATCCTCCATGGATCTTTGTTGGCTGGGCAATTCCTCCAGCACGGTCTCGAACACCACATCAGTCTCCTTAACGGGTGACTCTGGGATCGCCGGTTCAGTAGCGGTCTCTGTTTCCTCGTCGGCCTCTGCTCCAGCCTCGCTGCTGTCATCTTCTGGTAGAGCCACAGGGTCATCTCTCTCCCTCTCGCCGGCTACTACGCAGGTTGCTTTGAGTCGTTGCTCGACTGGCGGGCCTGGACTGGTAACCGGGTGCTCACCCTGGGCACAGTCTCTCACCTCCAGTTCTAGCTTGTCAGACCCCCTCTGCGGATCTCAGCGGGACAGCTGAAGCCACGTGTCAGTGCTCCAGCATCTGACGGTCCCCTCCACTACCTACTTGGCCTCCATAGACGTAGAAGCTCTCTATAGCAGCATACATCATGAAGCGGGGCTAAAAGCTGTCAAATACTTCCTTAGTGCCAGAGGAATGCAATATGAGTCTCATAATAGGTTCATTTTGGATGCAGTTGAGCTTGTGCTGACGCATAACTATTTCAGGTTCAATAGAAAGTTCTACCACCAGCTCAGGGGCACCGCGATGGGCAGTTCTATGGCGCCAACCTACGCGAATTTGCTTCTGGGCTGGTGGGAGGACACGATAGTTTTCGGGGGTGAGGGTAATGCGTCTTGGTGGTGCCCCCAGATCATTTTCTGGGGGCGCTACATAGACGATATTTTTATCCTATGGTCAGGTAACAGAGAAAGCTTTGATAGGTTTCTAAGAGACCTCAACATAAATGAACTAGGCCTAAGATTCACCTCCGAATTTCAAGAGAAAGAATTGAATTTTCTAGATGTAACCATCGAAAGAGGTATTGACGGACACCTAAGCACACGGACATTCAGGAAAGCAACAGCTAGTAACGACCTATTGCATTGGAATAGTCACCACCCGAAAAGCCTAAGGACAGGAATACCAAAAGGCCAATACCTTCGCGTCACGAGGAATTGCTCAGATAATAGACAATTCTTTAGGCAGGCTGAAGAGTTGAGGACAAGATTCCGAAATAGGGGCTATCCTCAACAGGTACTGAGCAAGGCCTACAAGACAGCAGAGTCAACACCTCGAGGAGAGCTCATGAAACCTAGAACGAGACAAGATGACCCTATGATGAGGATCATTGGCAAGTATGACAATCGTGCCATAGAAGTAAAGGAAATCATGAGGAGACACTGGCGTATTCTGCGAGCAGATCCCGGACTCCATAAGCTGATCCCTCCGTATCCCTCTATAACATACCAACGAGGAAGAAATCTAAGAGACCAACTCGTACATAGTACCTACGAGCCACCGGAAGTGAAGAACACCTGGCTCGAAAATCGTGCCAAAGGTACTTTTCGGTGTGGAAAATGCGTATCCTGCATGTACATGAATACTGATAAGGAGTTTATCAGTAGAAACACTGGTAAAACCTACAAACTCCGACATTTTGCAAACTGCAAAACTGTTGGAGTTGTTTACTGTTTTAGATGTGCATGTGGGATCGAATATATAGGGAAAACTAAACGTGAATTTAGAAAACGGATAGGGGAGCATGTGGGTGATGTCAGGAAGAGGAGAGATACCCCCATTGCCAGACATATACTCCAAGAACATGGAGGGGTTTTGGACGGATGTACCTTCATGGCAATTGAGGTAGTATAAGAGGAGGTAACTGGGACAGACTCATCCTCCAAAAAGAGTGTCGCTGGATCCACCGTTTAAAAACGGTGGCTCCACATGGTCTAAATGAGACGCAAACATACGCCTGCTTCATATGACCTCATATAGAATTAATAGGTCCAGGTTTCCAGGTTATAACTGCTGCGGTATTTCATAAAAACGCACAATGTCACTATTGATCAAACGTAGGGTCACAAAACTTGTTCCCCCACGACCCAAAAGGGTATAGGAGGATTAAAATACCTGGGTATGACTAGTAGCCCAGACCAAATCTATTCTTGTATAAGACAAAAAACTTTGCACCGGTTGCCCACGGGTCCTGTAGTATATGGGGTTAACATAATGGGGATAATCAATCACTAAATATGAGGACACAAGACCCCGGATAATTAAATCAGAACATGGTTTCCATCAAATATTGTGACACCTGTATTATCCATAGCAACTATTGAATGGGTCAGAACATATATACTCTCTTTGAATACATAGAACTCCTCATATGAGATTTATATCCATGCATACTGTAATATGGGGTCCAGTGCAGCCCATACTGTGTCATACTCCCCTGTTGCAGATATGGCTCCAGGATACTGTATAGAACAACAAGATACTTATGGTGTTCTGTTTATATAGTTAACAGTCACACATACGTATCCTAACTATGAAGAATTCATATATTCACCACTATCACCAATATAGAAACTACTTCTGTATAATATATCCCCCATATAAAATATCCCTCCCTCCTATAAGTGATAGGATGTCCCCTCCGGTCTCACTGCACTGACACGCAGTGCATAGATACATACAAAACGTTTAGACGGTAACCGTGCATGCGCAATAGCAGCAGGAGTAAACTAGGATGCGCGCGCATGCACGGTAACTAGATTTGCGTTCCAGGTGGAACGCACGCTGGTTAGAAGTGCCAGCGAGTTCCGGTGGGACGGACTATATGAGGGGAGTCTCTGAGCCGGCGGGACTGTTAGCCCTGACAGCGGGGAGCAGCAGCTGAGCCGGTTCAATGAGACCAGAGGCACAGAAGTGAACACTGGTTTTCTTCCAGAAGCAGGGAATGAAATCAGGACTGTATGGCATATACTGCACACAAGAAAGAGTGAGGTAATTCTATTGATGCACTAATCTTTATAGATTTGACCCTACTAGAGATCCATAAGTTACTAACATAGATGTTGTCATAAAATACAGGCACCTTTGGAATCATTAACCCTTGTCTGACCAATGACTCTGGTAGACAGAAAATCTGATTTAAGGGAGATTGATGAGTGTCCTCTTATATAACAGAAACAACTGAGCTCTCAGACACAATAAGGACAAGGTCAGTAAACAACACTGATGCTTTTCTTGGATTTCTGAGATATGAATATTTTTTACCCCATTCTGTTCTCTCCCATTAAGGGATATTGAAAGGAGGGGACAGATGTATATACTTTCTTCTAAATGCAAGCAGGAAACAGGGAGATGATTCACTTAAAGGAAGAGGGTAGGTACCTCTATTAGATTACCTACCCCCTATTGATAATAACAACAATACTAATCTAAATTGTATTTTGATTTGAGGATACAATATCAGATCCTTATACAGATGGAAGCACTAATCATACCGTGACCTCTATGTTAAAATCACCAGTAGGCCATCACATTTTACCACTAGACACTTGTTCTGGGTGGAATAAATGTAATAATTCACAATCTTAGTGGCACTATATAGCCGGGTGAAGGTCATATACCTAATTAATGCCATCATGCTAATTAAAAATCATATTCTCATATTGTTTCCAGGAGGCTTCAGGATATGACGTCTGACATATGATAAACTCACCAATACCCTCCGTTAATATCCCATAACCCGGACCATTGTGGGTTAAACTACCAGACTCTAAACATAAAGTGTCATATTTCATCTATGTGACACATATACCTGATATAGCGTATTTTTATGGCCCCTGATGAGCCTCCTTGAACTGATTGGAGGAGGCAAAACGCGTCGGGCGGGTTGCTATTGTCATACCATATCAATGGTTATTTATTGTTGAATTTATCGTGCCTGTTGAATTATAGGACCTTTGACTATAGGGTGGTGGGTTGGACCCTTTGACTTAGGGACAATATTGTCAAAAGACCCAACAATTGGGCAAAACTTAACAACCAGAGACGGTATTTGGTTGTGATCACCATTGGAGACGGAGTGTGTCCAGGTTGGTCACTTTCCAAAGAAAAGACCGTACCTCATACTTGAAATTGCTATATTGTCAACCAATCCAAATATCACCCTCAGGGGGACTGTATTCACTGGCTACAATTTATGTTTGTGTTTGTCCTTGAGGTGGCTTGTCTTTGTAAAACACTGTTATCACTGTATCACCCATCCACACAGGATTTTTAAAGATTTTGAATAAAAAGAAAGAAACATAACTAAGATTATCCGTTCAACCTTATTTATGTGTTTAATTGGATAGCTACAAAACCTAATTTTCGGTGAATCACCCCTCCACTACCTCCCCGACTTTGATTCTTAGGTCTTGGAGTGCGGCTACCCAGAACTCCGCGTCCCTCTCATTGTTCTCAAGGGAAGCTGCTCCCGGGAGCCCGGCAGCAGCTCGGGCCTCCTCCTCCTGCATCAGGCCACCTAAACGGGTTGCCGCCATCTTTATTGGACCTGAACACATGCGGAATCGCTGGTTTGAGGCAGCACCCTGCTCTTGGCTTTTTAAAGTCTCTGGGCAGAATGCTTCGGTCTTTAGCCCGCCCCCTTAGTTTTTTCCATAGCACATGGGGCGGGCAAGCACTCTCGCGCCTCAGGCATGGCCTTCCCACAACGGGGGTCGAGGCCCGAGCACATAGTCTTTTACATTGTTGGGCCCGCCATCTTGAGTCCACACAGGATGGCGGGAAAAAGTTCTTTAGTGCCGTGTAGTGATTGTAAAAGTCTTTTCAGGGTTGCAATAAAGTTCTGTAAGGCGAACAATACCCAGTTCACGGGCTGGTTCGTACCCTGTTCATGATTGCCAGATTTGTCTCACCCCCAAGGGCAGGGGCACTGTTTGGGTATGCTGTGTCACGGGTGGTCGATGCCCCGGTCTGTGTCCTCGGAGGGACAATTAAAAGATGGTGGTTGGGAAAAATAGTCTATTTAGAAAGAGGTTGAACGTGACGCCACCTGTGGAATCTGGTGACTTTCACTAGCGCTCTTACAGACCGACGAGGGTGATGGATGGTCAGCCGGTTGGAGTTGCTCTCCACAGGTGGAGCGTGGCTGCCGGGGCAGTGTGAAAAATAAGGCAGCGCAGTCTCTGCAGTGAGACTGGAATGCAGGATCACAGTCTATTACAAAAAAGACACAAGAGGCTGCTTGCTCTGCATGGTGGTTTACTGAAAACTTGCCACACTGATCACAGGTTCAAAGTTCGGGTGCCTGGTCAGGCGGTCTTAAAAGGAGGCAATGTCTGCCCGAAGTCCTGTTCCTGCGCTCTCCTACTCCCATGCGCTGCCCTGCACAGAACTCTCTTACTACTACAGTAGGTCCGTTGAGTTATATGGGTCACCTTCCTTCTCTCTGAGGGTCCCAACCCGGTTTGGTTAGGCTGGTGGAGACGTGTGTTTGGCGGGCCAGGTCATGCTCTGTACACTCCTGAAGAGATTTCTTCCTGGAATGCTAAAGAGGGGGTGTAAGGGAAGGGCTACTGTTATGCCATCAGCACTCCCGCACTCCAAATGTCAGAGGCATTGATTATTATTATGTATTTATAGAGCACAACTGATTCCATGGGGCTGTACATGAGAAAGGGATACATACAAACAAGTTAAAAATACTATGAACAAACTAACAGTGACAGACTGAGTGACAGAGGGGAGAGAGGACCTTGCCTTTGCAGTCTTACTTTCCACAGGGCAATTAGGAGGCAAACAGTAGGTTGGGTCTGCTCAGGTGGTGGTGGAGTGCCGAGTCCAGTGGTGGTGAGGTGGCACCGTGATCATTGCAGGCTGTAGGCTGTCCTGAAGAAATGGGTTTTCAGATTACGCTTGAAGATTTTGAGTGTAGGGGATAGTCGGACGTGTTGGGGTGCAGAATTCCAGAGGATGGGGGATGCTCGGGCAAAGTCTTGCAGGCGGTTAGATGAGGAACCTACAAGTGTGGAGAAAAGGAGGACGTCTTGGGAAGATCGAAGATTACGAGTTGGATGATGTCGGGAGATTAGTACAGAGATATATGGGGGGGGACAGATTGTGGACGGCTATGTAAGTCAATGTTAGTTGTTTGAATTGGATACGTTGGGGAACTGGGAGCCAGTGGAGGGATTTGCAGAGGGTAGAAGTGGAAGAGCAGCGAGGAGAGAGGTGGATTAGTTGGGCAGCAGAGTTAAGGACAGATTGGAGAGGTGCAAGAGTGTTAGCATGGAGGCCACAGAGGAGGAGGTTGTGACTCACCGTGGCCGGGTTCTACACATTGCAGGCCTTTTTGCTTCTCCTCCTTGTCACTGATGGACCGCGCCTGCGGCTGTGGAGGCCCGGTGGTACAGATCAATAAAGACGCCTTTGGTAGAACAGATTAGGGGTTAATTTGTTGTGACGCCACCTATGAGTGTTTCGGTAACTGTACCGACGCTGCTGGGCCTTCGGGGGATGGAATGCAGCAAGATGGAACGCTCCCCACAGGCTAAGCGATGATCCCCGGAGGCTGGAGCTGCACAAGATGTTCTGAGGCAGCTGTGGTTACCTTAGCATGCGGATAAACAGTTCATAAGAAGTCACGGACACTGTAAGTCTCTGTAATGGGTTGTTAACTGTAACCAGCAGGCAGTGCATGGCATACAGTTTGTAGGTAGTGGACCGGGTGGACTCAGCAATGACCAGTGTGTTCTCACAGATCCGTGGTGTTCCTCCATTCTAACTAAGTGTTGCCTTTGTCGCCCAGGAATACCAGATCGGGTACAAGGAGGCTGCTTGAATGCCCTATCCGGGGTATACGTTCTGGATGCTTTGGGGAGCCTTGGGTCCTTTGGTGGGTACACCGCTGGTTAGATGACTGGATTTGGCAGTGGTGGGGTGCTCCTGTAAAGTGGTCCCTCCACTCCTCTGGTTCGCATAGCAGAGCTGGACTACTGCTAGCTTCGGTACCAGCAAACCGGCTGTAGATGGGCACGGGATGATTTTGGACCCGCATGATGATGCCCGTTGATCGGTTATAGGAGCACCGGGAATTAGGGTGCTCAACCGGGGTGATGGCAGGGAGATGGGCCAGGGGAATTGGCCAGGGGGCCGCACGGAACTGTGCAAACCCCTCTCCTAGGTTGCGGAGCTGATAATCTTGCTTCCTTCTCCTACGTTGCCAAAGTCAGTTCTCTCCTTACACTACCTCTACACTCCGCCCACCAGGACCTTATTGGCCCTCTATGCTAGGTGATGCATGTAGGGTATGGATCTCTGGGTTAACTATGTGACTGCTGAGTCAGAGAATATTGTGGCTGCTGTCTTGGCTGCAATACCGTCCTGTGACACACTCGTTGCGGGGCGCCACACTCGCCCTTGGTGAAATACGCTTGTCCCCAAGCGTCGCACTACCAACATTACAGAGAGATTTTATATTTCATAACCGGCAATAAAAGATACACTTTTATTAATAACAGGTAAACATTTGCTTAAGATGTTGCAAGCAAAAAGAAGACAGGTTAACACATTGCGCGGACCCGGCGGGCGGTCGACTGTCCTTATTAAGAGCCCAGGATTTAGCCTCCAAGTTGTGGTGTTTGGGATTAAACAGAAACAGAGTTATTGATTGAGTCCAAGCATTTAAGTCACTGACGTGGAGAACTATGACGCACCCGTATGGCAAACCACCCGTCATGACAAGCATGTCGCTTGTAGGTGATTAAATCTCCCCTATACAGGTCTCGGTCTGGATGTCCTCTGGGCAGATGTGACTCAATTTCCCGGTGCCCCACAAACACCTCTCCACTTAAACCCTCCTCCCAGGCGAACCCCCACCCGTTAGACAAGTTAAAGGTGGAAACTCTACCTTCCCGGCAAAGTTCATCAGGCAGCGGCGGCTGGCGACCAGCTGCGGCGCGGGCCTCCATGTTGGCGCGCTCTCGGGCTCGCCACTCCTCTCGGCGAAGCTGACGTATCTACACGTGTTACAGCTCACCAATGATGCACAAAACGATGTCCTAATTACCGCACGCCCACAAGATCGTTAGTGAGACAGTTGCAACAGTGAGGCATGTAACGGTAATTTTATTGTGATAGATAGATCAGGTAAGGGAGGTGCGTAAGATGGGTGAAATATCATGAGTTCAGTTTTGTACACATTTAGTTTAAGGTAGCGATAAGAAAAGGAGGATATAGCTGATAGATACTCTGGGATTCAGGACAGCAGAGAGGTGACATCTGGGCCAGAGAGATAGATATGAGTGTCATCAGCGTATAGGTGATGCTAAAATCCATGGGACTTTATGAGTTGTCCTAGGCCAAGGGTATAGATGGAAAAAAGAAGGGGTCCCAGGACAGAGCCTTGAAGGACCCCAACAGAGAGGGGAAGAGGTGACATGTTGGAGTGGCAGACATTAATGTGCGGTTGGAAAGGTAGGAGGCGATCCAGGAAAGGGCAAGGTCAGTGATGCCAATGGAAGAGAGGATCTGTAATAGGCAGTGGTCGACTGTGTCGAATGTAGAGGACATGTCAAGAAGGAGGAGGATGGAAAAGTGTCCGTTAGCTATGGCAGTAAGCAGGTTATTAGTAATTTTGGTTAAGGCAGTTTTGGTTTCCATATAGTACACTGCACTTGTGTGGCCCACTGGGACGGGGTACTCGGTACAGGACTGGGGGTAGCACTGGGGATGATCACGGCAGTCTTGGTCCGGACCGTGTCCCGAGCCCCACAAGTAAAAGGGGTATTTACAAGGAATATTGTTTGTCGTGACGCCACCCACGGGTTGTGGTCAGTGTGGGGACCACCGCTGCAGTGTACCTCTGCCAGGAGGATGGATGGATAGGGCTGCAGCTAGATGGATGAGCCTGCAGTTTGTCGGGGCTACTCCTGACAGGGTGTAAAGATGCAATAAAAGTTCTGTTGCAGGGAATCACACACAGAGACTGAAGCATGGTTCACCGGGTTTACTTGCAAGTTCTTTAGCACAAACAGTTCCAACGTTACAGTTCTCAACACAGACAACTCCGGGCACACTGAACCCCCCTGCAGCCAGGCTATCTTCCTGAGACGCCTCACTCTCTCTATGTGTGTGGGCAGCAAGTCTGGGTCCTGTAGTGTCGCTGAGTCTCCATCCCTTTGCAACCGCACATTAATGTCTGCCACTCCAACATGTCACCTCTTCCCCTCTCTGTTGGGGTCCTTCAAGGCTCTGTCCTGGGACCCCTTCTTTTTTCCATCTATACCCTTGGCCTAGGACAACTCATAAAGTCCCATGGATTTTAGCGTTCAAATAAAGATGTGGTATTAGATTAGCACTACAAACCACTCCAGGCGATCGTTCTGTATAAATTACCTTAAAGCTTTATTCAATCAATGTAGAATGCCCAGTCTCCACAACGCGTTTCGGCGCTAATTGCGCCTTTCTCAAGTGTCAAGGGACACTTGAGAAAGGCGCAATTAGCGCCGAAACGCGTTGTGGAGACTGGGCATTCTACATCGATTGAATAAAGCTTTAAGGTAATTTATACAGAACGATCGCCTGGAGTGGTTTGTAGCGCTAATCTAATACCACATCTTTATTTGAACGCACACGTATCCTCCCATTGGGAAGCGTGGTATTCAGCAGCTGGGCACCCAGGACGCATCAGACGTCAATCACCACTTCTTTGGAACAAGCACGAGAATCAGCAGCGTGTGCATATTGGAAATCACGCTCATCCCTGCTTGCAGCACACCGGCTGATGTGGAAACCCTTTGGGGTAACAAATCAGTGCATAAACTAGTTGTGCGGTCAGCACAACTAGAGAAGGTGAGCCCTAGATATATTTAACCGCTCCCATGCCATAAACATCAGCAGTTTGGCGCAACATTGTTTTTGTTTCATGGATTTTAGCATCATCTATACGCTGATGACACTCATCTCCATCCCTTGTAGTAGGAACTCTAACCTGAAATTAGGGTTCCCCGTCAGTTTGTCTGGGGAGTCGGCGTGTAGCAGCAGTCCCCATCAGAGCCGACACTCTGGTCCCAGCCTAGCCTTGGGTAACCCTGTCTTTCAAAGGCTTACCGGGCTCCTTCCGACCCGTGTGATCGCCAGATACTTCAAGGTAACCTATCCCGCCTGTAGTCGGTCACCGCTGCCGTACTCTACGGACCCCGTGATACCGGTCCGGTCTCTGTCCTCACTTCTCCTTGGACTGCGGGCTATGGATGAGCTTTTTCTCCATGGATCTACGTCTCTTTGGATTTTGCGTCTCCAGGGAGCCCTATCCCTCTGGAAAGTGTCACTTTTTGTCTTGGCTGCTCGGCACCCACTAGCCTACTAACTCCTTCCTCCTACTGTTCCTCCTTTTGTATTGGTCTACCACCTGACCTACCTTCCCACCTACTTCCCTCTAAACCCCACCACTCCTTGCCAGCCTAGAGTCCTGGGCTCCGGGTTGGGTGTTGTGTGCTCCTGTGGGTGTGTGTGCTGAGGGTGTTTGTTGCACAAACTGTCTCCTATCTACCTGGCTGCAGTTCCCTTATGTGGCCTCCTGGTCGCAGGGGCGCCACACACCTCCAAAGTCCTCTCTATAGTATATTACACCCCCACAGTCCTCAATATAGTATATTGTACCCTCAAAGTCTGCCATATAGTACAATACACCCCTATAGTCCTCCACACAGTGTAATGAACCTCAAACCCCTCCATATAGTATAATGCAACACCAATCTCCTCCATATACCATAGCATAATACACCCCCAAAGTCTTTTATTATTTATGCACGTCACATAGTGCTCAACAGTATCCCACCACTGTATTCACTGAAAAAAAAAAGTAAATATTCACCTCTCTCCTCAGTCTTCATTGGCTGCTCCAGGTCTCCTCTCCTCAGTGCTCTCCCGCCCTCTCTGAGTCTCAGCACTGCGGGGTGCTCAGTGATGGCATCATCTCTCCCAGTCCCCACCGTGCTGAGCTACAGAGACTCAGAGAGCGGCGGCTGGGACACGGAGGAATGTGGTCGCAGAGGCGGCGGCCAGAACTACAGGAGCGGGAGCAGCATCTGCAGGGGGCCACGCAACCCCAGGCGTCCCTGCTGATGGCGCCCCATGTCTACTAGCAGGGGTCGCCGCCTGAGGCAGACAGTTCATGTCGCCTCATGGTAGATGCACTCCTGCCTCCATCATGCACTGTACATGTACAGCAGTTGTCGTGAATGGGTAAATGAATTGGGCCAGTATGTCTGAGATAAAATTATCCTCTTTATGTGTGATAGAAAAAACTATTTAAGTATATAGTGTGTGTAGCAAATTTTCCCAGTTGTGTGGGGTGAAAACCCAACCTATTATACCTGTACAGTAGAAGGGTTCTGGTGACATGCCCCTCCAGAGCCTTGGGATACTCGGAACCAGGCTTTCTAGAGGCTTCCTCATGGGGATCACAGGGACCGAGACCCGGCTCCGTGACCCTGGCGGTGTCATTAAAAGTTTGGTGTGGGTGGCTCTCCTCTTAGGGATACCGTAGGGATCTTGCATGGAGGGTTCTTTCTGGGAAGGGATGACTGGACCTGGGGTATTTGTTAATTTTACATGATGCCACCCTCAGGTTACGGCTATAGATGGCCCCCTCTTCCTAGGGGCCGATGGTTGGGAGGCAGTAATGTTCTTATCCCCTCTAAGAGTAGGGCTGACCCCTAAGGTGGCCAAAGATACCTGAGTGAGTTGGTAGTTGTGTTTCTGGTCCTTTTGACTTATTAAGTAAGTTCATAGACACAGTGGGCTGCAGTGTTTAGTTCTTTTACTCAAAGTCTTTGTGAAGCAGCCCGATGAGCGTTGGGTTCTCGAAGGTAGGGATTCAGCTACTCTTTGGTAGTAGGATAGTACATAACCGGCACCACTTCTCTGTCCTTTCCAGGTCATCTCTCACAGTGCTTGTGTCTCGCTCATGGGGACTGTGGGGTACTCAGAACCGGGCCCTCTCGTCGCCTGGGGGCCGTAGGGTGTCGTGGTGATGTGACCCGGCTCCATGGTCCCAGGCGAGTCAATAAAAAGGGGGTTGGGATAAAAAAGAGTAAAGTTTTTAATAGATGATTGTGATGCCACCCGCGGTTCATGGCCAGCTGTAACCACCGCTGCAGTCAGATCCTCTGATGATGATTGGGTTTGCAGCTAGGATGATGCGCCCTCCACAGGTAAGGCTGTTCCCCAGGGCTTCCATGTAGGTGGTGCAGATGGAAAGAAAGATTATAGTATTCCTGGGCAGCCTCCAGCTGCCAGCTCACTGTAGCAATCAGCTCCATTACGGGTGCGCAATTAAGAATCACACGCAGTTCTGAGCTTTTACTGGGTTTTACTGAAGCTCTGCAGTTCTTAAAGTACAGTCAGTACACTAACGGCTCCAGTCACGGATGAGCAGCTGGGATGGCTTGTCAGCAGCACCCCCTCTCTAGTTCCAGGCTCTCAGGCCTCTGCTCTCGGTCCCGGGCACAGACTACGGTCCAACAGTCACAGGCTTTTTGTGGAGCACCCTTCTGGGCCTCCTAGCCCTCATTTGACGACCTTCCCTTTGTTGTGCCAGTGGTTGGGTCCGGGACATAAAGACCCTGCACCCCGCCGGAATTCGTGGTTGGGGCTTGTAGCTTCCCTGACACTTCAACAGAGCCAGCACTCTGGTTACGGCCCAGTCCCTCTGTGTCCCCGCTGCCTCAGACACACCGGGGACCCCTTCTTGCTTCACTTGGTATGCAGCCTGGGACCCGGACTAGCCATATGGTGGCACAGCCCTGCCGCCGGGTCTGGGTTCTTCCTGTCTGGTGTCTCAGTTGACTAGGCTGCTGGGTGTCTCTCTTTAGATGTTCTCCTTCTTCCTCCTCAAGACCCCAGTCTCTACTAACTTGGTGTTCCTTGGTTTTTTGGTTTTGTCCCTATTTCTCCACCCCTTACCGGGCTCCTACTCTAATTCTCCACCCTCCACTTGTTCCCTTCCACCAGCCCCTGCCTGACATGAAGTAACTAGGACTAGGGATTGGGAGATGTGTTGGGTGTTTGTGTGGGGTGACCAACTTACCAGTCCCAGCTGCTATACCACTTAGTGATGACCGGTCCGCAGGGGCGCCACGCTTGGCTCGCCCGTCCTGCCTTGCGCCTCACCACACAGAGCTCTGAGCCAGTGACTGTGGGCTTTTCCTAGGGGTTCCCCTGCAGTGTCTCCCCTTAGCCCTATTGTTGCCACCTTTTCAGCAGATGTGCACGGTTGTCGACCTTGTCACCTTGAAAGTGTCACACAGTCTCTGGGTTGCTACCTGTGCCTGGTCTTCTCCACTAGTCTTTTGGATTTCAGATGCCCCTGGCGGCCTAGTCTCTCCACTTGCCTGCACCTGACAATGGATACAAGACTCATGGGTGGATTGCTCACTTCCCGTGCCTCTGGGACCCGCTCTTTCTCCTGGAACCACTTGGGTGATGTTCTACTCTATGGTTCGGCCGTAGGACAAGCTCCCACTTGCTCCAGTCCTCTAGACGCTTTTCAGGAGTATATTCTCTAGCTTCCCTCCAACTCGACCTTAGTGTTCAGCTGTTCTACCACCTCTCCTCCGTTCAACTGTCTCTTCTTCTCAGCTGATCTACTGTCGTCTCCTACATTCTAAATGTTTCTCTCTCTTTTTATATCCCTTGTCACATGTCCCATGTCATCTACGTGTGTTCTTTCTGACCTCACTCCTCCCCAAGTGTTCCCTCTAACTACTTCCTTCACCACCCAACCCCACTACAATTGTTCCTAGTGTGATCTGGGTGTCCCGATACCGGTCTGTACCCCTCTTACCAGTGAGTGGGATACTACACCCTAACAAGGATGCACTACCTCTGTGGCGACTGGAGCGCCACACTGCCATTTCTTCTGGTCAAAGAAAGAGAAGGAGATAGTGAGACAGGAAGTCATATCTGTTCATAAACCTCACTATCCCCAAAGTAAACCACCAAGCGTACAAGACAGACTCCTGTTTTGATAAGGGCCCTTCAACCTTCCTACAGACTTATGTCCCCTTCGCTATGTACTGTGGGTATTCATTTCATAATTCATTTTTTGTAATATGCAAACACACTGATGGAGGACAAATATTATTTTGGACTGTGCTTGATGAAGGACTAGACTTACTATGAATACTGTATTATTTTACATTTGCACTTTCTATATTTACCTCTGGCAAAGCAAAGGCCAAATCTAGTCACACCTCTGAGTTACCGAGTCTGACATTTTAAAACAAATTTATCTTGCACAAACCTCAATATATTCCCATTCAGTCATTACACGGCCAGCTCCATATATTCAACAGATATTTGAAGTAGAACAGTTCTACAAACTAAGGGACAAGAATTATGAAATGTTACAGAAATAGTTTATATTACACTGATCAGAGGCATATATCATTTGACCACTGCGTATTTTGTCTCTGTGATAACAATTTCATAGGTGTCATTATTTTCGGTTCACTGTAGGCTAGTGAAGATAAGTAGAATAGGCTGGGTGTTTGTTTAGACTTGCTTTAAAGCCAATGATTAATAACCACTCTTCAAACCATATGGAAATAGTGTGCTTGAGAGTGACCCAAAGCACCTGTGACACTTGCAGGAAACGCCATTAGAAATAGCAACTCAGCATAATTTGATCCTCTGTTGTACTTATATGGTGTATATCATTTAACAGCTCTCTGGAAAGTATTTTAGCGTTATCAACAATTTTAGAAACTGAAACCTTCCCTCAAAATATTGCTGCCAAAAAAATCAAGGAACTCATGAAAAGCGATTATAAGCAAGAGAACAATTTATACTTCTGTCTCTCCCAATTCTCACCTTACTTCTGGCTTATTATTTTGTCCCCACATCATCTTTAACCAATAGTCCATTCTTCAGGGGCTATTTATCAGGGTGCAGAGTTGTTAGCAAAGTGAACAGGCCAAGTATTATGTATTTTTCCTTATGCACTTTTCTGACAGCACTTGGGCAGTTCGAGGAAATATTTCGGTACAGCAAGTTTACATCTTATTCATGTAAATTTCAATCATACATATGTTTCCGAGAATGTTCTACATCTTGCTCTGTAAGGCTGCATACTCACAATCAGGGAACGCAGCGTTTTGGATGCAGCATCTTGACGCTGTGTCCAAAACACTGCATTACACGGTATCACCATCCTCGCTATGTTTCACCCGACTTTTCAGCTGCGGTGCAGGATATCGGACTTCCTCATCTTTGCAGCATGTTCATTTAATGTTGCGTAGTTGGAAGTGTCGAGCCCACTGGGACGGGGGTACTCGGTACCAGACCGAGTCTGCTACTGGGGTAGTCACGGGTGGTCCTGGTCCGGACCGTATCCCGGGCACTGGCAATAATAAGGGATATTTACATGGGGATGTCAGTCGTGACGCCACCCACTGTGTGCGGCCACAGATGGGGCCGCTGCTGCTGCAGAACCTCCGGAGACGATGTAATAGCAGCGGAGATGGAATAGTTCCCGTGGGCAGAACTGTGTTCCCCAGGGCAGTGATGGTTAAAGTCTATTGTGTGGTGCTGAATGCAGTACACTTACAGTCCAGATGCTGCTGGAATCCTCCTGCAGTGTTGGAGCCTGCACGCTGTGGCTCTCCAGGTGGAGGTCGGCTGTTCAGGGTTCACTGTATTTACTTCTCAAGTTCTCAAGTTCAAGTTACAGTTCAGTACAGTTCTCAGTTGGTTACAAGTCTTAGTTCAGTTCTCAGTACACGGGCACACTCTCCCCTCCAGGTTCCCTTTACTCTCTGCAGCCAGGTCTCTCCTCTCTGTGACCCCTCACCCTGTCTCTGTGTCCTTTCCGGGCTGTTGTCTCTCTCTGTTTCTGTGTTCGCTTGGTGTGCGTCTCCGGACAGTATGGTGGTGACTCGGGCCCCTGTGGGTCCTCCTGGTTGTCACTGAGCTGCCTGTCCTTTGGGGTAGGGACCATAACGTGTAGCTGTGGTCCCCCGTCGGTTGTCTGGGGATGCCGGGTGAAACTACGGTCCCCTCTAGAGCCGACACTCTACTCAGCCTAGCCTCCAGCAGTCCTCCTGTGAGAGGCTCTACCAGGCTCTCTCTACTGTGTCTTCAAGTATCATAGGAGGGCTACTCCGCCTGCAGTCTGATCGTCTCAGCTGTAGTTCTAGGGACCAGTGTCACCGTCCCTCTCTTCCCTCACACTCCTGGGGTGCTGGCTTCGGACGTGCTTTCTCTCTGCGGCTCGCACTGGCTCTGTTCAGATTCTGCGCTCCTACACCCACACTGTGATCTCAGTCTTTTCATCTCAGCCTACCTCGGCCTACTGACTCCTTCCTCCTCCCCCTTCACTATTTCTACTGTCTGTCACCTGACTATGTGTTTGCCCACCCACTGCTCTAAACCCACCCCACCTCGCCTGCTTAGAGTTCCTAGGCTCCGAGTTGGGTGCTGCCCTCTGCTGTACGTGGGTTGTATGGGCTGTGAGGGTGTTGGTGTTCAACTGTCGTCCTACCTGCCTGGCTACAGTTCCCTTTGTGGCCTCCTGGACGCAGGGGCGCCACAGAAGCGATCCCCATCGGCTGCACGCTGGGAGAAGCCGCCCTGTACCCCCTGCAGATAGTGAGTACAGGGCGGTTGCGGGCTCCTTGCGCTCACCCATGGGTTTCCGCAGGTCCGGATGCGCTTCGCCTCTAGAGGGTGAGCACATACCCTTAAACAAAACTTTGTCAAGTGCCTAACATCCCACTGATCTTGAGAATGGAGCTTAACAGATCCCTCTCTGAAAGAAACAAAAGTCTACTCCATTAATTGTCTATGAACCTGCTGTTCTGAACAGTGGCGTAACCTGAAGCTCATGTGCCCCGATGCAAAAGCTCCAATGGGGACCCCGATTATTGCAAGTCTTTAATAGCATTAGTCTTTTTCTATAGGCCTTAGTGACTTTTGGGGCCCTCTAGGCTCCAGGGCCCGGGTGTGATTGCAACCCCTGCGCCTGTTGTAGTTACGCCCCTGGTTCTGAAGATCATGAAGATCTAAATGGTCAGACACCAGATATTATTAAAGGTGCTTTTTTACTGAAAGGTTATTCTGATTGAGAATTATTATGAACACTCATTTTATGATAATCTTACAGTGTAATTAGACTGATGATCAGTTGATGAATGACAAAAACACTTGTTTATTGCATTAAATGTTTTTTAATAGCCTAAAAAATATCATCTCTCTGAACAGAGCTTCATCTTATGGAAACATGACTAACATTTGCCAGCATATACGCACTGATCCTTCTATTACAGACCATCATATTTACCAATCAGTGGAGTTTTAGTTCTACCAGTAGGTCCGTTTACACGGATACTAATTTATCTTATATCCTATTTACTTACCCTCTGAGACAACCACTTTGAAGGGATTGAGTGATGAAGAGAAGTTATTACTCATATATAAGATAGGTAATAATTTATTGATCAGCTGGAGTTCGACCTCTGGGATCCCCTCCCACCGGCAGACTGGGATACTTTTATCCCTATTAGAATAGAAAAGCAGTACACATGTTTGACTGCTGTTTCATTCATTCTCTATGGGATTGTTGCACTCGGCAGTCCCATAAAGAAAGATAAAGTGAACCCTGTAGTGTCTTAGCTTGGGAGGACACAAGGTCGCACACGACAGATATTTATTACTTTTAAAATAATAAAAATAATTGTCGATTTTGATTATATTATACATCAATTTATTTTGATCATCCCCCCTATCCTTGGTCTTATTCTGGAGTTTATTTCCCCATATTATTATAGTGGTACTTACTGTTGTCAGGTTAAAATTAGGAGTCATATCAAGGTTTGTCCTCACTTTGAGTGTGAGAAGGCAGTTTGTTTTGTTTGGTTAAAGAGATTCATTGGCGGGAAGAATTTTCAAATAAAAGGCCCTGCTCCAGGCGTTTTCAGCAGTTCCACCCCCTGGGAATTCATGTAATGACATCACTGCACTGCCCTGATCTGCAATCATACAACCAAAGTTCAATGGAAATCACTCACATAGGGGCTCTATATCCCCCTGTCTGTGCTGCTCTCCATGGCAGTGGGTCCTGTTTTGTCTGCACTCCCTGCAGAGGACACAGGAGGGGAAGATGTGTACTCTTAGCTGACGGAGCAGCTGCAGCTGTGACATCTTAATTTTCCTCCAGCATGAAGCTATGTCATTGTTTGTATCTGAGGCATATGTGCCGCCCCTGGGTATATGGGGTACTTTGGTATCTGGGTCCTTGCTGAGGTTGGAATGTCCCTGGTGGCCTGCCCAGACCCGAGCCCTGAGGGCTATGCTTTTAAAAAGGGGTAGTATAAATGGGAATAAAGAGTTGTGACGCCACCTGCAGATTCGGGTGACTAGACACTTTCGCCGCCTCATGTCGCGTTCATGGTGCGGACGAGAATGTGTGATTTGTACGCAAGCATCCGCATGCGTACAAATTGCATACGGAAGTCTATCAGTGTGCACGGCCATGCACAGCTGAGCGCATCACTGTGTGTCCCCATGTTAAACATAGGGACGCGCGGTGTCAGCGCTTGGCTTGCGCTTCCCCGCCGCAATACACAGCAGCGGGGAGCGCAAGCCTGAAGAGACCCTAAGTGCAAGGTCAGAAAAACATTTACACTTGGGGGGCATACATCTATATAAGGAACAGAATTGTAGAGGTAGGCCTCATCCACATCTGAATATATTATGAAGGCTGGCTTCATACATACCCTGGAAAAATTAAGAGTGATGGCCACATGATGACCCTGTTTATATGGTGTTGGAGGAGGAGGAGGACAACAAAATGAAAAAAAAAAAAGAAAACCAGTAAACCCTTCTTGGGTGGGAAGGGGTGCAAGGAAGTACACCTGAAAAAAATAAATAAATTTGAATTGGCTTTAGGTTCCGCAGCAGTTATGCTGTGTGGTTGTGTCTGGGCCAATTCAGGCCTTGTTTATTTTGATAACAGTCAGGCTTTCAATGTTTTCAGTTGAAAGGAAGCTGTTCCTATCTACTATATAATCATCTAATGTTCTCTGACTGTCACGGAAATCGCACGCCAGCGCTCATTGGTTGCCGCCAGCCGCAGCATGCAAAAAGCCACGCGCATTCAAAATTAGACAATTATATAGTAGCTGTAACCTGGCGACAGCGGACGCATAGGCATCGCTATCGCCAGGCTACATGCATACCGCCGCGGCGACCCTCGGCACCGCCTCCCTCCTCGCCTCCCCCCTCGCCTCCTTTCTCGCCTCCCTCCTCGCCTCCCCCCTTGCCTCCCGCTGTTCTCACCCGCCTTCTCCCTGTACAACGGTCGTGATGTCACACAGCCTGCCCTGTCACATGACCGATGTACACAGTGCGACTCTGTGGCTGCAGAAGACGGGTGAGAACAGAGTGGGGCGACAGGGATTCTGCCCCCTGCTTCCATCCTACCCCCCCACATCCATTCTACTCCCCCACATCCATCCCCCGGCTCCATCCTGCCCCCCCCCACTCCATCCTGCCCCCCCCGCTCCATCCTGCCCCCCTCGCTCCATCCTGCCCCCCCCCCGCTCCATCCTGGCCCCCCCGCCTCCATCCTGCCCCCCGGCTCCATCCTGCCCACCCCGCAGCCATCCTGCCCCCCGCCTCCATCCTGACCCCGGCTCCATCCTGCCCCCCCACATCCATCCCCCAGGCTCCATCCTGCCCCCCTTGCTCCTTCCTGTCTCCCCCCCTGGCTCCATCCTGCCCCCTCGGCTCCATCCTGCCCCTACGGCTCCATCCTGCCCCGCTCGCTCCATTCTGCCCCGCTCGCTCCATCTTGCCCCTCTCGCATGATTCTGCCCCACTCGCTCCATCCTGCCCCCCCGGCTCCATCCGACCCCCTCGACTCCATCCATCCTGCACCACTCGCTCCATCCTGGTTTGCTTGCTCCATCCTGCCCCCGCTCGCTGCATCCTACCCCGCTCGCTCCATCCTGCCCCCCGCCTCTATCCTGCCCCCGCCTCCATCCTGCTACTCCCACATCCATCTTGCCCCCCAGCTCAATCCTGCCCCCCAGCTCCATCCTGCCCCCCCAACTATCCTGCCCCCCTCACATCCATCCTGCCCCCCCCCGCATCCATCCTGCTCCCCAGCTCCATCCTGCCCTCCCGTCACTATCCTGCCCCTGCCACCATCCGGCCCCCTGACTCCATCCTGCCGCCCTGGCTCCATGCCCTGCCACCTCCATCCTGCTCCCTCGCCTCCATCCTGCTAGCCCAGCTTCATCCTGCCCCCCTGGCTCCATCGTGCCCCCTGCATCCATCCTGCCCCCCTGCATCCATCCTGCCCCCCACCCAGCTTCATCCTGCCCCCGGTTCCATCCTGCCCCCCCGGCTCCATCCTGCCCCCTGCATCCATCCTGCCTCCTTGCATCCATCCCGCCCACCTCATCCATCCTGCCCCCCTGCATCCATCTTGCCACCACCCCGCATCCATCCTGCACCACCCCCCGCATCCTGTCGCCCTGGCCCCATGCCCTGCCAGCTCCATCCTGCCCCCCTGGCTCCATGTGCTGCTGGCTCAATCCTGCCCCCCGCCTCCATCCTGCCCCACTGCCTCCATCCTGCCACCCCATCTCCATCTTGCCCCCCCCTCCATCCTGCTCCCCTGCCTCCATCCTGCTCCCCCGCCTCCATCCTGCTCCCCCAGCTCCATCCTGCCCCCCCAGCTCCATCCTGCCCCCCTGGCTCCATCCTGCCCCCCTGCATCCATCCTGCCCCCCTGCATCCATCCTGCCCCCCTGCATCCATCCTGCCCCCCCCGCATCCATCCTGCCCCGGACTCGATCCTGCTCCCCCGCATCCATCCTGCTCCCTTGCATCCATCCAGCCCCCCCGCATCCATCCTGCACCCCCCACATTCATCCTGCACCCCCATCCATCCTGCCCCCCCTCCGCATCCATCATGCCCCGCTCGCTCCATCATGCCCCGCTTGATCCATCCTGCCCCCCCGTCTCCATCCTGCCCCCCACCCGTCTCCATCCTGCTCCCCCGGCTCCATGCTGCCCCGCTTGCTCCATCCTGCCCCCCCGCCACTATCCTGCCCCCCGTCACCATCCTGCCCCCCTATTTTTACATTTACTGTGGAGGAGCGGGGGCCAGGAGGAGCGAGAGGGCCGCGGGGGACTGCGGGGAGCGGAGTATCACCATATACCATAGTGCTGTAATGTACTGTAATGTACCGCCATATACTATAGTGCTTCTATACATGTACTGTAATGTACCGGCATATACCATAGTGCTGTTATACATGTAATGTAATGTACCACCATATACCATAGCGCTGCTATACATGTACTGTAATGTACCGCCATATACCATAGCGCTGCTATACATGTACTGTAATGTACTGCCATATGCTATAGTGCTGCTATACATGTACTGTAATGTACCGCTGTGACGAGGTGTGCGACAGAGCAGGAAGGGACACTCGGCCAATGATCAATCCAAGGAGATTTATTAAACAAGAAAGCTGGAACAACACACATGAAGGTAAATCTGCAGAGGCCGCAACAAAGGAAACAGACCGGGGCACCTCCCGATAATCCTTGTGCCAGATAAACGAAAGCAATAGTCATTCCAAGAGTCCAATGGATCCAACACAATCCCACGTACGACGAGATCTGACCTCAGATCAGGTCTCGCTCCGGTCACTTCCACACTCGACTCACATCTGATCCTAAAACATGAATGTATTGTCTGGGCTCCTGGGATCAGCCCATGCTAAAGGGAGTAGGGGGTCACACCCACTGCTGAATGGTTTGCTCCATCAGAGGATTCTGGAAACATATGGCTCCAGTGTGTCTGGTAGTATGTGGATTGGTTAAACCACCTGCTGGGAGTAAGAATGGATAACCCTTCACTAGCTGTTGACCAATGCTTAATTACATTACAGTCCAGGAATGCAATTCTTGGGGGAAGGAGACATGTTAAATTATAGCACAATTAGGGATGGGCGAATACTAAATTACTCGCACTCGCTAGACTCTAACGAGTAGGATCCCGATACTCGCTACTCATTGCGAGTCTAGCGAGTCCAAAGTAAATGAATGGGGAAGCGAGTATTGCAGCGGTTCCTCTGCTGCTGGACCCCATAAAGAGGTCTGGCAGCAGAGGAAAAACCTGCAATTCCCCATTTTATTCTTTAAAGGCCAGCAGCAAAAAGCTGCAGGCTTTTAAAGAATAGTTAAAAAAAAAACGGATTGAACCAGATTGAACCAGTCTGGTTCAATCCGGTCCCAAAGACAGTCATGTTAAAGTTAACCTGATTGAACCTGACCGGGACAATCCGATTTGTTTTAACATTGATGTCTATGGTACCTGATTGAACCTGACAGGGTCAATCCGAGACAATCCTGTTCAAAGTAGAGGAATAGAATTTACAATTGATTTTCATTGGACTCGTTACTATGTGAGTAATCGCAATGAAACTCGCAGAGTAAGGAGTCGGCCGAGTACCCTACTACTGGCAGAGTAGCGAGTAGTAACGAGTAGATTCGCCCATCCCTAAGCACAATAAATTGCATGGTATACAGCTAATAGAAAACGGAGAAAGGTTACAACACATCAAATGGCATAGTATACAGAAATACGGGACAGGGAGAAGGCATATATCATGACAACCGCCATATACTATAGTGCTGCTATACATGTACTGTAATGTACTGCCATATACTATAGTGCTGCGATACATGCAATGTACCGCCATATACTATAGTGCTGCTTTACATGTACTGTAAATGTACCGCCATATACTATAGTGCTGCTATACATGTGCTGTAATGTACTGTCATATACTATAGTGCTGCTATACATGTACTGTAATGTACCGCAATATACCATAGCGCTGCTATACATGTACTGTAATGTACTGTCAAATAAGATAGTGCTGCTATACATGTAATGTACCGCCATATACTATAACACTGTTATACATGTACTGTAATGTATCACCATATACCATAGCGCTGCTATACAAGTACTGTAATGTACCGCCATATACCATAGCCCTGCTATACATAAACTGTAATGTACCGCCATATACTATAACACTGCTATACATGCACTGTAATGTCTCGCCATATACTATAGCGCTGCTATACATGTACTGTAATGTATCGCCATATACTATAGCGCTGCTATACATGTACTGTAATGTATCGCCATATGCTATAGTGCTGCTATACACGTAGTACTGTAATGTACCGCCATATACCATAGTGCTGCTATACATGTACTGTAATGTACTGCCATATACTATAGTGCTGCGATACATGCAATGTACCGCCATATACTATAGTGCTGCTTTACATGTACTGTAAATGTACCGCCATATACTATAGTGCTGCTATACATGTGCTGTAATGTACTGTCATATACTATAGTGCTGCTATACATGTACTGTAATGTACCGCCATATACCATAGTGCTGTAATGTACCGCCATATACTATAGTGCTGCTAAACATGTACTGTAATGTACCACCATATACTATAGTGCTTCTATACATGTACTGTAATGTACCGCCATATACTATAAAGCTGCTATACATGTACTGTAATGTACCGCAATATACCATAGCGCTGCTATACATGTACTGTAATGTACTGTCATATAAGATAGTGCTGCTATACATGTAATGTACCACCATATACTATAGTGCTGCTTTACATATTCTGTAATGTACCGCCATATACTATAACACTGCTATACATGTACTGTAATGTATCGCCATATACTATAGCGCTGCTATACATGTACTGTAATGTATCGCCATATACTATAGCGCTGCTATACATGTACTGTAATGTATCGCCATATGCTATAGTGCTGCTATACACGTAGTACTGTAATGTACCGCCATATACCATAGTGCTGCTATACATGTACTATAATGTACTGCCATATACTATAGTGCTGCTATACATGTGTTGTAATGTACCGCCATATACTATAGCGCTGCTATACATGTGCTGTAATGTACCGCCATATACCATAGCGCTGCTATACATGTACTGTAATTTACCGCCATATACCATAGCGCTGTTGCACATGTACTATATTGTATCGCCATATACTATAGTACTGCTATACATGTACTGTTCTGTACCACCATATACTATAGTGCTGCTATACATGTACTGTAATGTTCCACCATATACCATAGCGCTGCTATACATGTACTGTAATGTACCCCGCCATATACCATAGCGCTGCTATATATGTACTATAATGTACCGCCTTATATCATAGCGCTGCTATATATGTACTATAATGTACCGCCATATACTATAGTGCTGCTATACATGTGCTGTAATGTACCGCCATATACTATAACACTGCTATACATGTACTGTAATGTACTGCCATATACTATAGTGCTGCTATACATGTGCTGTAATGTACCGCCATATACTATAGTGCTGCTATACATGTAATGTAATGTACCGCCATATACCATAGCGCTGATATATATATATATATATATATATATATATATATATATATACTATGCTATACAAAGATTAGGAGCAGCAGGTGATGCTGGTTATCCCGGGTGCAGAGCGACCCCCACAGTCCTCAGTGTGTTTCAATATACATACAAATGTCGCAGCACTCCCTTGGAGACGTTCATAGATGTTTATTCCAGCTTGCAAAAGGTACAAATGGCAACGTTTCAGGCACAAACGCCCTTATTCCTGCAATCACTGACCATCTCTGCTTCCTTTTTATGCATCCTGTTTACAGTACATCAATTGTTTCATATATATAACTCATTATAACTTTTCTACGCTAATACACCAAAACCGCTGTGCTTATTTCCCATATGTGCTTTACATCTCTACTTGTGCTGTTACCACTTTTGTATTGCATTTCAACCATATTTTGATTGGAAGTCTTTCAACCAATTTTGATTACATCCATTATGTTATTAAGACAATAGTAAGCATTGTACATACTGTTTTCATGTTGTTTACATGAATGACGCTGTCAGGATCCCTCCTCCATGCTGCTGTTATCTGCCTCGTGCTTTCGGTGTCCCGGAAGCCACCTTGCTGCCAGTGGTATTGTGGGTAAATGCGCACTGCGCATGCCCGAGCCCTCTCTATACGTTCCTATGTTAAAAATACTTCTTTAATCTACCCGCGCCATCTTGTTTACTGGCGCTATTGCCCTCACATATCTTATGCCTCTTTACAAGGGCTTTCTTATGTTATTATTTCCACATCCAGGCACTGAGCTTTATTTAAAGTGCTAGTGCTTTTATTGCATGATTATATATAAAATGTGTACTAGTGCCTAAATATATTTGATAATAAACGCTAATGTGCTCTCTTTATCATATTAGTGAGTCCTACCCTGGCAACAGTTATCCCTCCCCTTTCAATGGGATTTATTGCCTCTATGGGCTCTGTTGGCCACAAGGTCCCTAAGGTTTCTTGCATAGGCTAGGGTGTTGTGTTCCAGGGGTCCACGGACCCTCTTATTTATTCCTCTAAAGTGCCATTGTGCCATTATTCCATTGTGCTATTTTCTCAATGTCCTTCTATGAGCGTACATTACAGAGTCCTACCCCTCAAGTGCATATCCTAATTGGTATTTGATACCCCACTAAATGCCATAGGTCATTCAGCTTTTATAGCCTGACCATGCATAATCAGGGTTTTACGGACTTCATTTTTTTTGTACCACTCCTTTCCAGACTTACATTTCATATCTCTAGTGCTTCTAAGAATTTAAAATAAAATACTAAATTTTTAGCAGGTGCTTCATGGAGTTTGGGCCCCCAATCTTCGCCATACATATTACAATTAACATTTGGTTACTTTACTATTGCTGTCAAGTGTTCTCCAGGCTTTCAATTTTTTTACGATTCTGTGAAAAAGATAAATAGACAAAATTCAGTTCACCATTAAATCAATATAAAAAGTGCCAAAGTGCATTGATTCTAAAACCAGTGATACTAAAAATCTATACTGTACTTTAAAATCCTAGGAGACGGTCTAAGTGATTTTTTGGCTTTATTAAGTGACTATATTTAGCTTGTAATCAACATTCAGACCTCCCGGTTTCAATGTACCTAACCTCTTAATCCATCTCAGCTCTTTCTCCAATAGCAGCTTTTCTCTATCTCCTCCTCTTCTTAATTGTGGGACACTGTCGATTATTCTGCACTTAAGATCCCTTTAGCTATGATCCGCCTCTACAAAATGTTTAGGTATGGGTAAATTTTGTTGTTGCTGTCGGATACTACATCTATGTAGATTCATCCGTACTTTAAATTCCAAAGAGGTTTCCCCAACATAAAACAACTTACAGGGGCACTCCAACAGGTACACTACGTATTCTGAACTGCAAGTATAAAAGTCTTTTATCTTATAACTTTTCCCTTTTACTTCAAAGGAGTTACCTTTTATCATGTGTGAGCAGTTAACACAGGTCACACAGGGGTAACAACCTGTCCTTTTTCTACCCGTTAGAGTTGACTGGACACCTTTTTTCAAACTGCCTATGTCAGAATGTACTAATCAGTCTTTCAATGACCTACCCTTCCTGAAGGCAAAAATAGGGGGATTTTTGAATTCCTCTATCTCTGGCAATACTTGACCGAGAATCCTCCAATTTTACTTTATCGCTTTTGTTATCTCGTTAGATTCTTCCCCATAGGTAGTTACTACGGGTATCCTCCTTTGTATACCTGAATTGTTTTTATTATACTGGTTTAAGCTCTTCTCCCTCTGTTCTTTCAGTAGCCCTATTGGGTATTCTCTGCTCTGAAACTTCAACAGTTCATCTATGGTTTTCTCCCTCTCTGTTTCGTCATTCACTATTCGCCTCACTCTTTTGATTTGCCCATTGGGTATTGCTCTCTTCATCCCTGGGGGTGATTGCTTTGAAAGTGAAGTAACTTATTTTTATCTGTCTCTTTTACATGTAAAGAGGTAGTTAGGTTGGTACCTGTGTGTTTTACCAGTACATCAAGAAACTGTAAGCTGTCTTTTGACTGGACCATTGTAAATTTAATTGTGGTATCCACCACATTCAGATACTCAAAAAACTCTTGTAAATTCTCAGTGGTACCCCTCTAGAAGAGGAACACGTCATCAATGTATCTCCACCATTCTACTACTTTCTCGTAATGGTGAGACACATAGACGTGTTCCTCCTCCAGAGTCGCCATGGTGACATTTGCATAAGAACATGCCATATGCGCGCCCATGGCTGTACCCCTCATTTGTTTGTAAAAAGTGTCGCCGAACATAAAATAATTCTGTTTTAGGCATATTTCTAACAACTGCAGAAACATATTTTTACTTTCTGAAGAGTAACTTGTTGTGTCAAGCTGCTGACTAATGGCTCTAAGACCTCTTTCATGCTGTATCGAAGTGTACAACGAGATCACATCGAAGGAAACCAAGATGTCATCTTCCTGTACTTCTAAAGTTTTCAATTTTTTCAAAAACTGTGTTGTATCACGTATATATGATTTTGCTGCCACAGCTAACGGACTCATGATTTTATCGAGGAATATACCGATGTTGTTAAATACCGAGTCTATGCCCGCTACTATCGGTCTCCCAGGGGGGCTTTGTAATGACTTATGTATTTTAGGGGTTATATATAAGACCGGTGTCTGAATTTTGTCTCTTTATCTTTTTCACAGAATCGTAAAAAAATTGGAAGCCTGGAGAACACTTGACAGCAAATGTTAATTGTAATATGTATGGCGAAGGTTGGGGGCCCAAACTCCATGAAGCACCTGCTAAAAATTTAGTATTTTATTTTTAATTCTTAGAAGCACTAGAGATATGAAATGTAAGTCTGGAAAGGAGTGGTACAAAAAAATGAAGTCCGTAAAACCTTGATTATGCATGGTCAGGCTATAAAAGCTGAATGACCTATGGCGTTTAGTGGGGTATCAAATACCAATTAGGATATGCACTTGAGGGGTAGGACTCTGTAATGTACGCTCATAGAAGGACATTGAGAAAATAGCACAATGGAATAATGGCACAATGGCACTTTAGAGGAATAAATAAGAGGGTCCGTGGACCCCTGGAACACAACACTCTAGCCTATGCAAGGAACCTTAGGGACCTTGTGGCCAACAGAGCCCATAGAGGCAATAAATACCATTGAAAGGGGAGGGATAACTGTTGCCAGGGTAGGACTCATTAATATGATAAAGAGAGCACATTAGCGCTTATTATCAAATATATTTAGGCACTAGTACACATTTTATATATAATCATGCAATAAAAGCACTAGCACTTTAAATAAAGCTCAGTGCCTGGATGTGGAAATAATAACATAAGAAAGCCCTTGTAAAGAGGCATAAGATATGTGAGGGCAATAGCGCCAGTAAACAAGATGGCGCGGGTAGATTAAAGAAGTATTTTTAACATAGGAACGTATAGAGAGGGCTCGGGCATGCGCAGTGCACATTTACTCACAATACCACTGGCAGCAAGGCGGCTTCTGGGACGCCGAAAGCACGAGGCAGATAACAGCAGCTGCAGCATGGAGGAGGGATCCTGACAGCGTCATTCATGTAAACAACATGAAAACAGTATGTACAATGCTTACTATTGTCTTAATAACATAATGAATGTAATCAAAATTGGTTGAAAGACGTCCAATCAAAATAAGGTTGAAATGCAATACAAAAGTGGTAACAGCACAAGTAGAGATGTAAAGCACATATAGGAAATAAGCACAGCGGTTTTGGTGTATTAGAGTAGAAAAGTTATAATGAGTTATATATATGAAACAATTGATGTACTGTAAACAGGATGCATAAAAAGGAAGCAGAGATGGTCAGTGATTGCAGAAATAAGGGCGTTTGTGCCTGAAACGTTGCCATTTGTATCTTTTGCAAGCTGGAATAAACATCTATGAACGTCTCCAAGGGAGTGCTGCGACATTTGTATGTATATGTATATATATATATTTATATATATATATAGTTCACTCACTTTGACTGAACAAGTTCTGTCAGTCACAGTATATCAACTACATACATATTCTACATATATATTCTAGAATACCCGATGCATTAGAATCGGGCTACCGTCTAGTTACTAAATATGCCCCTAGTGGCACTAAAAACCCACTCTGACAAAACACTAGGGGCAGTGGAGGCCAGCAACTCCAAGGCTTAGAAGGACAGTTCATGCTATGTGTCCAGTTCAGATACCAGATAGTTGTATGGTACAGAGAAATCAAGGGGGATGTTGGTACAGTCGGCTAGGTACTTCTTCTCCATCTTCCAAGACTTTTCCTTCCTTTTCAGATAACCTCGCACATCAGGGCCTGGGCACTGGGAGAGTCTAATGAAACTGTCCCAGTCTTTTGATAGTGTTGCCTTGCCTCTATTGGACCTGGTGTGTGTCTCACTTGTCTTGCCTCCTTCGTTGGCCAATGAACTATGACCTTTGCTGTCAGTGTTGGCAGATGGGAATTTTTGTACTAATTGTTTGACATGAGCCTTTTGGTATTGCACCATTTTACTAGCCCTCTCCGCTGCAGGAAGGAGATATGGAATGTTGTTCTTTGTAGCATGGGTCGATGAGGGTATAAGAGTAAGTAAAATGTGTTGGCCATAATGCATATTATGCGAGGTTCAAGGGAAAGGCAGCAGGAGATAAAATTAGCCGTGTGTGCCATTCTCCTAATAGGCAAGACTTCCATGTTCTCACAAGGAGGACAACTCTTCATGTCCTCCTTCTCCTTCCTCCTCCTCCTTCTCCTCCTCGGCCCATCCACACTAAACAGACAGGATGAAGCTGGTGTGGGTAGAACCCTCAGTAGTGCAGGCAACCTTCTCCTGTTCCTCATCCACCTTCTTCTCCTCAGCTTTTTCCTTATCAATAGCACTCACCCAATCCATTCTGAAAAGATTACATGAGGCTGGGTTGAGTAGTATCACCCTGCATACTTTCTTTCTGCCACTTGTCGGTTCTTAGGTGCGGTGTTAAATTTTAGTGGTTAACTGGAACTTGGTGGCGTGGGACTGAACAGAGACAGAGACAAGGTTGAAATTTAAGTCTGTATTCACACAGGTGCAACAAAATTGCAGCAAGAGTTCACACAAAAACAAGTCCAGGCACAAGTGCAAAATAGGTGGATGACGTGGAGCAAATAATGTCTAATAAAATTCATAGCAAGTCTGGAAACAGTTCATACACAATGCGACCACCACTGAAACAAGTATCTGCTAGGAACAGTTCACACAAATCAAGTTCACACACATAGTGCAGGGAAGGTAAATTTACGAGACAACAATTAAATCCTTTTACATCACAATCTACACTGCAGAAAAAGGCAATAGGAGAGTGTACACACTAAGCAGCAAGTTTCAGGCTTATGTGGTGCAGGTGCAGAACATTGTGTTACTGCAGGCAGACTTGAGAAACCCTTCTCTGGAGCAAGTCTTTTGATGCAGAGACAGCTCCACCTTTAGAGAGGCTAGGAACAGCAGTGAACCCAGAGATCCACCAACAGAACAGGCTTTCTGAGAACAGATGTAATAAGAGCAGATCCCGAATCAAGGAGAAGAGCCGAAACAGCCAGTGAGTAGCAGCAGGCCGAAGAATGCAGCAATAAATGTCGTTGGAGCCAGATCCAGAGAGTACACACTGGGAGCCGCAAGATAAATCACAAAATACTCAAGCAAGGCATGAATGAAGCATCGGACTTTAAATAGGCAGACTGACTGAAAACTCATGGTCATAATGAAGCAGCAATCGCCATCTTGACTAAGGCAACAAACCCAAAAAGTTCAATGGAAGAAAGACCCAGAATTCTGACATGCGGGGACTGAATGGAATACCAATGGGAATATTGTAGATGATATCAGTGCTTTTTTTGTAAAAAAATATTTCCTGGTACGTCTCTCGGAGCCGAGGGGGGGTGGGGGGACGTGGCCTGGGGGCGGGGTTGGAGGCGGGCTGCCGTCAGTGGCCGGGCGAGATTAATATATTAATATGTTTGCTCAGAACGTTGCACCCAGTCTAATTTTCAGGGGGGAGGCATACACACACAGGGGCATACACTCACAGTACGGTGGCTCAGTGGTTAGCACTGTATATGGTGGCTCAGTGGTTAGCACTGTATGGTGGCTCAGTGGTTAGCACTGTATACCATGGCTCAGTGGTTAGCACTGTATATAGTGGCTCAGTGGTTAGCACTGTATACGGTGGCTCAGTGGTAAGCACTGTATACGGTGGCTCAGTGGTAAGCACTGTATACGGTGGCTCAGTGGTAAGCACTGTATACGGTGGCTCAGTGGTTAGCATTGTACGGTGGCTCAGTGGTTAGCATTGTATGGTGGCTCAGTGGTTAGCACTGTACGGTGGCTCAGTGGTTAGCACTGTACGGTGGCTCAGTGTTTAGCACTGTATACGGTGGCTCAGTGGTAAGCACTGTATACGGTGGCTCAGTGGTTAGCTCTGTATACAGTGGCTCAGTGGTTAGCACTGTATACGGTGGCTCAGTGGTTAGCACTGTACGGTGGCTCAGTGGTTAGCACTGTACGGTGGCTCAGTGTTTAGCACTGCGCGATGTCTCTGTGGTTAGCAAAGTATGATGGCTCAGTGGTTAGCGGCACAGTATATGGTGGGCAGGCGGTTAGACCAGGATGAAGGCTGGGGGGGTGAGCGCAGGAGGACGGAGGCTGGAGCGGTGAGGGCAGGAGGATAGAGGTTGGAGGGGTGAGGGCAGGAGAACGGAGGCTGGAGGGGTGAGGGCAGGAGGACAGATGCTGGAGGGATGAGGGCAGGAGGACAGAGGCTGGAGGGGTGAGGGCAGGAGGACAGAGGCTGGAGGGGTGAGGGCAGGAGGACGGAGGCTGGAGGGGAGAGGGCAGGAGGACGGAGGCTGGAGGGGAGAGGGCAGGAGGGCGGAGGCTGGAGGGGTGAGGGCAGGAGGACAGAGGCTGGAGGGGTGAAGGCAGGAGGACAGAGGCTAGAGGGGTGAGGGTAGGAGGACGGAGGCTGAAGGGGTGAGGGCAGGAGGACAGAGGCTGGAGGGGTGAGGGCAGGAGGACGGAGGCTGGAGGGGTGAGGGCAGGAGGACAGAGGCTGGAGGCCCCCATCACAAGCACAGTGCAGCCAACTTTATCTTTATTTACATTACATTTATGTTACACTCACTGTGATCTTCCCAGCTGCTCTGTCTCTGCACACACAGCCACACACATTGCACACACACTGCACACACACTGCACACACTGCACACACAGCCACACACAAAGCTGCACACACATTGCACACAAAGCCGCACACATTGCACACACACTGCACACAAAGCCACACACACTGCACACACACTGCACACACGCTACACACACATTGCACACACACTGCACACACACTACACACAAAGCCACACACATTGCACACACACTGCACACAAAGCCGCACACATTGCACGCACACTGCACACAAAGCCGCACACATTGCACGCACACTGCACATAAAGCCACACACATTGCACACACATTGCACACACACTGCACACAAAGCCACACACATTGCACACAAAGCCACACACATTGCACACACATTGCACACAAAGCCATACACATTACATACACATTGCACACACGGCCAAACACAACCTGGCTGCACAGCATACTGCAGCTTCTTTCCTCTGGGCCACTCACCACCTGCTTTCTTGTGCTGTGCCGCTGGCTCCCGCCCACTCCTCTGGAGTCCGCTTTCAGCACTCTCGGCTGGCAGACAGTGCTGGTCCTGGCCCTGGCCGCCAGACACCGCACCGCTGCCATCAGCGGTGTTCGTCGCACCGGGCCAGGCTGGAAGTGCGCGTGGAGAGTGAGACACACATATACAGCAGCCAGGTCCTGGCTGGCTGCTGGTATCTCCGCAGCGCATTTGAGGGATTACTGGGCTGCACAGCTCAGGGGGCGGCGGCAGGCAGCAGATATTCCGGTACCAGGTACCAGATCGCACCAAGTTTTCCCGGATTTTCCGGTACGGGGTACCGGTCCGTTCCGGTACAAAAAAAGCCCTGGATGATATTCAACTACTGCTCTCATTTAGAAAAAACTGACATCAGCTAACAGGGTGTTTGATGATGTCAGTTTTTTGCAAATGAGAATGTATAAATTGTTTCAGTAGTAGGAGATGGATGTACATCTGTGATATTATTCCTGAAGAAATGCGTAGAAAATAAAAAATCACCACCAAATTTTCTGGGTTTTGGAAGTGAATAATTACTTCAGGCGGCAGCGCGGTTTCGAATACCCCTTTCCACTGTTTTCCTGCTTTTCACTTTAGAAGTTGGGGGAGCTGCTGCAGACCGTCATCAGGATTAAAATGCGCATATGTTGTTTGGTGTGGTTGTGCCTGTCACAACCTGGAAAAGGTTAGCAATATCCTATTCTTGTTCTCCTCCTGACCACACAGGTAAACCTTATTTGCGCTTTCTCCTTTCTAGACACTGCATCTAAGTAACTGCCTTGGTCAGGGCATGGTTGATGTTATAGGACACGTGCTGGTGTAAGGCAGGGACAGCACACTGGAAAAACAGTGGCACTGTGGGAATGAGTACCAAGTCATGGCTGCTGCCATGAGGTTATGGAAAGCCTCAGTGTCCATAAGCCTAAATGGCAACATTTCTAGGAAATGCAGTCATGAAATGGACCTGTTTAGTATTTGGCCTGTGGTTGGGTGGCAGGTTATTTCATTTCACATTTCAAGGACTAAGGTATATAGATCTGAATGCTGCGCTGGAGAAAGCACTGAATGTGGCTGCTGATGGTGCAACAATAAGTGATGGGTAGGAGACATTCATGCCTGCATCATGAACAGGGGATTGGCAAGCACAAAAAATAGGCAGAAGTGTCACCCGCAGAACTGATTGTGGATCCAGGCATTCGGCCCATCTAGTTGGGTGCTTTAATGACATGTCCCTGAGCGTGCTGGTCTTAGTCAGGCTAGTAGTGATAAGGCATTTGCTATCCTGGTATGGCACAGGTCGCAAATGACCGTTCTTTTATCACCTGCACTTTATTTAGAAAAGCACTAGACTGCGGAACACCTAACCCTCAGTATGGGAACTTGCCATGTGTAGGTGCTATCGAGAACAGTTGCTCACCTTCACTCTCTGGCCACCCAACTGCATCTTAATGTTTGAAACAAAAACCAGAGCTGAAGCTAAAATGTAAGCATGCAGTAGGTGTATGTTCATACTGGCCACATGATAGAAAAAACAACAAGGAAAAAATGAACAAATATCCTAAAATAAATAAAGTAAAATTCTTTAGTGCATAAAAAATAAATAGGGTACTTGGTGACATTATTTTGATCAGAAAAATGTGCAAGCCATACAACCAACAACAAGGTGACCCCATCGGGACGGACCCTACCTAGCAGTATTAAAACCTTACCATATGTCCTATGACATGTGTATGGCAAGGGATGAGTAGGACTGGGTCCCAACAGTGACCACAAGCAGTAGGAAGCTACACACATTAAATAATGTCCAGCTCATAAGGCAGTCCATACGTCAGAATGCAAGACTGCAACAAAACATACTGAAACAAAAACCAGACGTGGAACTAAAATGTAAGCATGCAGTAAATACATGTTCACAATGGCCACATAATAGAAAAAACAACAACAAAAAAAAGAGCAAATACCCTAAAATAAATAAAGTAAAATTCTATAATTCATAAAAATAAACATGATACTTGGTGACATTTTTTGAATCAAAACAATGTCACCAAGTACCCTGTTTATTTTTATGCACTATAGAATTTTACTTTATTTTAGGGTATTTGCTCATTTCTTCCTTGTTGTTTTTTGCATCTTCCTGTCTATTGCAATGTTGTGGATTCCTCCCCCTTTGCGCTGCTGTTCTCACTTTGCATGGCACCTTCCCAGGTTGGTTTATTATTATATTATTTATTATTACAGCACCATTTATTCCATGGCGCTTTACATGTGGAAAGGGCATACATAGACAAGTACAAATACATGAATAAATATAAGGCATACAAGGTACAGAAGGGAGACAGGACCAATGCCAATGAGGGCTCACAGTCTACAAGGGATGGATGAGGATACAGTAGGAGAGGGTAGAATGGTTGTGCGGTGGTTTGGTGGACTGAAGGTCACTGTAGGTTGTAGGCTTGTCAGAAGAGGTGGGTCATCAGGTTCCTTTTGAAGGTTTCCATGGTGGGCAAGAGATTAATGTGTTGGGGCAGAGAGTTCCAGACTATAGTGAATGCATGGAAGAAATCTTGTATGCGGTTGTGGGAAGAAGTTATAAGAGGTGAGTGCAGGAGGAGATCTTGAGATGATCGAAGGTTGCATGAGGGTAGATATCGGGAAACCATGTCGCAGATATATGGAGGAGACAGATTGTGGATTGCTTTGTACGTCACAGTTAGGGTTTTGAACCGGAGCCTCTGAGAAATGGGGAGCCAGTTTGGCAGAGAGGAGAGACTGGGGAATAGCGGGGCGACAGGTGGATTAGTCGGGCAGGAGAGTTTAGGATAGATAGGATTGGTGCAAGGGTGCTAGATGGGAGGCCAGAGAGCAGGAGATTACAATAATTGAAGCGGGAAATGATGAGGGCAAGTACAAGTGTTTTTGCATTATCTTGGGAAAGGAATGTATGGATCCGGGAAATATTTTTGAGTTGGAGTTGGCAGTAGGTGGCAAGGGCTTGGATATATGGCTTGCTGGACTGCATGCAGGACTGCTGCAAGTGAGCAGCCATTGACTTTGATGGATGGGTCTGGTGGAGGGGTAGAGTGAGTTGACTTCATCTTCCACCACTTAGTGTTCCACTTTTGAATGCTGTTCCTCCTGACTTGTTTAATTAACAGCATCACTTGTTGGCAACTGCGTCTCATTATCCACCTCTTGAGACACTAATTGCCATTCCTGACAATTGTCTTCGTCTGATAATGGCTGATTAAATTTTTGGGCACCACTACAAACTATTTTCTCCTATCAATCTTGAAATATGCAGGGTGAGAGTACAGAATCAATGAATGTAAATGTAAAGAGCACCTCAGAGTGTCTGAGTGTATGATTACTTGTCTCCTGGGACTCGTAAAAGATAATAGTTTTATGGGTATATTTTTCTCCATGGTTTAATTTATAGCAACTACCCTAAGATTATATAAATTGTTTTTTGGTCTCCTAGGACTTGCCATTGTACAAGAAAAGAGGATCAGGGTGAGAATGACTCACCGCGGCCGGCTGACTCCGGTTTAGACAGGCGATTCTTCTCCTTCCTTGTCACGGGTGGACCGCGCCTGCCGGTAGTGGGGCCCGGTGTAGTGCAGATCAAAAATGAAGACGTCTTACGGGAACAGATTAAAGGGGGTTTTAATTTGTTTTCTTCGTGACGCCACCTATGAGTAGATTCGGTAAGGGCTACCGACGCTGCGGAACCTCCCGGGGTGATGGACAGCAGCAAGATGTTACGCTCCCCACAGGCTGAGCGGTGATCCCCGGGGGCTGGAGCTGCTCAAGATGTTGTGCGGCAGCTGCGGTTACCTTTAGTTAATGACGGACAGTTCATAAGGAGACACGGACACAGATAGTCTCTGCAACGGTTCTTTACTGTAACCAGCAGGCAGTACATGGCTTACAGTGGTTGAGTAGAAGACCGGGTGGACTCAGCAGTGATAGTGCTCCTCAGAGATCCACAGTGTACCTCCTTTCTACCTCCTTAGCTTCTCTTGCCAGCGTCGCCCAGGAATACCAGGTCGGGTACGGGGAGGCTGCTTCAATGCCCTATCCATGATGTACGTTCTGGATTCTTTGGGGAGCCTTGGGTCCCTCAGTGGGTACACCGCTGGTTAGACGACTGGAAACTGGCTGGTGGTGGGGTGCTCCTATAAAGCTGCTCCTCCACGGGGCTGGTTCGCGTGGCAGAGGTGAACTGCTGCCAGCTTCGGTACCAGTGAACCGGCTGTGAGTTGTGGGCACGGGAGTCTTTTGGGAACCCGTGTAGAAATGCCCATTCCCGGTGGTTAAGGCCTCAGGTGCGGACACCCGACCGGTGACGGCCCAGGGGCCCGCACGGAGTGCGGAGCCCCCGCTCCTCTCCAAGTTCTGTGTTCTAGGCTCTGCTCTAGATTCCAGACTCTGTTCTAACTGTCTAGGTTATTGTGTGTTCTACTTCACTACCCTAACACTCCACCCACCAGGACCTAGGATTGGTCCCCTGTTCTAGGTGTTGTATGTTGGGTTGGATCTCAGAGTTAACTATTTCACTGCTTTGTCAAGAGAATATTGCGGCTGCAATACTCCCTTGTGACGCACTCGTTGCGGGGCGCCACAAGAACTATGTGATTCAGACTCTTGGCTAGTGAGACTCGACTGCGTAGAAGACAGGGTGGTGCTGGGAAACATAATGGAAGTAATATCTGCCACCCAACAAACCACCTGTTCACATGATTCTTGCTTCAAAGTCCTAAATATAGTTTAACTAGTAAAAAGGCCCGATGCTATCGCATCGGGAGTGCGGTGAAGTGAAGAGATGCCGTAGAAATAGGCGCTGAATAGTACAGTCCTCTCTCCAGAAAGTATGCTGTTGTTGTGGGATTTATATGGTGTATATGGAGGCTCAGTGGATAGTACTGTGTTCTGTGGCTGTGTCCTGTGCTCCTGTCCTCTGCCTCTGTCCTGTGGCTCAGTCCTCTGTCGTGTGGGCCTGTCCTCTGTCCTGCGAACCTGTCCTCTGTCCCTGTTCTGTGGCACTGTCCTCTGTCTTGTGGCCATGTCCTGTGGCTGTGTCCTATGTCATGTGTCCCTATCCTCTGCCCTGTCCTGTGCCCCAGTCCTCTGTTCTGTGTTGTGTGGGCCAGTCGTCTGTCTTAGTCTCCTGTCCTCTGCCCTGTCCTGTGCCCAAGTCATCAGTCCTGTGCCCTGGGCCCCTGTACTGTGGCCCTGTCTTGTGTCCTTGTCCTCTGTCCTGGGCCTGTGTGCTGTGGCCCAGTCTTCTGTGCTGTGCTGCAGTCCTTTGTCCTGTGCCCCAGTCCTCTGTCCTGTGCTGCAGTCCTGTGTCCTGTGGCCCTGTCGTTTGTATAGTGCCCCTGTCCTCTGTCCTGGGCCTGTGTGCTGTGGCCCAGTCTTCTGTGCTGCAGTCCTCTGTCCTGTGCCCCAGTCCTCTGTGCTGTACTGCAGTCCTTTGTCCTGTGGCCCAGTCCTCTGTCCTGTGCTGCAGTCCTGTGTCCTGTGGCCCTGTCGTTTGTATTGTGCCCCTGTCCTCTGTCCTGGGCCAGTGTACTGTGGCCCAGTCCTCTGTGCTGTGCCCCAGTACTCTGTCCTGTGCCCCAGTCCTCTGTCCTGTGCCCCAGTCCTCTGTCCTGTGCCCCAGTCCTCTGTGCTGTGCCGCAGTCCTCTGTCCTGTGCCCCAGTCCTTTGTCCTGTGCCCCAGTTCTCTGTCCTGTGCCGCAGTCCTCTGTCCTGTGCCCCAGTCCTCTGTCCTGTGCCCCAGTCCTCTGTGCTGTGCTGCAGTCCTCTGTGCTGTGCCCTAGTCCTCTGTCCTGTGCCCCAGTCCTCTGTCCTGTGCCCCAGTCCTCTGTCCTGTGCCCCAGTCCTCTGTACTGTGCCCCAGTCCTCTGTCCTGTGCCCCAGTCCTCTGTCCTGTGCCCCAGTTCTCTGTCCTGTGCCCCAGTCCTCTGTTCTGTGCCCCAGTCCTCTGTCCTGTGCTGCAGTCCTGTGTCCTGTGGCCCTGTCCTCTGTCCTGGGCCTGTGTGCTGTGGCCCAGTCCTCTGTCCTGTGCTGCAGTCCTCTGTCCTGTGCCCCAGTCCTCTGTGCTGTGCTGCAGCCCTCTGTCCTGTGCCCCAGTCCTCTGTCCTGTGCCGCAGTCCTCTGTCCTGTGCCCCAGTCCTCTGTCCTGTGCTGCAGTCCTCTGTCCTGTGCCCCAGTCCTCTGTCCTGTGGCCCAGTCCTCTGTCCTGTGCTGCAGTCCTGTGTCCTGTGCCCCAGTCCTCTGTCCTGGGCTGCAGTCCTGTGTCCTGTGCCCCAGTCCTCTGTCCTGTGCCCCAATCCTGTGTCCTGTGGCCCTGTCCTCTGTTCTGGGCCTATGTGCTGTAGCCCAGTCATTTGTGCAGTGCTGCAGTCCTCTGTCCTGTGCCCAAGTCCTCTGTCCTGTGCCCAGTCCTCAGTGCTGTACTGCAGTCCTCTGTCCTGTGCCCCAGTCCTGTGTCCTGTGCTGCAGTCCTCTGACCTGTGCCCCAGTCCTCTGTCTTGTGCTGCAGTCCTCTGTCCTGTGCCCCAGTCCTCTGTCCTGTGCCCAGTCCTCAGTGCTGTGCTGCAGTCCTCTGTCCTGTGCCCCAGTCCTGTGTCCTGTGCTGCAGTCCTCTGACCTGTGCCCCAGTCCTCTGTCTTGTGTCCCAGTCCTCTGTCCTGTGCCCCAGTCCTCTGTGCTGTGCCCCAGTCCTCTGTCCTGTGCCCCAGTCCTCTGTCCTGTGTCCCAGTCCTCTGTCCTGTGCCCCAGTTCTCTGTCCTGTGCCCCAGTCCTCTGTCCTGTGCCCCAGTCCTTTGTCCTGTGCTGCAGTCCTGTGTCTTGTGGCCCTGTCCTCTGTCCTGGGCCTGTGTGCTGTGGCCCAGTCCTCTGTGCTGTGCTGCAGTCCTCTGTCCTGTGCCCCAGTCCTCTGTGCTGTGCTGCAGTCCTCTGTCCTGTGCCCCAGTCCTCTGTCTTGTGCTGCAGTCCTCTGTCCTGTGCCCCAGTCCTCGGTCCTGTGCCCAGTCCTCAGTGCTGTGCTGCAGTCCTCTGTCCTGTGCCCCAGTCCTGTGTCCTGCGCTGCAGTCCTCTGACCTGTGCCCCAGTCCTCTGTCCTGTGCCCAGTCCTCAGTGCTGTGCTACAGTCCTCTGTCCTGTGCCCCAGTCCTGTCCTGTGCTGCAGTCCTCTGACCTGTGCCCCAGTCCTCTGTCTTGTGTCCCAGTCCTCTGTCCTGTGCCCCAGTCCTCTGTCCTGTGCTGCAGTCCTGTGGCCCTGTCGTTAGTATTGTGCCCCTGTCCTGGGCCTGTGTGCTGTGCCCCAGTCCTCTGTCCCTGTCCTCTGTGCTGGGCCCTTGTCCTGTGGGCTGTGCTCCTGTCCTGTGTCCTTATCCTGTCCTGTGTCCTGAGCCCCTGTCCTGTGTACGTAATAAAGATTCAAAGTGCATAGCTCACCATGGCCTTCCTAGGCTGTTTGTGCTGGAATCCAAGCTGGTATCCAGATTAGCCGTGAAGTAAATAGAAAAATTCCGCACAGACCGGGTATTCTGATTTAAAACTCCAGTTCTTTATTCATCCATACGAATAAAACACAAGTTCTGGGGTACACAAGCCCCCCTCCCACGCCTTACGCGTTTCGGTTAGAGCACCTTAATCATAGGCATACACAGCAGTGTCTGCACAACACATATATAGGAAACTTTACATGTACACACCCCCTACCATCACCCATGTGCAATCATTTAACAATTATTCCAGAATCAAAGAGTTAACTTTTTCAGAGAGCAGGTCAGAGTTCCAAAAATATTTTTGCAGGAAAAAACCAAATCTAATATAACCAATAATATTTACATGCTGGCCTTATATATCTTACTACTGACTGAGTACTATATTCTATCAGGTTCGTTTTTACAGAACCTTCCTTTAGATCCATAATTAAATATACATATGTCTTACTCTACTCAGTCAGAGTAATTACAAACAATAATCGACCAGACCAGTATTTAACAGATCATATATTAGTTTGCTAGTACATATAAGATGGAACATAGTTATACAGTAATATTCATATAACTATAAATATGATTGAACATGACTGTATATGAATGTAAATATGAGAGATAGCTATGGTTTTTAAATCTCACAATGTTCTGCATGGGTATTTTCACACCCCCTATTCATTATTCCCATCAGTCATTATTCTTATAGGTGATGCCTGAGTAAATCTACCTAAAATACAAAAGATATAATAAAGTTTTTATAAAGTTTTTATAATAACGTTTTTGTGGCGGGGTAGGGGTTATTTATTCAGATATTAAACAACAAATGGACAGCTTATCACATTACACTCGCTTGCCCCAATCGTAGCTGCCCTCCCCATCCCCGGGACGCCGTCAGGCTCATGAGCCTAATCAGCGGCACCATAAATAAGAGGAGCAGTTTGTGGCGGGGTAGGGGTTATTTATTCAGATATTAAACAACAAATGGACTGCTTATCACATTACACTCGCTTGCCCCAATCGTAGCTGCCCACCCCATCCCCGGGACGCCGTCAGGCTCATGAGCCTAATCAGCGGCACCATAAATAAGAGGAGCAGTTTTTGTGGCGGGGTAGGGGTTATTTATTCAGATATTAAACAACAAATGGACAGCTTATCACATTACACTCGCTTGCCCCAATCGTAGCTGCCCTCCCCATCCCCGGGACGCTGTCAGGCTCATGAGCCTAATCAGCGGCACCATAAATAAGAGGAGCAGTCAATGCCGGAGCAAAACGAGTATAAGAGTCAGTTTTCATTTTGACGTTTTTAAGTCATATCCAGGGTCCATATCTACTTATGTCACAGTATAGGATGAATTTAATAGAAGTGGGATATGTCCGTACGATAATTCAATCCCTCCGGATACCGTACATTCAATGACAATATCCAGTGGGCTTCGCGACAAAGCAATATGCGCTCCCAGTCCCCGCCCCTTTTTGGTCGCATCACACGTTCGATCCCCCTGATTTTTAATGCGCTAATATCCCCTCTATGTATTTCAAGGAAATGTCGTGATAGCCCTGAGAGGTTTTTACGACTGGCTGCATTATTTGGTTTTGCTGCCGTTATATGTTCCCCTATACGTTTTTTCAGGGCCCTGCTTGTGCAGCCAACATAATGTTTGTCACATGACTCGCACGAAGCAAGATAAACCACGTGGGTTGAATTACAGTTTATGTACATTTTTGTTCTAAATTGCTGTTTAGTAATAGCATTGGAGAATGTATCAGTTATTTCTATGTGATTACATAGTGTACACCTACGACCTCCGCATTTATATGTACCTGTATATTTTAACCACGTGGGTTGGGACTCCTTCTCCTTGAAAGTACTAGGTGATAGAATATTACCCAAGGTGCGGGATCTCTTTGGGACGCATCTATAACCTTCCCCCAATATTGAGGATAATTTCTGATCCTGATGTAAAATAGGTAGAAATTTATGCATGAGGGCTACAATAGCCTGGTAGTCAACTGTATATTCTGTTGAAAAAGTTGGGATGTTCCCACCCTTCCCTTTTTTATATTTAGAATCAAGTAAAGACTTCCTTGTTCTTGTGTCAGCGATATTCCGTGCCCTGTTCAGCATCCATACTTTATAGCCTCTATTTTTTAGACGTCGGTCTATGCGCCTATTTTCCAATTCTAAAGAGGTATTGGTAGAGCAGGACCTCTTTGCTCTGATATATTCCCCTAGGGGAAGATTACGGATAACATGTTTTGGATGGCAGCTGTCAGCGTGTAAGATTGAATTCCCACTGACAGCTTTTCTATATAGGGAGGTATTAATTTCCTTTGTTGTTAAATCCCCCCTTAGATTTACATCCAAAAAAGTTGCTGAAATGCCCTGTTTTTCATGAGTAAAATTGATGTTCATATCATTCCCATTGATATAACATATAAATTCCTCCAACCTAGATTCTTGGTGGGGGAGAGGTACCTCTGGTGTCTGCCAGATTAGGATGACATCATCCAGGTACCGCCCCCACCATACAATCTCCTTCAAATAAGGATTGGCCGCGGTAAATATGTATTTACTTTCCCAAATACTCATATATAAATTAGCGAGTGTTGGTGAGAAACCCGCGCCCATAGGGCAACCGCAAACCTGGAGGTAATAGGAAGAATCAAAAATAAAAAAATTGGTTTTAAGCAAATGTTCTATGCACATCATAAAAAACAATTTTTCCTCCTCAGAATATAATGCTGTTCTTTTTAAGACCTCCGACATAGCCAAAAGTGCCTGTGTGTGTGGGATACAAGAATAAAGTGCAATAACATCGCAAGTTAACCATTCGTAGCCCTTCTCCCATTTGATATTCTCCAAGGCCCCCAATAGGTGTTTAGTATCCTTAATGTGGCCCGGATTTTTTGTAACCAAAGGTTGTAATTTTTTGTCGATCCATTCAGACAAACGTTCATTTACTCCCCCCATACCAGCCACAATTGGTCTAAGGGGTGGGGGAAAGACTTGTTTATGCACCTTAGGAAATGCATGAAAAATTGGTGTTACAGGGTTCTCCACATATAGATATTCAGAAACATTTTTAGTAATCACCCCCATAGCCAGACCTTCTCTTAATATTAAATCCAGCTCCTGTTGTACTTTTATGGTGGGGTTATCCGGCATTGGGCGGTACGTGGTGGCGTCGGACAACATCTCCACAACTTGTTTGTAATATAGCATTTTGTCCAACACCACCACCGCAAGCGAGTGTAATGTGATAAGCTGTCCATTTGTTGTTTAATATCTGAATAAATAACCCCTACCCCGCCACAAAAACGTTATTATAAAAACTTTATAAAAACTTTATTATATCTTTTGTATTTTAGGTAGATTTACTCAGGCATCACCTATAAGAATAATGACTGATGGGAATAATGAATAGGGGGTGTGAAAATACCCATGCAGAACATTGTGAGATTTAAAAACCATAGCTATCTCTCATATTTACATTCATATACAGTCATGTTCAATCATATTTATAGTTATATGAATATTACTGTATAACTATGTTCCATCTTATATGTACTAGCAAACTAATATATGATCTGTTAAATACTGGTCTGGTCGATTATTGTTTGTAATTACTCTGACTGAGTAGAGTAAGACATATGTATATTTAATTATGGATCTAAAGGAAGGTTCTGTAAAAACGAACCTGATAGAATATAGTACTCAGTCAGTAGTAAGATATATAAGGCCAGCCTGTAAATGTTATTGGTTATATTGGATTTGGTTTTTTCCTGCAAAAATATTTTGGAACTCTGACCTGCTCTCTGAAAAAGTTAACTCTTTGATTCTGGAATAATTGTTAAATGATTGCACATGGGTGATGGTAGGGGGTGTGTACATGTAAAGTTTCCTATATATGTGTTGTGCAGACACTGCTGTGTATGCCTATGATTAAGGTGCTCTAACCGAAACGCGTAAGGCGTGGGAGGGGGGCTTGTGTACCCCAGAACTTGTGTTTTATTCGTATGGATGAATAAAGAACTGGAGTTTTAAATCAGAATACCCGGTCTGTGCGGAATTTTTCTATTTACTTCACGGCTAATCTGCATTCCTGTCCTGTGTGTTGTGCCTCTGTTCTGTGCCCCAGCCTTCAGGTGCCTTCTTCCTCCTGTGCTTTTGTGTCTCTGCCCCCCATTCCGTGTCTCTGCTGTCCCCTGTGTTACAGTGCCCCCTTCCCTGTGTCTGCTCCCTCCTTCTGTGTCTCTGCCCTCATTACCTCCTTCGGAGCTGTGACAGCTCCGTGTCATAGGTAGGAAGGAGTGAAAAGCACAGGAGGCGGAGTTGCAGTGATGTCCGGTCATGTGTGTGATCACATGACTGTGACATCACCAAAGGTCCTGTAGGAGAGTGTATCCGAGGCTTACAGCTCATGCGTGCGCGTGGTGAAGCCGCGGCTGGTGGTGAGGATCTGCGGCGCTGGCATCCGGCCGCAATGCATGCTGGAATAGCAGCACAGTGACCGGATGCCAGAAACTGGTGATTATGTATAGAGATGCACACTAAAGTCCTTCATATAGTGTAATGCACCCAAATAATAGTCCTCCATATAGCATAATGGGCTCCACATAGTCCTCCATATAATGTAATGCACACCCTATTGTCCTCTATATAGTATAATGCACCCCATAATTCTCCATATAGTATAATACACACGCCATAGTTCTCTATAAACTATAATTCTGCCACCATAGATCTCCATGTAGTATAACGCATACCCCATAGTCCTCCATTTAGTATAATGCACACTCCATAGTCTTCTGTGGCGCTCCGCAACGAGTGCGTCACAAGAGGGTATTGCAGCCATAAACGCAGCCACAATATTCTCTGACACAGCAGTGATCTGGTTAACTTTGAGATCCAACCCTGCATGCATCACCTAGAACAGAGGGCCAACCCAGGGTCCTGGTGGGCGGAGTGCTAGGGAAGTGTGTAGGGAGTACAGACCCTTAGTCAATAGAGAAGGAGTCTAGAACTTGACCTGAGAAGTCTAGAACTTGGAGTAGGAGCGGGGGCTCCGCACCCCGTGCAGCCCCCGGGCCATCACCGGTCGGGTGTCAGCACCTGAGGCCTCAACAACCAGGATCGGGCATCATTAACCACGGGTTCCAAAATACCCCGTGCCCAAACTCACAGCCGGTTCACTGGTACCGAAGCTGGCAGCAGTTCACCTCTGCTACGCGAACCAGAAGAGTGGAGGAGCAGCTTCACAGGAGCACCCCACCACCAGCCAACTTCCAGTCGTCTAACCAGCGGTGTACCCACTGAGGGATCCAAGGCTCCCCAAAACATCCACAACGTACAACTTGGATAGGGCATTGAAGCAGCCTCCCCGTACCCGATCTGGTATTCCTGGGCGACAATGGCAAAACACTTAGCTAGAATGGAGGAACACTTGCGGATCTCTGAGGGACACTATCACTGCTGAGTCCACCTGGTCCACTACCCGTGAACTGTATACCATGTACTGCCTGCTGGTTACAGTAAAGACCCGTTGCAGAGACTTTCTGTGTCCGTGCTTCCTTATGAACTGTCCGTCCGCACTACAAGGTAACCGCAGCTGCCGCACAACATCTTAAGCAGCTCCAGCCTCCGGGGATTCCCGCTCAGCCTGTGGGGAGCGTTCCATCTTGCTGCTGTCCATCCCCCGGAGGTTCCGCAGCGTCGGTAACGATTACCGAAACTACTCATAGGTGGCGTCACGAATAAATTAAACCCCTTTAATCTGTTCCTACAAGACGTCTTCACTTTTGATCTGCACTCAACCGGGCCCCACTACCGGCAGGCGCGGCCCACCCGTGACAAGGAGGAAGGAGCTACAGCCTGTCTAAACCGGAGTCCACGGGCACACGGTGAGTCACTTCCACATAGGATAATGCACACCCAGTGTTCTCCATATAATATAATGCACGGCATAGTCCTCTATATAGTATAATTCACTTCTCATAGTCCACCATATAGTATAATGCACATCCTATAGTCCTCCACATCATATAATGCACCAAATAGTCGTACAGATAGTATAATGCACATCCCATAGACCCCCAGATAGTATAGTCTTCTATATAGTATAATACACAACCTACAGTCCTCTATAAAGTATAATGCACCCACCACAGTCCTCCATACAGTTTAATGCACACACCCAGTGTTCTCCATATAATATAATGCACGGCATAGTCCTCTATATAGTATAATTCACTTCTCATGGTCCACCATATAGTATAATGCACATCCTATAGTCCTCCACATCATGTAATGCACCAAATAGTCGTACAGATAGTATAATGCACATCCCAGATAGTATAGTCTTCTATATAGTATAATACACAACCTATAGTCCTCTATAAAGTATAATGCACCCACCATAGTCCTCCATACAGTTTAATGCACACACCCAGTGTTCTCCATATAATATAATGCACGGCATAGTCCTCTATATAGTATAATTCACTTCTCATAGTCCACCATATAGTATAATGCACATCCTATAGTCCTCCACATCATGTAATGCACCAAATAGTCGTACAGATAGTATAATGCACATCCCAGATAGTATAGTCTTCTATATAGTATAATACACAACCTATAGTCCTCTATAAAGTATAATGCACCCACCACAGTCCTCCATACAGTTTAATGCACACTCAGTAGTCCTCCATATAGTGTAACGCACATAACATAGTTATCCTTATTGTATAATGCACACCCCATACCATCCATATAATACAATGCCCACCCCATAGATATTTATATAGTATTATGGCCACCAGTGTACTCACTGATTAAAAAAAAATACCTCTCCCATTAGGTGGTTGGAACTCTAGGTCAGCACACAGCTGAATTTTATAACTGGCAGTGTGTGGAATAGGGATTCTGGAATTTAAATAGCCAGTAGCCCCATTTAGGGGTGATAGCAGAGAGGAAACACAAACCATACACAAAAGTTAACCCTTGACAGCACCACAAGTCCCAGAGAATGACACAGTACAACTACGTAATGTATTTTAAGAGCTGCATTCTATGACATTACCTGAGATGCACTCATGAGATATTTAACATCCTATGTTTCCATGGGTGTATTGGCTAAAATCAGTTTCTTTTATTTTTATATTAATGTGGGTGATTTCAAAATACTATAGGTCCCTCCAAGGAAGCATGCTGATTTCTTGTGGCAAGGGAAACACCAGCCGTATTTGTCATAATTATGCAGTTAAGCCATGGGTGAAATGACTGGGGACCTTGGTGATTTATTCTGCATGGGGTGAATGCCATCAGCACATATTAAATGCAGTGACTGGAGATAAGTGCTCTGTGAGAAGTGCTACTGAAACCTATTCCTTCATTTCCTTGACAGCAACGGAAGCAATGAATACATTAAATCACTAAAAATATTTATAATATCAAAGATAAATGGAGGTCACATTTATACTATGCTGTGTGTAAAATAGCTTATATTTTATAAGGTCACCTGAAGTTTGTGGGAAATGACTCTATTTCTCTTCTGAAGAGCTGTTGGCTGTCTGAAATTACTACAACTGTTTTCATAACTAAAGAATGGCCGTCGTAAATTACACAATCAGCCGAGTTCTGATTTCCATATCACATGTGATGGAGGGAAAATGCAGCCTAATTAAATATTTAAGACCAATTCATCAAAGCAATTTAGGCAGAATTCCGACAGAAATTGCTTTGAAAACTTGCAAAAATTTTGCGTAGTTTGGAATTGTATAAAAAACTTGCAACTTTTGGCAGTTTCACAACAGTTTTTCCCATCTATTAGGGATGGGCGAGTCTACTCGCTAGGACTCGTTACTCGGCTCATCATGACATCAGCACCGACACGGGGGAAATGGTGAGCTCTCACACAGCACTGAGAGCAGTCATCTCACAGCTGTGGATTCACCACAGTGCCTCAAAGATGACCGCTACACATGAATTATAGCAAAAGCTCGGACATCCCTTTAAACCTAAGAACTAGCTAACCACCTGCCTGCTCTACCTAGTGTAGATCTCCGCTGGCAAAGAAAGGTCACAGACCACTCCTGCCCGTGATTCTGTAGCTTCTGCTGATGTCATATCTACAGAGCAACTTTTTCTCTTCTGCTCTGTTCTGTTGATGGGGTGGGACTGCCAGTGTCATGCTGATTAAAAGCTGGCTGCTCGCTGTATAACTGTACAACGCCAACAGATTTATAAAACAGTTCCATAATTATATAACAGTAAAATCCGGCATCAAAGTTCTTCATTCCAAAAAAGTTCCTTTAATATTTTACAAATAATACATTTTTGTAAAATAATAAAGGAACTTTTTTGGAATGAAGAGCTTTTGATGCCGGATTTTACTGTTCTATGGATGTCTTGGGGATTGCTCTGGAGCACAAAAAAAACATGTGAATGGATTGAAAAAAGTTGTTGAGCTCCATGATTATATTCAACCATATCTTCATCCAAGATGCAAACTCTGTTATAGATTTGGTTTAAGGGCCCCAGAATGACTGTGTGGTCTTCCCAATTTTAGGGTATGACACTGTCCAGATACAACCTGATACCGGGGACTTATTTCCTATTCAAATGGAGCAGATTTCTGCTGATCAAATGATCAAGGGGGAGGGGGTATTTAGGGTGTTGGACAGTCAATAATGTCTTATTGATGAGCTATCTACAGAATAAATTATGGTTTATTTAATCCTGGGTTGGTCACATTCTCTTCTTAGTACAGCATTCCTTGCAAACTCACCATTTTTGTCAATAAAAAGGAGGAGCATTTAATCAGCCTTTTCCAATTGTAAAACACCTGACATGGGGAAGCTACTTTTAATTGGAGGGGGCTGATGTGTTGATCCAGTCACATGCTCTTCCATCAGCTCCCATTGTATGGACAGAAATGCTGCACAGTTTGTGAAGAAAGGTGCACTTACGTAAAAGCGACAACCCACTTTGTGTTATACATTGATTTCTAAGTGTCAAGTTGCAATAAAGGGTAACTTACATTTCGTTAACAGGTTTTCAGTGCTGTTGTAATGCTCTATCTTTCTGAATGCTCCAGCTAAAGGAAGTGATAGCAATAACAAGATTACGGACAAAGATTTGGACATTTATGATTCAATAAATTATTGTAGATTTACTAACGATTAATTTACAATAATGCAAACACATATATCAGTCCAGCATGAGAATTGTTTCATGTATTTACAGAAGAATATATACAGCAAAGTTCTATATATGCTTGTGATGAAAAAATGTTTCTATTTTTCAAATGTATAGTTGTAGGCCAAGGATTTCAATATAACTTGACCTAACTTGTCTTTTTGCTATTCCCAGAATACGAGGGATAGTTTTCCTATCTTCTTTCACATTCCTAAACATGGTGTCATAGTGATAATTAATCAAGTGGAATGAGATGTATACTTAGGTGCATTGATTGATTTAGGATGCTGAATTTCCATTCTTGTCACTGCCACTATAGGAAGATATAAAAGGAATCTAGATATATGATATGTTTGGTGATGATGATCTTTGGTTGTTTTTATGGTGTTGTTCTGCCAGATGTACAAAATTAGTGGATGAGAATTTATGAAGTATCACTCATTTGTCACCACAGGAAGTTTTAGTGTATGCTCTTGTTTTTAAAGGGAATCTGTCACCACATTTGAGCTAGGTAAACCATTAATATGTGCATACAGGTTATAGAGTGACTAAAAGAGTCTTACATCTCATTTCTTGTTGCAGAGAAATCATCTTTTATGATTTTATGTTAATTATCTCTTCGTTGTCATAGTTTTTGCCTCCCTTCATCATTTATACGTCCTTGTGATGTTGGGCGCATGAGATAAAATTGAGCACCTGCGCATTTCATCTCCCTTCATCCCTGCCCAGTGTTCTACCCTTCTAAGGTCATAGGCTACAATTTCCTTCTGTGCAGGTGCTGGCTCGTCATTGATACTTTTGGTTACCGGAGTGCACTGGGGGTGAAAGTACCATTGGCTCTCTGGCACATATGCATTAGCTGTTGTTTAGCTGTATAATTTTTTAAATTCCAGTTTAGTTGCATGCTATCATTGTATTCTCTTCATTATAATAGGCAACTGTGTGATTTGATCTCCAGTCTGATTACCAGACAAGGAAATTCTTTCTTGTGTAGGTAAGATGGATTGCCTCAACACATGTGAAGTCTCTTGTGACAGCTTTAAAACACCTACCCTCCTCACCATGTTCTGGGTTGCTTGCTCCTCTGAATGTCTACCAATCTGCATTATATTTTAAAGTTTTGTTATATATTAGGCAAGTCTTTGCATTGAAGAACTACTACAGATTAAGGCTGTGGTCACACATAGAAATCTGTTTTTGGAAGTGATTTTCATCACCAATCCGTTTTTTTCTGGGTGCTTTTTGAGCCTCCTGCACTCCTGAACGTTTTTGGAATTTTCATTAAAAAAACGCATGCGCGAACGCATGCGCAAACGCAAGTGCGCATTTGCATGCGTTCGCGCATGCGTTTCCCATAGGGCCCCATGTTAAAAAAACGCATGAAAACGCATGCGTTTTTTAAATGATGCCAAAAACGTTGCATGCAACGTTTTTGACTCAAAAACGGACAGGGCAATGTTTGGAGCTCCAGAGAAAAACGGACAGGGTGTTTATTACATCCAATCCGTTTTTCTGTCAGTTTTTGGACTTAGAAAAAAAAAATGAGAAAACTGAAGCCAAAAACGGACTGAGGGCTTATGTGGAACCCCAGCCTAAGACCTCCTCTGAGAGTGCCTGTCTAGTGTATTCATAAGATAAGATAAGATAAGATAAACTTTATTGATCCCGGAGGAAATTACAGTATTACAGCAGCAGAACAAAGATCAAGAACATTTCACACTTTACAAAATAAGTCTATATGGACAGCAGATGTGGGTAGACTGGTACATGTACCTCACCTATTCCCCCCATACACATAGAACTTCACATAGTCTTGGGACGCTTTACACTTATACATTTGTTAAACATCTCCACAGCTGTCGGAACAAACGATTTTCTGTATCTTTCCTTTTTACACATTAGTTGGATTAGACGCTTGCTGAATGTGCTCTTCTGCTTCGCAAACAGTTCAGAGAGCGGGTGTGTATTGTTGCTCATTATAGCCTTGCATTTCTTATTAATTCTATCCTCTAATACCTCCTTGAAAGTCCTAAGTTGTAGACCCACCGCCGCACTAGCCTTCTTGATAAGTTTATTCAGCTTATTAACGTCAGCTGTGCGCACACTACTACCCCAGCATATTATTGCAGCAAAGATTGCACTCGCCACAATAGATTGGTAGAACATTTCAAGCATTTTGCTACACACATTAAACGACCTTAATTTCCTTAGGAAGTAAAGTCTACTCATCCCTTTCTTGCAAACCTTCTCCATATGGCACCTCCAATCAAGCTTGCTGTCCAGGTGAACCCCCAAATATTTGAAATTCTCCACCATCTCCACATCCTGACCATCAATAGTGATAGGTAGGCAATCCTTCATGCACCTTCCATAACTCAACACCAACTCCCTGGTTTTCTTTACATTGAGTTCTAAATGGTTAGCCTGGCACCAGTCAACAAAGTCAGAGACCACCCTTCTGTATTCCTCCTCCCCCCGGCCTCTCTCAATACCTCCGACTATCACTGAGTCATCAGAGTACTTCTGAAGGTGACAAAGGTCTGATTTATACTGAAAATCAGCTGTGTATAACGTAAAAAGGAATGGCGACAGCACCGTTCCCTGAGGGGCTCCAACACTGCTCCGAACACTATCCGTTACGGCCGCCCCCAACCTTACGAACTGTGGCCTGTCCGACAGGTAATCAATGATCCAATTCACTAGTCCCTCATCAACCGCCATTTCAACCAGCTTTTTACGTAATAATAGTGGCTGTAAGGTGTTGAATGCACTGGAGAAATCGAAAAACATGGCACGTACAGTGGTTCCATCATTGTCCAAAAAGGAATGTACTGTTTGTAGCAGATATGCTACAGCATCGTCCACCCCTAGACTCTGCCGATACGCAAACTGAAGGGGGTCCATAAAAGCAGACACCCTCGGACACAAGTAGGCAAGTACAATTCTCTCCAAGGACTTCATCGCATGCGATGTTAAGGCCACCGGTCTATAGTCGTTATGGGAGCTCGGGAAGGTAGTCTTGGGAACCGGCACCAGGCAAGAAGTCTTCCATAGAACTGGTACTCTCTGTGATTGTAAGCTCCAGTTAAACAGGTGCTGGAAGACAGTGCACAACTGATTTGCACACACTCTGAGGGCACGTGGACAGCTACCATCAGGCCCTGCTGCTTTACCAATGACCAGCTTACTAAACTGTTCCCTCACACCATTTTCTGAGATCAAGAAAGTCTCCAACTTCCTCCTCCCAGTTGATATTGCTTGTCGCTCCCCGGCCTTCTCCCCTGTTGACATTGCACATTTATCGTTGAATCTGTTGAAAAACTCATTCATCTCATTAGCCATGATCAGCCGCCCACCCCCCTGATCTGACCTTGCCTTAAACCCAGTCAGAGATTCAGCTTCATGTTGCTCAAAGTTGATATGGAGAAACATATCAACAGCAGAAGGCAGTTTTACATCTTTACCTGCCACCTGCATTATTTCCTTAGTCACCAGGCATTCTTACACTGTAATCAATGCTGGCATAAGAGAATTGGCAATACTGGCATCACTGGGCAGTGTAGATGCTGTCCAGTATTGGTGTGGCTAGGCATTGTAGTGTTGTTCATCCAGGCAATGTGGGTTTGAGTGCAGACCAGCTTGTCAGTAGGTGTTAAAAAGGTGAACTGTTCAAGGAAAGTACAGTAAGTATTTCCTAATAAGGCTTCCATGAACCGACTTTGCACAAGCTACTCCACTCTTGTTACACCTCAACACTGACCTGCTCCATCATCCTCCACCACTGTCGACAGGCATCACTGTATTCACCCTCTAATGCACATGATAAAGGAAATGTCATGGTCAATATCAATGGCTAGTGCTCTGTCTAGCTCAGGGGTCTCAATCCCGGCTGGGTTGGTGGGCCGCACATAGAAAAAAAATTATTGCGGGGGCCGCATCCCTTGTAGGACTAAGTGATATTTTTAGTAATACCAGAATCATTTGCTCAATGTAGTAAAGTACAAATCCTGATCCCCTTCTTATAGTAATGTCCCCATCCTGTAGTAATGTCCAGTCCCAATATTGTAGTAATGTCCCCATCCTGGTCCTCATCATGTAGTACTGTCCCCGATTCTGGTCTCCTTTTCTAGTGATGTCCCCAATCTTGATGCCCTTTTCTAGTGATGACCCCCATCCTGGTTTACTTTCTTTCTACACACTCACACACACCCTCACATACACACACATTCACACTCACACACATTCACACATCCTCATACACACATCCTCTCACACACACCGACACTCATTCACACACACCCAAACACCATCACACATACTTTCTTTTACACTCATTCTCATGCACACACACTCATGCACACACACACACGCACACACTCACATACACACACACCCTCTCACACATACTCACAATTTTCTCACTTTGATGCATCGCTCCATTGCAGGGGGCCGCTGTTCTGACTTCCGGCCCACGCTATGACTTCCTCCAGCCGCTGCTCAGACAAGCTCTGTTGCTCAGCAAGATCAATGCAATATGCCAGCCAGAGGCTCGCAGGTGACGTGATACTCCGCCGTCAGCTGCGGGAGTCTCATTGGCTGGCAGCTTGCATTGATCTTGCTGTGTGGCAGAGCTTGTTAGTGCTGTGTCCAGACGTCATAGCACATCGGGGATTGCAGCGGCCCCCTGCACTGGGGCTATGCATCATTAAGTTGTCCAAGGTGCCATGGGCCGCACAGTGAAGCCCCAGGGGCCGCATGCGGCCCTCGGGCCACGTGTTTGAGACCCCTGGTCTAGCTAGTAATTCTAGTATGGCTGGAACAAGTGGTGCCTCCTAATTTTGAAGAATGGATTTGTTCTGTTCAGTACCTCAGCAGGAGAAATCTGCTGCTTTCTGTGGCCAATGGGGCAGTACAAAGCCGTATGCCAGTTATTTCTTGCTTTACATCTTCTGCTCTGTTGCTACCCTTGTTGCTCTGTGCTTGAAACTGATCTGGTTGTTATGCTAAGTACAATTAGAGTGCCCACTGTGGAGCACTCACTGATCCAGTAGTCCTGCAGTGTCTGCCCAGGCTCTGACTGCTGCATCCTGCTCTCAGGGCCTGTGCATGCTCAACACGCTCATGATTCTTAAAGAGCCAGAGTGCCCTACCCGGAAATGCTTCTCAGTCTATGGCTGAGAAGTACAGAGTATTAAAGGCATCTTCCTCTTATGGAAATTGCCTGAGCAATGTGGACTATGCCTTAGAGAAACACTGCTAGTTATAAGGTCCCCGTTAATCCCGGCTATTTCAGAGTCCTGTGCCTTGCCTAAACTGTATCTGTTCTTAATATTGCTACATCTGCCATTATCATCCGTGCCAGCCTGAACCTACCTTGCTGCCATACCATCAGAGCCAGCCTGCAGCAGTACCCTCTGTGCCAGTCAGTATCTGTCCAGCAACAGTACCTACTGCTCCAACCAACCCAGTTCTGCTACTATACCTCTTACCTCCCAGCCATCTGTCTGCAGCAGAGACTGTGCCTGCCTGTAGGAGATCGACCCTTGCAGTCAGCTATCATGTTATATCCAATTTCCCCTGGAGATGCACCTGGCGGCTACCTACCTGCACAAGCCTATTGTCTCCATTTGAGGCTCTAAAGATGATTTAGTAGCCACTTAGGTATGCTCCTTCTAAGCCGAGATCAGTTCTTCGGCTCAGTTGGTCATTTCCTGGAAGCTTGCCCCTGGGAGTGTTACACTTTGCTCAGGCTTGGGATCCTGCTTGCTCCAGTGCCATCCAGCTGAAAGGCCTGTTGGAAGATGCAAACTCAAATTCTGGCCTTCATGCAATTAATAAACACCCACTTGTATCCTCTGCAAACAACCATCCCTACCCTGGCTACATCCCCAGCTCCATTTGTGATTCTAACTTGCCATTTCGGTCCTCGTCTGGCTGCTACTCCACAGTTTAATGGCAAGCCCAAGCAGTACAAAGGCTATTTAAAGTAGTGCTCATTGCATGTTCAACTTTTGCCCCATCATTTTGCCTCAGATCGGTCCATGGTGGCCCTGGCCTGGTTTAATCCACTTTAGAAAGAAGCTGTCCCGTAGTCTCCAACTTGACAACCTTCCTAGAAGCATTCCACAAGGTGTACAATGTACCAGGTTGAGTCACCACGGTTGCCTTTTTTCTCCAAAGACTTTGCCAGGAAACTCTCACTGTGGGCCAGTATGTCATCTGTTTCTACACCCTTTCTTACAAATTGAGTTGAAATAATGAAGTGCTGATGGCTGAATTCTGGAAAGGCCTGTCTGGAGGAATTAAGCATAAACTGGCCAGTCGAGATGTTCCTTCCTCCCTGGATGATCTGTTATACCTGGCTATCTGCATTCATTTCCGGTTCCAAGACCGCTCCAGAAAGGTAAACCAAAAGAGGAGGTCTATGCACCTAGCTCAATTCTTTCAGAGCTCTATCATGCCATGGCCTGCTACACCAACTGCTGCTCCTGAACCCATGGAAGTGGACTGTGTGGATATGGCTAAACGTCTTCTGGAAGTCTGGTGCACTGAAGGAGGATGCTTCTACTGTGGTAGTCTGAAACAACTGATCCAAGACTGTCTTGCGAGGTCGTGAAACTCCCAAGCCTTGGGTCCACACTAGGAAGAGCAAGTCCTCTCCTTTCCTAGCTCTTTCAGTCTCTGTATCCTGTGGCCCTCCTGGATCCTGGTTCCACTGGGAATTTCATGCAACATGGCGTAGTGGATTGGTATCAGATTCCTATCTAGTGACTACCCATACAGTTCATCACTAAGCAGGTGTGACTTTGGGTGGGAATGCTGCATTTGAAGAAGATCTCCTAACATGTGCTTCCTGGCTTTTCTCATTAACTGCTGCTGAGTCTACCTTAGCTTCAAATACACAAGCCTGTCTTGGACTGGAGGTCAGGAGATGTACTCTGATGGGGACAGTCCTGTCATGACAAGTGTCTCGTTCCTTTCTGCCCAACCTGCCCGTCTTGATGCAATTCAACCTTCCGGGCCTGACGTCTCCTTACTGGTCCTACGATGATGCCGTTAAAAGAAAGATAACAGGAAAAATGGTATCAAATCCGTGCTGCTGACAAATAATCCAGTTCAAAGCGATTGTTGTAGCATATTGTGGTTTATTCAATGGTTTATTATGCTTCAACGATCAATGTGAACTGGATTATTTGGCAACAGCGCAGATTTGATACAATTTTTCCTGATATCCTACCTAATCGACTTGCCTTGGTGCACGTGGTTCCTGCGGCAGCTGCCTCTAACGCTTTCATTTGGTTGTGGGTGACAGCTATACAAGATGAGCACTATATCGCTTCCCTGCTAATCCTTCCTGTCCCTATTGTGCTTTTCTTTTCCACAGTTTATTCCTTTTTAACAAGAAGGAGGCTTAGACCTTACCGCCACTTAGGATATATGACTGGCCTATCAACCTTCCTCCATGTTCCTCACCTCCTTGTGGTCGAATCTGCCCTCTGTCTCAGACAGAGACCCAAGATATGTCCGAATACATCAAGGAGAATTTATGCAAGAGTATTTATCTGGAATCCTCCTCTAAAGACGGAGCCGGGTTTTTCTTTGTAATGAAGAAGGATGGTTCTTTTTGGTTATGTATAAAATATAGAGGCCTCAATCAGAACACGGTGAGGGACAAGTATCCACTGCCGCTCATACCAGAATTGTTCGACTGTCTCCGAGGTTCCAGAGTCCTTTCCAAACTCAACCTCCATGGGGCTTAAATTCTGGTCCTTATACGCTCAATTGACGTATGGATGAATGCCTTTAACATCCGTGAAAGTCATTACAAGTACCAGATAATGCCATTCAGGCTAAGCAATGTTCCGGCGGTCTTCCAAAAATTTGTGAATGACATCTGCCATGACCTTATTATGTGTGGTCATATATGTCTGGATAGCATTCTGGTGTCCTCTCCTGATCTTTGTACACACACAGGAGAAATGTCTGTCAGATTCTGCAGAAATTGAGGGAGAATTGCCTCTACATCAAGTTTGAGAAGTGCCTCTTTGAACAAACTTCACTTCCTTTCCTTGGATAAATTATCTCCAACACTGGTTTTAAAATGAATCTGAAGAAGGTGTTGGTGGTCCTAAAGTGGCCTCATCTAGACGGAGTGAAGGCAATTCAGTGGTCTCCGGACTTCGCTAACTAGTACCACCGATTCATTCTGCACCTGTCTTCCCAAGTTTTTCCCATAATGGCCTTAACCACAAGGGAACGAATCCTAATTGGTGCACTTGAGAAGTGAACAGTGCTTTTGTCACTCTCAAACAGGCCTTCTCCTCAGCTCCAGTGCTAGATAGGCCAGAGATTAACAAGCAGTTATTCTTGGAAGTGCATGCTTCTTCCTCTGGGGCTAGTGCTTTCCTAAGTCAGAAGTCTGCTACGGTTCAAATGATGACCTGCGGCCTTAGCTGCATGTGAATGTGACTCACTGCGGCCGGGGCTCCGGTTTAGACAGGCGTTTTCTTCCTCCTCCTTGTCACGGATGGACCGCGCCTGCCGGTAGTGGGGCCCGGTTGAGTGCAGATCAAAAGCTTGAAGACGTCTTGTGGGAACAGATTAAGGGGTTAATTTGTCGTGACGCCACCTATGAGTGATTCGGTAACTGTACCGACACTGCGGGGTCTCCGGAGGATGGAATGCAGCAAGATGGAACGCTCCCCACAGGCTAAGCGATGATCCCCGGAGCCAGGAGCTGCGCAAGATGTTCTGAGGCAGCTGCGGTTACCTTAGTGCGCGGAGACAGTTCATAAGAAGGCACGGACACTGTAAGTCTCTGTAACGCATTCTTTACTGTAACCAGCAAGCAGTACATGGTATACAGTTGTAGGTAGCAGACCGGGTGGACTCAGCAGTGATAGGTGTCCCTCAGAGATCCGCGGTGTTCCTCCATTCTAACTATTTGTGTTGCCATTGTCGCCCAGGAATACCAGGTCGGGTACAGGGAGGCTGCTTGAATGCCCTATCCGGGGTATACGTTCCGGATGCTTTGGGGAGCCTTGGGTCCCTTGATGGGTACACCGCTGGTTAGACGACTGGATTTGGCGGATGGTGGGGTGCTCCTGTAAAGCGGTCCCTCCACTCTTCTGGTTCGCATAGAAGTGATAGACGACTCCTAGCTTCGGTACCAGCAAACCGGCTGTAGGTTGGGCACGGGAGTTTTTGGGAACCCGTATGTTAAAGCCCGGTCCCGGTTGTTTAGGCCTCAGGTGAAGACCCCCGACCGGTGACGGCCCGGGGGCCGCACGGAAATGTGCGGAATCCCCGCTCCTACGTTGCTCTTCTGCAGACTCTACCGACTGACTGACTGAGACTGACAGTCTGAGACTTACTGTCCTCATTGTGTTACACTTTCCACTACACACTACCCTTACATTCCGCCCACCAGGACCTTGATTGGACCTCTATGCTAGGTGATGCATGTAGGATATGGATTTCTGAGATAACCATTCGACTGCTGGGTCAGAGAATATTGCTGCTGCATTTATGGCTGCAATACCCTCCTGTGACGCACTCGTTGCGGGGCGCCACAAATGCAACTACTCAATTGGCGACCAAGAATTTTTGGCAATCAAAATGGTACTGGAGGAGTGGTGATAGCTCCTGCAAGGTGCCGTGCATCCCATTATTATCTACACCAACTACAAGAACCTGGAATATATGCAGTCAGGCCAAAATCTGAATCCATTCCAAGCCTGAATTGATTTATTTTTTAATTTCTGGCTGGCTGAAAAGAATGTCAGGGAGGATGCACTCTCGGGGAACTTTCAGTCGGTCAACCAGGAGTATAAACCTCAAAAAATCATTGAGCCCTCCAAGATGCTCATTGTAGCTCTGATAAAGTTGTCATTGATGCCACCCGATAAGAGAAGGATAGGAGGCATGTGTTGCAGTGGGGTCACTCTTCTTATCTGGCTGGCCACATGATAACAGAAGACAACTCTTCTCATTATCTTGACACTACTGGAGGCCTACCCTGCTCAAAGATGTAGTGGGAATCATTTCATTTTGTCCTTCCTGTGCCCGCAACAAAACCCCTAAGAAGCTTCCTGCTGGCTGTCCGCTTCCCTTACCAGTTGTTGCGTCGCCGTTGGACTCAGTGGCTGGCATTCCTGCCTCGGCCATTGGGAGGTGCCGGATTCCTTCAGCTGATGGTGCCGGTGATAGGGGGGCCATGTCCTCATATGGACCTGCTGCTTTGATGTCTGCCTCTGTCAAGTTGCGCCGCCGTATTTTTCCTGTGGGTGATGGGTTGTAGAAGAGGGGGTCCTGCAGAGTCATCTGATAGGCGTAGCCTTCGTTCTTCTGTCAGAAGTGGGGTGGTTGATGCCAGTCGTGCATCACCATCTGGCCTGGTTCTAGGGGTGGTCTGGATGAGATCATCAGGCTGTGAGCTCCCGTCTATGGGAGGTGACCGCGCCCTTCAAACACCTTGGAGCCTGTCTTGCAGGCCGCCAGGTATAGTCTTGGTTCCCTAGTGATCTAATGTGTGCTTGGTGTTGACTGATCTTTGCCTGGATTTTTGACCCTGCTTCAGCCTGATGATTTGGTACCTTAGCTGCCCTCCTGGTTTGAGTCGGACTCCTGACTAAATTTTCGGATACTGGTTTTTATTCCCTTCCTGGTGACCTTCCTGCTCAGGTCCACTGTTTATCATAGGCAGCTACCTCCTGGACTCCGCTGTAATTCCAGATCCCTATATAGGGGTAAAGGGTCTTGGGGTTTCTTGGGGTGCTGCCTTGCCAGCAGCTCGGCCTCACAGCAGGTGGTCGTCACACCAGTACCGTCTGCTCCTTGGCAACACATCTCGAATGACTTTATCACAGACCTGCCATTGTCCTAAGAATGCTCCGTGATCTAGGTAGTCATAAATAGCATTGAGCGAACTTTTCTGAAAAAAGTTTGCCAGTTTCAAAATTGCCATGAACCAGGCTGATTCGGATTAGGGATTGAAAAGCCGAACACATTGCTTAAAAATTGGCAAGTGTGGTTTTGTTTGGTAACTTCAGAAACTTAAAATGGCCCTAAAACATTCCTTAAAGCTTTTGGGTGAAAACGCTCACCAGAAAACTCGGTGGCTGAGAACTCTAAAGACCTATAGGTTACTTGAGTTCACAGCCATCGGGTCTACCAGTAGCTTTTAACCTGGTGAATTCAGTGGAGCTTTAAAAGAGAGTTTTTTAAGCCTCATCAAGTTTCTAAGAGTTGTAAATCTGTGGATGAGTTACAGATGTTTCAGCAGCTGTGAACTTCAGGATCCTTAAACTCTTACTTAAACATCCCTTTAAGAGAGTTTTTATTGGGGGGGCGTGCCCAGCAGCTCATGGCGCCGGTCGCAGTTTAGGAGAGCTCCGCCAGCAGATCCACTCACACGGCAATTGAACGACTTTTCCCACTAACAACCTTAACCAACGGTTACCGGGACCTCCCGCGATACAGAGGAGATGCCTAAACCGAATCCAGCTAAGCGCAGGACTGAACACAGGCTAACGGAATATTTTGGCGCGGAGCAGCAGCGGGACTCCCCAAGAAAGATGGCGCCTGATGAGGTACAGCATGACCGGTCACAACATGATCTGAGATCTCGCCGTCCTTCAGAGAGAAGGGACCCGGCCGCGAGCGGCGATTCCCCAGTTACACAGGCGGTCCTGCAAGACTGCCTAGAGACTTTCAAAGCCTCCCTTATGACAGATATGGCGGCGCTGATCGGCACAATGAGAGAGGACATAGGAGAGCTTACTGCCAAAACATCACATCTAGAGGCTAAGATGGGTGAAATAGCAAAAGCCCACAACGCTCTGGCAGACAACCATGAGGGATTAGACCGTGAAATGGGATCATTCTCTGGAGCTCTGAATCATATAGAAGATCAACTTCGGCGCAACAACTTTAAAATTAGGGGATGTCGGAGGAGGGAGGTGCACCGGACGCGAGAGCGGCTGCTGTCGCTTTCCTAGCTGCTGCTCTTCCTGAGCTACCTGTGGCAGAACTGAATATAGACAAAGCATTTCGAATCCCAAAGCCGCAGAATCTTCCTCAGTCGGTACCTAGAGATGTGCTGGTATATATGAGATATCCGGGGATCGCTGAGCTACTACTTAAAAGGATGAGACAAGGAACCCCTCTACCCAGCCCCTATGAGAACATCGCTGTCTACCAGGATCTCTCGCCAGGGACACTGATGAGGCGTAGAGAATTTGCTTCTAGTTGCAAAGTGCTGAGAGACAGAGAGATCCCATATGCCTGGGGGTCCCCTACCTCGGTCAACTTTAGATTTGATGGTAGGAGACACTCCTTTACGTCGCCGACCCTGCTGAGAAAAGCTCTCCGTGCTTGGCGTTTACTAAACACCTCCACACTGCAACGTCCAGACCCGACCCGGGAAAACCCTGAGAAGAACGACAGAGAAGAAGAGGTTGCGCAGGAATAGAAATGTTCATCTATATTCTTCTGGGAATGTTATCTTCTCTCAGAGTGGTTTGCTGATGGAAAACTCTGATGGGTTATTACCCACAAGGTACTGTTCATTTTCAAGTGAGTCTCTTGCAGTGTTCCTGCCTCTCCCTAGAGAAAGGCGGAGTGGGATGGTCTGGGACACTGTGTGGGACCCTTACCCCCCCCAAGAACTTGATTCTGAAATAAGAATCCCTCCGTGAGTTTATAATCAAGGTTATTATATGTCCTTTGTACATGTACCTTCTTTTCTTGTCAGTACAACGTGTAGTGATTTATCTTCCCCACTGTGAGAGATTTCCTGTTTGTTGGAGACAGTCTCTCCTGTTTACCCTCCCTGTCCTCTCCCATTGCATCACCCCCTCTCTTCTCCCCTCTCCCTCTCTCACTATTTCACTTCTAACTCAAACTTATCTGTTTCTTATCTTGCCGATCTCCCTTGGGCTCTGAGATGCCGCTGAAAATACTATCGCTAAACGTAAATGGCCTAAATTCCCCAAATAAAAGAACAAGCCTCTGGAGGGAAGCTAAGTCCTCCAGAGCAGATATCTTGTGTTTTCAAGAGACCCACTTGTTAGAAAAGGATAATGGGCGACTCCGCCACGCGGAGTACCCACACAGTTTTTTCGCTAATGCATCTCAGAAAAAGGCGGGAGTATGTATGTTTGTCAGCCATAAACTGCAGTTCTCCCTAGTGTCTTCCTTCAGTGATGAACTGGGAAGATATGTGGGTGTGAAATGCGAGATTGGGGGAATACGTTATACAATCGTCACAGTTTACAGCCCGAATGTGGGTCAAATAAAGTTTCTGAGACATTTGTTTAACCGTATCCAAAAAGAGATAGAAGGACGCCTTGTCATTTGCGGCGACTTGAATGCAGTGATGGAGCCACGCATTGACTCCTCATTCCCTATGTATAGGGGTAGGGGTGCACTTGGTGACCTCTGCCGGGAGTTCCACCTTCATGACGTCTGGAGATACCAGCACGCGGAGGAGAAAGATTATTCCTTCTTCTCCCCGGCGCATAAATCCTACTCCAGAATAGACTTGTTTCTGCTTAATGACTTAGCGCTGGATAGGTGCATTTCATCGGGGATTGGTCTGATCACGTGGTCGGACCACGCCCCGATTGAACTGGAAATGGCTCTTGATGTCGGAGGTGGGGCTTCTAGGTCATGGAGGTTACACGCGGGTCTTCTAACTGACTTGAAGATCGCTGATGATATTGGCGTCGCACTGCAGGAATACTTTGCTCTAAATGATGTGCATCAGACTCCAGACGATGTGCTGTGGTATGCGCACAAGGCGGTGATACGTGGCATATGTATTCAAAAAGCCGCGATGGTGAAACGTCGCAGGGAGCAGCTCCTAAAAGACTGGGCAAAGGAATTGTCCCACTTGGAGACAGTTAATAAGACTTCGCCGTCTTGTGCGTGTACATCACAGATAATGCAGATCCGCAACAATCTTCGAGCCTTATTTCTCAAACAACACGAAACCAGTCTTAGGAAACTACGTACGAGATACTACGAGGCAGGGGATCGGGCGGGTAGATTGCAGGCACGAAGACTTAAAAAGAAATCAATCAAGGGGACGGTGACGGCCATTAGAGACGAGGAAGGGAAACTAGCTAGGAACCCAACAGACATAGTGGAGGTTTTCGCCTCCTACTATGAGAGGTTGTATAATCTTCACCTGGATCCTCAGACACCCCAGCCCACTGCCGAGGGGATACGTGAGTTTTTGGGGACTTTGAATATTCCCACTGTTTCACCTGACGCATTGGCCTCCCTAAACACCCCTTTCACTGAATTGGAAATCCATAAAGCACTAAAGAGCTTGAAAAATAACAAAGCTCCAGGCCCTGATGGGTTGATTAATGAGTACTATGAGCGCTACGGGCAGATCCTCGCGCCTTATCTTCTCAGACTATTTAACGTATGGCAAGCGCAAGGCAGTGTACCTGTAACAGCGCTGGAAGCCACAATTTCAACGATTCCCAAGTCGGGGAGGGCCCCGGACTGCCCGGAGAACTTTAGACCTATCTCACTTTTAAATGCGGATCTCAAACTCTATGCTAAACTTTTAGCCACACGCCTGAGTGAGGTGATTCCTGGGTTAGTGCATCATGACCAAGTGGGATTCGTGCGGGGCAGGCAAGCAAATGATGGGACGAGGAGGATGCTGGACTTAATAGAGGTGGCTGAGAGGAGGGGTGCCCCCAGTGTTTTTCTGTCGTTAGACGCTGAGAAAGCGTTCGATAGGGTACACTGGGGATACCTTAGGGAGGTCCTCTCAGCTTTCGGCATTACGGGCCCTATTTCGACAGCAATCCTTGCTCTTTACTCCAACCCATGTGCGAGAGTTTTGTCCTCTGGATATAAATCCAGGCTCTTCCGTATTACCAATGGCACTTGGCAGGGGTGTCCCCTATCTCCACTAATTTTTGCTCTGGTCATGGAGCCGCTCGCAATATCTTTTGAGAGCGGACCCAATGATTCCCGGAATTGTGGTGGGACCTCATAAACACGTTGTTGGTTTGTACGCCGATGATGTCATTGTGGTTACGGAAGACCCTCTCTCCTCCCTCCCTAGGATTGTGGAGACGCTTGACTGCTTTGCACGGATTTCATACTATAAACTCAATGCAACAAAATCAGTGCTGCTCCCCATTGGACTATCAGAAGGAGACGCATCCATCCTCACGGCCTCTTTCTCATTTAAATGTGCACCGTCGGGTATACCGTACCTGGGGATTACCTTGTGTCCCATCAGAAATATGGCGGCAAAAAATATGGAACGGCTCACGGCTGAACTTGGGTCAGCCCTGGCGGATCTTCCAGTCGACTCAATGTCATGGATTGCAAGAGTGCAGGCTGTTAGGATGCTGTGGCTCCCCAAAATTTTGTATCTTTTTAGATGTGTTCCAATTCACTTCCCCAGGATGCTCCTACGGCGCCTTCAACGCATAATCTCTAGATGTGTGTGGGGATCAGCCCCGGCCAGAGTTAAAGGGTCCTTACTATATCGACATCTAACGAAAGGTGGAATGGGTGTGCCGGATGTGGAGAGATATTGGAAGGCGGTGGTGTTGGAGGCGGCGGGAAAATGGTGGCATGAGGGGGACTCTCAGGGATGGAAGCTGATAGAGGAGGGTTCGCTCCGGGAGGGATCCTTAAGATCTCTTCTCGCGGCGAACTCGGTGAGTCATGTGACAGACGTTGACTTTCTTACTACAATCTCTACATTACTGGCAGTCCATGGCTCTCTTCGGGGAGAGTGGACTAAGATTCCTCCTGGGGATTTCCCGATAGAAGCATTTTCGTGGTTGATCCCCACATTTTCGGTCTCACCATGGAAATGCGGGGGCCCTAAAACTCTCGCGGATCTTCTTCGGGGGAACAGGCCGATCGATCTGAGGGAGTTTTTGGACAAATTTCCAGAACTAGAACCTTCCTTTCTACATTTTCACCAGCTTGTACACCTTGTGCGTTCCCCCACTTTCTCACATGACCTGTGTCCCCCACGAACTCCCTCGGCACTACGACGCTCTCTGACGACTGTACCTAGACCTCCAAAGTCCCTCTCAGCACTGTACACAGATCTGATCGAAAAAGATGCTCCCCCGAGACTCTCCTACAATATCAAATGGGAGCAAGATCTTTCTTTTGGGGCGACAGAGGAGGACTGGGAGGATGCTATACATTGTGTAAAGGAAGCATCTAGATGCATAAATCATATCGAACTACTTAAAAAAATTCATTTACGCTGGTACCTCACACCTAAGAAACTGGCGAACTTTGGGAGAGGCGCTTCGCCGCTATGCTGGAAACAATGTGGTGTGGAAGGGGATCTACCACACGTTTGGTGGAGCTGTCCAAAGGTGGCACAATTCTGGCAACTGGTTTCTGGGTTGTTGGACTCAGTCACAGAAATGAAAATCCCGTTGGAACCGCAGATTGCAGTTCTTCATGTGGGAGTAATGGCGTTTCCACCTGTGATTCGCCGAATAATGACGTATATATTGACAGCGGCCAGAGCTTGTATCGCCTCCAAATGGAAGCAACCCTTACCTCCGTCGATGAACGATCTTACTGATAAGATAAACTCCATATTCTGTCACGAGTATTATCTAGCATTAGATTATGGTGCCCGCCGCTACGTGACTGAAGCATGGGAGCTATGGGAAGCACATCCACTGGCTCAACGACTGCCAAGATAGAAAGAGTGGATCTGTCTCTCACACTATAACTTGTGATATGTACAGGCTGAGCTCAGGGGAAGACCGGTCCCCTCCCCCTTCCCTCTGGTTTTTGATATTTCGATATCCTCCCTTTTCTCTCTCCTCTTTGTTCCTCCTTTCTCTCTTCCCTTTCTCTCTCCACTATCCCCCTTTTGTCAAGTCCTTTAGAAGTAGTTTCGTTTTCCCCATCCTCTCCCATTCTCATATACCAAAGCCATTACGGACTTTATATTTCAAGTTGCTGCACTATAGCTCTCCCATCTGAATGCCTGGGACCGCAACTCCTATTGAAACGACCTTTCTTGTCCAACACATTGTAAAGAAGACTGCCCTGGAAACTCTGATTGCAGAGTCTGAACTGTGATAAAGCGTATTGAAGATGGGGGATCTGTTGAGCAACTATGTAAGTGGACCTTTTTCGGAGGAGACCACATTTATCTTTACTACACGATTCTTAACCGCAGCTGGTTGGACTGATCTATGTGGAACAACGATAATCTCCTGAAATGGGACTAAATGACCATCATAGCTCAAATACTTGCCGAAATAACTATTTTTCCCTCTTCCCCTACTTCCCTACCTTTTTTTTATATATGTTGCCCTAAAGATGTTGTTTTGTCAGCTTATGTATATGTGAAATTGATTAATAAAAATTATATATGAGAAAAAAAAAAAAGAGAGTTTTTATTTTTTTAGAGAGAGAAAACCTTTATTATTGGAGAGGGTTAGCAGCATGCATGGCCATTATTTGCTAGCAATTCAAATAGAAATAGCATATGTCCATTATATGCTTAACATTCAATTGAAAGCAGAAGTTTACATACTCTGTTTAAAATGACACATATACATGTTTGTCTCACAATCTGACATTAAATCAGAATAAACCTTTTGCATTTTGGGTCAATTAGGATTACCACAATTATTAATAATTGTCATGTTGCGAGAATAATACCGTAGGAGAGACACACTGTTTTAAGGCATTTTTATTACTTTATGCAAAGTCACAAGTTTACATATATTTCATTAGCATTTGGTATTGTTGCCCTGAATCTGTATGTCTTGGGTCAAATTGCTTTGGATATCTTTCCACAAGCTGCTCACAATAGGTGGTAAGAATTTGGACCCAGTCCACCTGACAGAAAAGGTATAACCATGTTTGTAAGTCGCTATGCTCACATCTGCCTTTTAAGTTTTTACTATAAATTTTAAAAAGGATTGAAGTCAGGGCTTTGTGATGGCCACTCCAAAACATTTCCTTTCTTATCCTTAAGCCACTTTGTCACCAGTTTGGCAGTATGCTTGAGGTCATTGTCTGTTTGGAAGACCCATTTCTGCCAAAGCTTTAACTTCCTGGCTGATGTCTTGAGATGTTGCTCCAGAAATGGCCACATGATCTTCAAACCTCATGATGCACCAAAGTGGCATTAATTGACCCATAATATAAATTGTAGACTGGCTAGATCAATGCAGCATGCTGGAAAGTACAACATCGCTTACTCTGCCAAGTTTGCAATTGTGGTAGGAAACTCCTTGGAGATCCATGACTTGATCATCTTGATGAAAGCTAGGCAGTCTACACTTTAAGGAGACAACTGGATGAACTTTTCCACTAGGACACCGCCAGCAGTACTGAAGACACATTCTGAGAGAATGCTGGCTGCCGAGCATGACAAAACATGTAAGGTGTGACTGGAGAGCTCAGGTCACTCCTCCATTTTCAAAGCCCAAAATGCAAACCAACCCCTCCGATGGCATGGATATTGAGCTCTAGATATTCTTGCTCCATCCTCTTTAGTCATTCCCTATGTGAAAAAGTGAGTCAAAGGACTTCAAGAAATTGCTTTTGCCAGTTACATTGCTGCTGATAATATCTATATGCTGACAACTTGATATAACCTGTGTAGATTTGCGATGCGTACTGTGTCACTCACTGATGTGTTTGGGAAAACCAGTCCTAATATTGTCTACTAGTTTTTTTGATACTCCAGCATGTGCATGTCCCTGTCCAGGATGGGAAGCATGTGGCTAAATTTACTCTTGTACCGCAGATCCAACAGTGTGGCAACCCAGTAGTCGTTGCTAATTCAAGGCCTAACGATACAGGACATCATGTTGCAGATCAAGAAGTGCATCAAGAAGGCGTTCATTTGTCTGACACATCCATGAGTCTCAAGTCCTTGTTGTGCTGGTGGCAGCGGGTTAACATTTCTGCTTGCTTCCTCCATCCTCTTCCACCAATCTCGGCCAAAAAGAAAGTGGAATCATTTCTTCCTCATCTCCTGACTGTTCTATGCCCATCACCTTTTCATACTCATTCTCCTACATTTCTTCCTCAGCTCCTGCACCTTCACCACCAGTTTGTTTGGTACCATGAGCTCCTCTCTGTTGCTCTACTCCACCCAAATATGCCACCTGCCTGTGTGACGAGAGTCTGGACTTTTGAGATATTGATCTCCTGCCTGTATCCTTCTCTTCTTCCTCCTCCTCCTCCTGTGGACCACCACCTCATTCCGCAGACTTTTCAAAGTTTGCTCCAGCATGTAGATCAGACAGCTTCATCAGTGCTAACCATCATAGTAGACATTTTGAAACTGAAGGGTGCAGAGGTCCTTGATCTGAGCCCACCCTGCAAGTGTCATTTCCACCACACTTGCTTTGCTTTGAGTCATTGTACATGTCGTTACATACTGTGCCAGGGCTTGTCGCTGCAGCTCAGTCACTGCAACATGTGCCCTGTTAGTACATCGCATATCAAATGGATTAACGGTTGTCCAAAAGACCTCTGTAACGATGCTAGTCGATAAGCTGCGGTGTGATAATGGCGGAAGTGAGCACACAGCGACTATGTCTTGTACAGTAGCTCATCCAGGCCAGGATAGCGGCGTAGGAATTGCTGGACAACCAGGTTGAGGACGTGGGCCATGCAAATCACATGTGAAAGTTTGCCCCGGTTTAGGGTCGCCACCAGGTTGCATTGTTATTGTACACCGCCTTCCCTTGCTCCAGGTTTAGAGGAGTCAGCCATTTCTCAGCCTGCACAGCTGTCCACAACTCTTCAGCTGTGTGACTCGCATCTCCAAGGCATTTTAATTTAAACACTGCCTGATGGTGGAGAGCCTTGGCAGCACAGTACGCAGGTGGAGTGAATTCTATCTGAAGAGTTGCCACATTAAGGGAGAGGTCGAGGGTGCAACTGGAGACCATAGAGGAGGTGGACGAATTGGTACAGGGATAAGTTTATCTTAACAGTCTTGGAGATTTCAAGACTTGGGGAGTAGTCCCTTCTGTGCCTGGCCCTTCATCTACCAGAATCACCTACAGGCCAGTGAGGGAGATATAATGCCCCTGGTCATGTTTACTCGTCCAGGTGTCCGTGGTGATATGCTCCTTGTCACAAACAGAGTTTCTCAAGGAATGGGTGATGTCTGCAACATGCTGGTCTAGCACAGGCACAGCTTGCTTTGAGAAGTAGTGATGACTGAGCAATTGATACTGGGGAGCTGCAACGGCCATCAGCTTTTGGAAACCATCTGTATTCACCAGCTGGAAAGTCAGTGTGGTGCCCCTGGAGACTTGTGGCCACAGAAGGTAATGCAGCTGGGACAGGTAAGCTAGGCACCCCACACGAACATCCTACACATTCCCCCATCCCTAGACCTAGTACTCCATGTCAGGCAAGGGAGAGAGGAAAGAGTTAGGTGGAGGGTGGAGCACAGAAAGGAAAACCCGGGAAAGGGATGAAGGAACTAGACTAAATCCTAGGAACACTAAGTTAGGAGGACCCAGATTCCAGTAGCCGAGTCTACCCTGAGTGAGGGACACAGGAGGTTCAGGTTCATGTTCCTGACGTGAGTGGGAAGGTGAGGAACCGAGCTCCGAAGCCGAAATGCTCCGAGAGCCAAACTGTAACACCACAGAGGAAGAACGTGGACCTGGCGACCTGTGCCACCGTAAGGCCGGTCCGGGTCCCTGCCGACTCCCGAGGTATAGAAGAAGGGGTCCACGGTGGGTCCAGATGAGTCAGGACACCGAAAGCACCAGGGTACCGGCCCTGTAGATGTGGTTGGCAGCCCTGGCCACAAATTAACTGGCGAGGTGAAGAGACTTTATGCCCGGAACTCAACTCCCAGCACACGAAGGAAAGGCCATCATATAGGACTAGGATTCCCAGTCGGGAATGTCCACGACAGCTGGCCTGGAGTAGATGTGTGATAAGGTACGAGAGGCCTGAAAGGACAAGGAAGGGAGTGCCCCTAGTGAACTGTTCTGGCTGCAGAACCAGTGACCAGAGCCGGTGATGTACTGTGTGTTACTGAAGCTGTACAGACGTAAGGAAAGTACCCGGACAGACTCAAAGCTGTGTGTGAGAGACCCTCATTTGTGCGCCGGTGGCGGGCTCCCACCTGCGGAGCAGCACACTGACTTTCACGCGCTGGCAGAAGAGACTGTCAAGGAGAATCAGTGTGGAGCCTGCATAGACTGCACCCCTATACCTGCCCTGTGGAAACAAGCCCTGCCCGTAGAGGGCTCAGCATCCCGGCTGCCAACCCTCATCATCCTCAGAGGCCCGGACGGCAGAGGTGGCTCACACTGGCCACAAAACTATGGGTGGCGTCACAAATTACTTTTACAAACTTTATTCCCCTTTTTCTTTAACCCCCTTTTGTTGCCGCACCTGGGACCCTAAGACCAGGTCACGTCACCGTGATGACCCCAGCAGCTGACAGGGCCCGGTCCCAAGTACCCCTGTCCCCTGGATACGACATCAGCATTTCCTTGGCCAACAAATGGGAGATGGGCAAGTTCAAGCTCTTTGCTTTGGGATATTTAGGAGAAAATTATCTTTTCCATGACCACAATTATGGGACCAAGGGCTGACTGCTATGTTGAGAGAGAGTGGAGAAGGGTGTACCCAAAAAACGTCTGCAATGTGAAGGAGGTGCTGGGGTAAATGTTCTAGTGGGTTCATAAACAAGTGGTGGGCTCTGTGTCTTGGATCAGATAAAACCACCAGGCAAGTTCACTTCCCAAACAGCTGAGGGTCTTTCAGTTGGTCCGAATGTAGTGGTTAAACAAATTAACCATTTTGTACTGAGAACAAGTGTAATTCTTAAACCTTTATGCATTGTCAAAGCCGCATTTTTTTGCATGCAGGAATGGATTGCAAAATCCCCCAGTTTCCCTTAAAAAGGCTCTTTTTAGCCTCAAACATGTGAATCTCAAATTCTTCAGATTCCCATGTTCACTTGCCAAGCAAATGGAGGAGGAAGAAGCAGCAGATGTGTTTGGTGCAGCGGTCGGTGTTCGGTGATGATAAGGTCTGCTAGTAACAGTTTTACCGCAGCATTTTTCCCAGAGTAACGCATCAATTTTTGAAAATTGGCCCAGACCCAGGCTAGGCAACCATTGCCACCTCAGACAGCTGAAAACCCTCGACTACTGCTGTACAGAAGTAGAGTTGAGACTGAGAATGCAGCACTCGTCATGCTTACAGCCCTTAGTTTCTGTGTGGGAACACGCAACCTAACCTTCTTGTCTTCCTCCTTCTCTGCTGAGCTACCCAGCTGCATTACTTTTGGTTCATTCCAAGTCGGATATTAAACCTCATCATCATCATCCTCTCTGTTGTCCAACTCCTTGCCATGAGAGTCACCCTCCTCCACTTGCTGCTTAAATGCTCAGTACAGTGCTTCTCATGTATCTGCAGGGCCGCACCGTCCATTGGACAGTGTGAGCCCTGAGTCTCAGGCGGCAAGGAGGCAAGGGGAGCGGCTTTGCAGAAGGGGGTGGCGCCTGCACCACACAGCGGCTTCCTGTGTGATGGGCGCCACCGGTTGCAGCAAGGGGTAAGCCGCACAGACTTTCCCTCTGCCTGAGCTGCAGCACCAATATGCTCTCTCTCCCCCGGCTCCTCACTTGCGGCTACCAGCACCCCCCCTCCACTCCTCACCTGGGGGTACTAGCACCCCCCCCCGGCTCCTCACCCACAGCTCAGGCGGCATGTGGGCTTGATGTACCCCTGCGTATCTGAGTCACCATCATCATCATAGTCATCATGTCCACCCTCGGTGGTTAAAGTCTGGTAACAAGGGTCTGGATTCTTCTGGGACTATATTTCCTCTTTCCCAAGATCCAACTGAAAAAGATTTTGGGCATCGATGCAGATGCTTTCCTCCTCTGGAGTATGTTTGGAGCAGACCTCTGATATGCATGGAATAGACTGCGCGAACATCTCTGCAAAAGTGCCCATCTCTGTTTCCCCACAATCAGTTGTGTGGTTGGAGACTTGTGAGTGTGACATGGGATGATACAGGGGTAATTTGGGCACCACCTGTGAGGACTGTACTGTTTGTGATGTTGAGGTAGAGGTACAGGAGGACAGGTCACTTAATGCAGCAGTTTCCATGAACTGTAGCACAAGCTGGGCCTCATCCACAACTCGTATCGTTCTGATGCTGGCAAAGAGACTGGAGTAGGCTGTTCAGTAACAGAAGTTGTCACTTCACTTGTTATACGATGATGTGCCAATGTTTGGTTATTACAGCTTTCAGTAACATTGGCAGTAGCATCTACCCTTCGCACACCACCAACACCAAGCCTACTCCCCTTTACAACAACCTTTTTCCCCTTCTCCTTTTCACCCTGACCTTGCGATTTCCAACTCCTCTTTTATGCATCCAGATTTGGAAATCACTTGTTTGAGGCCAAATGTAGCCTTTTTAGGGGAAACTGTAAGATTATAGAGTCACAGGTTACAAGCCAAGCAAAGACTTTTTAGGGGGACTTGAGATTCACAGGTTACAGGCAAAAAAGTGCCTTTTTAGGGGAAACTGAATGATGAAGATTCACAGGTTACATGTAAAAAAGTGCCTTTTTAGGGGAAACTGAAGGATTACATAATCACAGGTTACAGGCCAAACAGAGCCTTTTCAGGGGAATCTGAAGGATTTGAGATTCACATGTTTGAGGCCAAAAAGAGCCTTTTTAAGGGAAACTGGGGGATTTTGCAATCCATTCCTGCATGCAAAAAAACGCGGCTTTGACAACGCATAAAGGTTTAAGAATTACACTTGTTCTCAGTACAAAATGGTTAAGCCCGTATGGATACTCTCACCCTCCTATTGTAGCTAAAAAGCGATGGTATAGCTAGCTATCTAATTGTGTATCACGTGCAGAGCAGCACAGAGCAGCAGCATCACTGTCTCTAACCAGCAACACTCTGAAAATGGCAACGACAGAAATGAAAGAAGCTAGCCAATGACACAAACCCTTGTGTCTTCAACTTGTGGATGTTTTATGTGCCCTGATTGGCTGAAGACCAGGAACATCCACGCAGAAAATTCCGGGAACAAAAATGGAGTCTGATGCTACTCTGACCTCTCCACACCCCACCCCCCTCATTAAACTCATCCCATCCACTATTTAACACTGTCAGAAGGTAAAAAGCATCACTTAAAGCTGTAATGTTTGTTTTAATCTAATCACCCACTGAACAAACTCACATTCACTGACTTTTTGGGAAATTGCTCTTGTGTGCTGAATTCGAACCAAATCGGCCATGTTTGGTCGAATTAAAAATTTGCGAACATATTCGAGCAAAGTTTGCTCATCTCTACTCAAAAAATATTCTGAAAATATCTGAATCACTGCCCCGACTAGAGTTAAAAATTGCTGTTTAGGGGGCGTGGCTTGGCTTCACATGGCTGAGGCTGCTTGAGACAGGAGCTCCCAGGCCCCAGGACACCAAAGCGGCTATTAAACTTTCCTGACCAAGCTGAACTTACTACCTTCTGGCCATCTGGAATCCTAAAGGTCCCCTACACAGATGGGGAAGATCAAGAACCGCCAGGACGCCCTGCCTAGGAAGGTATCTGACATTTTTGCTGCGGGTAAGCCAGGCCCTGATCTCTCCAACATGGCGCTTCCCTCCCCTCGTGCGGCCCGTGCATCCCGCCGTGAGGCTCTCACACATGAGACTACTACCCCCTCGACCTCCTCTGATTTCCCGGTGACCCATGCCAGAATGAGAGCTCTTTTCACCGAGCTTCGTGCCTCCATCCATGATGACATGCAGAATATAGTAGCAGAGCTTAGAGGGGAGGTGGCAGACTTGGGAGCCCGGACCGACCGCCTTGAGACTAAGATGGGAGAGCTGGTTGCGTCACATAACGCTCTCATAGACGAAAATGAACAGCTCCAAGAGAAAGCCCACCTTATGCAGCTTAAACAATATGATATAGAGGATCGCAGTCGGCGAAACAACGTTCGTCTCCGGGGCGTTGCAGAGTCCGCCCCTCAGGCTGACTTGCGCTCTCTACTTCAAGATTTTATTGCTGAGGCGTTGCCGGAACTTGATCGTAGAGACCTGAAAATCGATAGAATACACCGAGTTCCTAAACCCCCGGGAGTTCGTGCTGAACTTCCGCGTGACGTCCTCGCTTGTATACACTTTGCTGAGACTAAAGAGGACTTCTTCCGGGTATTGCGGGGCTCCCCGACTCTTTTGGATCGATTCTCAAGCATTGAGGTATTCCCGGATCTGTCCCCGGGCACCGTGGCCCTAAGCCGAGCATTTAAACCGTTCACGACGCTCCTCCGTGATAAGGATATCTCTTATATCTGGGGCCATCCAACCAAGCTGATCATCAGAAAGGACGAAGCGACTCACATTTGCTCCCTTCCGTCGCAGGCGGAACGCCTGCTTCGCTCATGGGGATTTCTTCCATCTGATACTTCGGCATCTCCCCTGCGATCCCCGGCCCGTCGCCCAATCGTCCCGGGGACCCGGAGAAGAAAAATCGACCCAGAATGGATCACCACTTGAAGCCTGAGACTGATTGATGGCTTGGTCTTGTTTCTAACACCCAGTCCTGGACCCAACTTCCTGAACGTTCCTTTTTCTCTCCCCTTCCTCTGATCCCAGGGCTCTTTTTGCCATCTGTACACCTGGGATCCTGTTAGCCCCGTTGAGCACATTTTTAGTGCTCTTGTTGTTTTTGGTTCTCCTCCTTGAGGTTTGTGACCTAATTTTTTTCTTTTTTTTGTTTGATTTTTTGGACTCTTTTTTTTTTTTTTTTTTTTTTCTTTTTTTCTTTCCCTTTTCTGTTTTCTTTTTCTTTTGTAGTCAGGCTATGTCCTGACGACGCTTGGGCGTTTGTTTTCCTTTTTACGACGCCTTAACGACCTGATTCATGTTGCCCCTGATTACCTGTTTTTTCTTAACCTCCCCCTACTCTTCTCACACCCCTAACTTTAACGCTCCACTAATGGGAGATCTTGTGCTTATACAGTTGTTTGACTCTTTGATATGCCTGTTTCATTTCTAGCTTTAAATGTCAATGGACTAAATTCGCCACAAAAACGTTCCCTGCTCTATGGACAGCTGAAGAAGTCACGTCCCGACTTGGTTCTTCTCCAGGAGACCCATCTGCTGGAGTCTGATAACTTTCGAGTGACCTCGCGTTTTTATCCTCAGCGATTTCTTGCTAATGCTCAGGATAAAAGATCTGGAGTAGCGATATATATCGGACCCTCCCTGTCCTTTGAGATGATCAAGCTTGTACCAGATTCTGAGGGTCGTTATTTGCTGTTAATTTGTCGTATTAATGATGTTTTATATTCCTTTCTAGTCCTATATGTCCCCAATGTTAGGCAAGTTACATACAGTGCCTACAAGTAGTCTTCAACCCCCTGCAGATTTAGGTGGTTTGATAAGATGCAAATAAGTTAGAGCCTTCAAACTGCAAACGAGAGTAGGATTTATTAACAGAAGCATAAATCTTACAAATCAAAAAGTTATGTTGCTCAGTTGAATTTTAAGAAATTTTAAACATAAAAGTGTGGGTCAATTATTATTCAACCCCTCGGTTTAATATTTTGTGGACTAACCCTTGTTTGCAATTACAGCTAATAATCGTCTTTTATAAGACCTGATCAGGCTGGCACAGGTCTCTGGAGTTATCTTGGCCCACTCCTCCATGCAGATCTTCTCCAAGTTATCTAGGTTCTTTGGGTGTCTCATGTGGACTTTAATCTTGAGCTCCTCCACAAGTTTTCAATTGGGTTAAGGTCAGGAGACTGACTAGGCCCCTCCATCACCTTGATTTTTTCCCTCTTGAACCAGGCCTTGGTTTTCTTGGCTGTGTGCTTTGGGTCGTTGTCTTGTTGGAAGATGAAATTACGACCCATCTTAAGATCCTTGATGGTGGAGTGGAGGTTCTTGGCCAAAATCTCCAGGTAGGCCGTGCTATCCATATTCCCATGGAGGAGGACCAGATGGCCAGGCCCCTTGGCTGAGAAACAGCCCCACAGCATGATGCTGCCACCACCATGCTTGACTGTAGGGATGGTATTCTTGGGGTCGTATGCAGTGCCATCCAGTCTCCAAACGTCACGTGTGTGGTTGGCACCAAAGATCTCGATCTTGGTCTCATCAGACCATAGAACCTTGAACCAGTCTGTCTCAGAGTCCTCCAAGTGATCATGAGCAAACTGTAGATGAGCCTTGACATGACGCTTTGAAAGTAAAGGTACCTTACGGGCTCGTCTGGAACGGAGACCATTGCGGTGGAGTACATTACTTATGGTATTGACTGAAACCAATGTCCCCACTGCCATGAGATCTTCCCGGAGCTCCTTCCTTGTTGTCCTTGGGTTAGCCTTGACTCTTCGGACAAGCCTGGCCTCGGCACGGTAGGAAACTTTCAAAGGCTGTCCAGGCCGTGAAAGGCTAACAGTAGTTCCATAAGCCTTCCACTTCCGGATGATGCTCCCAACAGTGGAGACAGGTAGGCCCAACTCCTTGGAAAGGGTTTTGTACCCTTTGCCAGCCTTGTGACCCTCCACGATCTTGTCTCTGATGGCCTTGGAATGCTCCTTTGTCTTTCCCATGTTGAGCATGTATGAGTGCTGTTCACAAGTTTGGGGAGGGTCTTAAATAGTCAGAAAAGGCTGGCAAAAGAGATAATTAATCCACACATGTGAAGCTCATTGTTCTTTGTGCCTGAACTACTTCTTAATACTTTAGGGGGACCAAACAGAATGCTAGTGGTTTGAGGGGTTGAATAATAAATGACCCTCTGAATTAACTTTTAACGCTTTAAAAAAAAAAAAATTAAAAAAATCTTTTTGGCTGCAGTGCATTTCCCACTTCCAGGCTGATCTACAGTCCAAATGTCACAATGCCAAGTTAATTCCGCATGTGTCAACCAGTTAAATCTGCAGGGGGTTGAAGACTACTTGTAGGCACTGTATCTTAGGTCGACCTTGGACGAACTCACCCCTATCATGGTAGGACATAAACTAATTGCAGGTGATCTCAATGCCCCTTTAAATAGGTCTCTAGAGTGTTCGGCCCCGACGACCTCTAGAACGGAACTTTCCTCCCTTATTCTCTCTTTCCACTTTCACGACAAATGGAGGTACCTGCATGCCATGGAACGTGACTATACTTTCTTTTCTGCTCGACATAAAACATTTAGTTGCATCGATTACCTGTTAGTGACTCCCTTCTACCTCTTTGCACTGATGCCGACATCAAACCCATATTGTGGTCGGATCATGCTCCCCTGACTTTGACAATCTCTGACTCCACTCCACGCTCACCTTTAACCACTTGGAAGCTAAATGAGTATCTTCTCACCTCCCAGACTAACCAAGAATCCTTAAAGACTCACCTGAAAGAATTTTTTCTCCTTAATGCTACAGAAGAGATTGCTTCAGATGGCCTGTGGTTCGCCCACAAGGCAGTAATGCGAGGTCATTTCATTAAATTGGCGACCACTGCCAAGAAACAGTACTCGGCGACTCTTGATTCTCTCCTCCTGATGATCAAACGTTTAGAGCGTGACTACACAGCCTCTCATGACCCCTCTGTTCTCTCTGAACTTGTATCCACTAGACATCGGCTCCGAACTCATCTTCTCTCTCGGGTAGAACTGCTCTTGAAAAAATCAAAGGTGCGCTATTACGGCATGGGTGATAGATCGGGGGCGTTCCTTGCCCGTAGAATCCGTAAAACTGAGTCCCGCACTAGGATCTCCCATGTCATCTCTCCTCAGGGCACTACAGTTCGAAATCCCATTCTGATCGCAGAACAGTTTCGAACCTATTACAGTGATCTCTACAATCTCACAGCTTCCCACACAACTCCACAACCTTCTGCTGCCTCTATTGCTGCTTTCCTATCTCGAGCTAAGCTTCCCTCTCTCTCTGAACAATTGGCTTTTTTGAACGCTCCTTTTACTCTTCCTGAAATCCTGGGAGTCATCCGCTCATCGAAAAAACAATCTGCCCCTGGTCCGGATGGCTTCCCCTATCGTTATTATTCAGCCTTTGCCCCCCTTCTTGCTCCTCATCTTCTAGCCTTATTTCTTTTCTGGCAACGAGAGGGCTGTATCAGACTGGAGGGATTGAAAGCATCTATATCTACGATTTTAAAACCGGGAAAACCTCCCACGGACCCGAGCAGCTATCGCCCAAAGCGTTACTTAATTGTGATCTTAAGCTCTACTCTAAACTGCTGGCGGACTGTCTCAAGGTCGTGCTCCCGTCCTTGATCGCTTTGGATCAGGTGGGCTTTATCCCTGACCGTCAGGCGAGAGATGCTACAAGGAGGGTGATCAATCTCCTAGAGATTCTAGAGAGGAGGGGTTCCCCTGATGTACTCGTGTCCCTTGATGCGGAAAAAGCCTTTGACCGCGTTCACTGGGGGTATTTGGCAGCCGTTCTAGATAAATTTGCCTTTTTAGGGAATATTAAGTCTGCAATTCTAGCGCTATATTCCTCCCCCAGTGCCTTTGTGAGAGCTGGAGGCTTTTCTTCCTCTGAGTTTGCTTTCACTAATGGCACATGACAAGGCTGCCCCCTCTCCCCTCTTATTTTCGCCCTTGTGATGGAGCCATTAGCAGCAGTTATCCGCTCGCATCCTGACATATCAGGTGTGACGGTGGGTCCAGTGGATCATAAAATCAGTCTCTACGCTGATGACGTCCTCCTCTCCTGTTCGAACCCTTCTACTTCCCTCCCGGCTGTCCTCTCAGTATTGTCTTGCCTCTTTTTATAAACTCAATCTTTCTAAGTCCTCTGTTTACCTTATCAATATATCACCTTCTGCGCAACAGCTTCTTTCCCTGCAGTTTCCTTTCCTTTGGTCGGACCGGGGATTTCAATATCTGGGGATTCATGTTACCTCTCTAAAGACCCTGATGAGAACCAATTGTGACTCCTTGATCTCGGATCTCCGTGCCGCCTGCGCTGATTATGCTAGCTACCAATTGTCGTGGATAGCTCGTATTCAAACGGTCAAAATGATGCTTTTCCTTAAAATACTTTACCTGCTTCGTTGTATTCCCCTCTCCTTTTCCAGGAGGTACTTGAACACTATTCAGTCCATCCTGGGCCGCTTTATCTGGAACAATAAGCCTTCTAGAGTCGCCATGTCCACACTGACTCTTCCCTATGCTGAGGGTGGTTTCGGTGTTCCGGATATCACAGTGTATTATTCAGCGGTTGTATTAGACATAGCTAGGATTTGGTGGACAGAATCTCCGGCCTCACTCTGGTTGCAAATTGAGGCCCAATTTGGCCCTGATAACTCCACTAGATTGCTACTAGAAATGAACCTTATCCGGTACACCCCTCCCTCCTCTTCCCTTGCCGCAGTGACTAGCCTTCTTGGGATTTGGGCCAAATTTGCTAGAACTCACCTGCCCTTTTTATTCCGCTATATCTCTCTGAGGGCTGTTGAGACTCTTATGGGGGACATCTCGTTTTCGAACTGGGGAGAAGATTCCATTACTCCACTTTTGTCATTTTTAGACAGGGGGCTCTTCCTCCCTTTACCCTCCTATCAGCAAAACTGGAGCTCCCTTCTTCGGCTTACTTTACTTACTTGCGCCTTAGACACTTCCTCCACTCGATCACTATCCCGGTTTGTGATCTAACACAGATATCTCTCCCCCTGCAAACCTTCTTTAAAAGCTCTGGCCCTGTGGCCCACAGGGTCTCTATTGTCGTCAGAGCCATACTCCGCTCCAGACTTTCCACCAAATTACCTTATATGCTCCATTGGGAATCACGACTCGCCTTTACGGCCAATTAGACCAATGGCTAACGGCATCTGGACACTCGGCACGTTTCACGAGATGCATCAACCATCTGGAGCAATCCAAAAAGTTAATGTTAAATTGGTATCTGACCCCAGCGAGACTTGCTAAATTCTCTCCACTGCCCTCTGCCTCTACCTCATATTGTTGGAAAGGTTGCTCTCTCGTTGGTTCAGAACTCCATGTGTGGTGGTCCTGCCCGGGGGTGATGAGATTCTGGAGGGAAGTTGAATCTCTTTTAGTATCTCTCACGGGTCTCCCTCTAACCCTTACAGCCCCCCTGGCTCTCTTGGGTATAGAATTAGACTCTTTCCCTTCTCCGCTTCGGCCTATTATTACCAATACTCTGATAGCTGCGAGGCAAACAACTGCAGCCCACTGGAAGTCCCCAGCTCTCCCTGTTCTTTCTGAACTCACAACCCGACTAAACACGCACTGTGCTTACGAGATCATGCTCGCCCATGACCTGAAGCAGAAAACCAGAATTGAAAATTGGTGGGATCCCTGGCTTTCCTCCTCCTACAATACAGTCAGACTTCCTCCTTGAGTGTCGTCCCCCCTTGCTATGTGGTGTATTTCTTCTGTTCTTGAACTTTTTGTTGCTCTAGGTATATAACTTTTATTCCAACATCTCCCTGATATTATCTTGACTATCTGATGTTGGTGCATACCCTCCCCCTCTCTTTCCTATCTGCTCTCCTCCCCCCTTCCTTCTCCCTTTTTGTACTGTAGTAAGATTTATGATTCTTTTTTTTTTTATTATGATTCTTCCCTATGTTTATATTTGTCTCTACAAAATGCTCAATAAAAAATACTGGTTTAAAAAAAAAATAGCTGTTTAAAGGAGCTGTAATTTTCTGGGCTATGTTCTGACTCTCATAATGCTCTACTGACCAGGGTGGATAAAAATCAATATCTTTTTTAAAAAAATCAAAAAAATCTGATTTTTTTTTATTTAAATCGGATTATTTTCAATAAACTGCTTTTTGAGGAAAATATTTTACCATCCAAAGGTTCTTCCATCATGAGATAACGCGGAGTTGTTTAACTCAGTAGAATAAAGGCTGTATATGTGTAACATTCACAATGCCATGCTCTTCCAGAGGTTTCTGTAGGATTAGTGGGCAGTTTCTCTCCTATATTATCACAGACGCTCGCTTTACTTACGCAGTTCTCAAAACTGAATTTGACTCCGCAGAGGTCTCAGCCTCTTCTTCACGGCAAAAATGTTACAACATGAACAGAGTTGAGAAAAAGACCTTAATCCTATTGTTCTACAAACCTATGAATACAGAATCAACCCCTTCAGTGCCAAGTCCAAGAAGTTAGACAATATGTTTCTGATTGTTTGGAGTGGAATAGATCTGCACAACACAAGAAGAATGTGAATCTAAGTGTGAGGAGGAGGAAGGGCAAGCAGACAAGAAAATGAAAGTGAAACTTTGAGCACAATACTGCAGCATAGCCACAGACAGACAAGTCTGGATCTGTTTGTGTGTACGATCTGAGGTTTATTACATTCTTTCCTTATAATGGCAGCAGGCCGTAAAAGACACCCAGTTTGGGAATATTTTAATGAAGATCCTTCGCCTATCGGTAAGGCAGGCATGCGTGCAAAATGCAAACGATGCAACAAAGAGATGCAAGGCCTGGTGGCACGAATGAGGCAACATCATGAGAAGTGCGGTGATGAACATGACCAAAGAAACACTTCGGAAAAGGCAGGATCTTCAGGTTGGTAAACATTTTTATTGAATCCTATTTCTAAAGACTGAACTGTCATGTGTGAGAAAAATTATATTTCTTATTATTACTGCATGTTACTGTCATATGGTACAGTTATGAAGAAAAACAAATATTCCTTTTGGGGCAGGGGCAGTGATGTGTTGTGTACAATAAGCAGAAATTGTATAATAAACAATAAAATAACAGCATTGACTTTTTTTGTTTAGGGGAATTCATGGATTCTGGAAACTATCCACCTCCAAGATCACTATCATCCTGTTCTACAGTTTCAGAGTTATCCATCCAGAATAGTGCTTCATTAGCAGCAGCATCATCATCAGACACCCACAGCCACATATCACCATCACCCAAAAGGAAGAAAAAACCTTTACCTCCTGGAACCACCATAGATAGGTTTGTGATAAGAACTAGCAGATTAGAAAAAGAGTTGATTGATGAAAAAATTGCCCAGTTTATTTATGCAACGAACTCTTCTTTCCGTCTGACTGAGAACCCACATTTCATTAATATGGTTCAGTCACTGAGACCAGGATACAGTCCACCCAGCAGAGCTGATGTTGCAGGGAAACTGCTGGATCAAGTGTATGACAGAGAAATGGAGCAATGTGCAACAGCTCTGGAGGGTAAAGTTGTTAACCTAAGTATTGATGGGTGGAGTAATGTCCACAATGATCCGATTGTATGTGCTTGTATAACAACAGAAGAAGGTAAAGTCTTCCTTGCACAAACAACTGATACGTCAGGAAATGCACACACAGCAGAATACTTACAAGAAGTGGCAGTAAAAGCTATAACGACATGTGAACAAAAATTCAAATGTCTAGTACGCAGTTTGGTCATTGACAATGCTGCAAAAGTATCCAAGATGAGAAGAGATTTAGAAGAGCAGGGAGGGAATACAAAGCTGCTAATAACATATGGTTGCAGTGCTCATTTGCTGCACCTCTTAGCCAAAGACTTAAGTGTTCCAGAAATAAAGGCTAATGTTGTTGAAATTGCTAAATACTTCCGTAATAATCATTTTGCTGCAGCAGCTCTGAAAAGGATGGGTGGAACCAAGCTAACGCTCGCACAAGATGTTAGATGGAACTCTGTGGTGGACTGTTTTGAGCAGTATATCAAAAACTGGCCTATTCTGATGACACTTTGTGAAGAAAATCGAGATAAAATAGATGGCACTGTCACGGCCAAAATCCTCAACATTGGGCTTAAGAGAAATTTTGAACATATCCTGAGCTTCCTGAAACCCATCTCTCAAGTTTTAAACAAAATACAGAAAAATAGCTGTTTTATTGCGGATGCTGTTGAAATTTGGAAGGAACTGAGTGAACACTTAAAAACAGAACTACACATGGACAGAATTAAATTACAAGTAGTAAACAAATGAATGGGACAAGCACTGACTCCAGCTCATTTTTTGGCAAATATTATCAATATCCAATATCAGGGTCAAAACCTAAGTGCTGAGGAAGAGGAGTTAGCTATGACATGGGTATCCAGCAATCATCCATCTTTAATGCCAACTATAATAAACTTCAGAGCTAAGGGGGAACCATTCAAGAAATATATGTTTGCTGAAGATATTTTAAGGAAGGCCACACCAGTAAACTGGTGGAAGTCACTTAAGCGCTTGGATTTAGAGACTGTTCAAGTAATGATTTCACTTTTAACAGCAGTAGCTTCTTCTGCAGGCGTTGAAAGAATATTCTCTTCCTTTGGACTCATTCATTCTAAATTGAGAAATTGGTTGGGACCCAATAAAGCAGAAAAGCTTGTTTTTCTTTTCCAGATTATGATTTTCGGCCGCGCAAAAAAGCGCAACAAAATACGCAGGGGCTTTCACACACTGCGCTTTCTTTACTCCAGAAAGCGCAGTGATGTCACAGAGGGGAGGAAAAATCCTGCTTCCTCCTCCTCTCTGTGACAGCCCCATTAGATTTCACAGTGTATTAATATACACTGTGAAATCTAAATTAAACAGAGGCAAATGTATGGAAAATAAAAAAGAATGAATACTTCACCTGTCCGACGCCTTCTCCCGCTGTCTGGTGCCTTCTGCCGCTCTCCTGTCTCCGGTTCCAAGTGAGAGGTGTACTGAGAAGACCTGTGGTGACATCAGAGGGGGGGGGCGTTCCCGGGGCGTTCCCAGCGCTGATTGGCTGTTCGCGGTCATGTGATATGTATCACATGACCGCGAGTGCCCGGGAACGCCCATCTGACATCACCACAGGTCTTGTCAGAAGAGATCTCACTTAGAACCGGAGACCGGATAGCGGCAGAAGGCACCAGACAGCGGGAGAAGGCGTCGGACAGGTGAAGTATTCATTCTTTTTTATTTTTCATTCACTTGCTTTTGTTTAATTTAGATTTCGCAGTGTATATTAATACACTGTGAAATCTAATGGGCGGCCACAGCTGTCAAAGAGGGGAAGAGGAAGCAGGATTCTTCCTTTTCTCTGGGAGAATACGCAGAAGTAGCTGCGTAAACAATTGACATATCAATTGTTTACGGAGCTGCGCTTTCTCCCGGAAAACGCAGTGCGTATTTTTACACAATGTCTGCACTGCAAAGTGAATTTCCCATTCACTTTGCAGGCAGACAAAAGGCACATTGCGTATTTTGAAAAGCGCGCATAAAAAAACGCGGCAAAATACGCAATGTGTGAACGTAGCCTTACTGACTAGTGTTTTAAATCGTGATTTAAATCGTGATTTAAATCAGTTAGATTTAAATCAAATCCACCCTGCTACTGACATAAAAAATAACTCATGTCCATCTTGCATTTGAGCTAATACTAACCCCAGTCCATGTAAACTATCATATATAGTGCAAAGGGTTTGTCAAAGTCAAAAAATATCAATGTTGGGTTGAGTCAAATTTTTATTTTAGATATTGAAATATAATTTTATGTTTTCCTCTCAATGATTTGATTTGATTTTTTTTGGTCCTGCAATTGTTCCTCTCAGTAATTTATGGATATGCAAAGAAAGAGAGGGGAGAGGAGCGCTGTGTAGGATTTATGGTAAGACTTAAGGCACTGTTGTTATGTGTAGATGCACTAACCTGTTGGGGTTGTGCCTGCCCTGCACAGCCCTGGTGATCAGCCCAGATGGAAGGGGTCTCTGGCTGGCGGCAGCTTGCAGTGAAGTCACTCCAAAGGTGCGTCCTCCTCCTGGAGTCACGTGGTTAGATTGCGGCCATGTGACTAGCTACATCATCACAGGTCCTGTGTTCACTGGGATTCAGTTTAAGCTGCACCGCAGGTCCTTTAGTGTAAGTTTGATTCAATTTGTGCGCTGTCTGTGGTGTTTTTTTTGCGCTGTCAATACCAAAAGCAGCTCCAGCTTCTGCTCCCTCAGGGCCTGGGAGACATGACAAAGAAGGAAGGAAAAAGTGGAAGTCTAATGAGGAGCGCTGAAGGATTACAGTGGGAAGATGTTAAAGTAAAGTTATCAAACCTTTATTAAAGAGCTCCTGCAATCTCCACAACGCGTTTCGACAGTACAAAAGACCGTCTTCATCAGGTGGTTGCAGGAGGTGAATAAGAGAAGACATTTATAGGGTTCATTATGATCTAATTGATGGAGGTTACAACCCATTATCCCTCACTTTACCAAAGAGCTCATTAACATCATATCTATCTCTTATGTGATCTGGTGATGAGCTAACCCTCACGAGCTCAACAACAAATCTTAAAAATACATCTAAACCACTTTAGCAGGTATTACTATAATTACTCTTATAAAATGTACAAAGTTACAACATTCATATAAATAACAAATATTCAAATAATACAAAAAATATAAAATATATCATAAAATCACCATCATGAAAAATCATGATCATATGATCTGGTGATCTTATATTATCACCAGATCACATAAGAGATAGATATGATGTGAATGAGCTCTTGGGTAAAGTGAGGGTTAATGGGTTGTAACCTCCACCAATTAGATCATAATGAACCCTATAAATGTCTTCTCTTATTCACCTCCTGCAACCACCTGATGAAGACGGTCTTTTGTACTGTCGAAACGCGTTGTGGAGATTGCAGGAGCTCTTTAAGAAAGGTTTGATAACTTTATTTTAACATCTTCCCACTTCAGCGCTCCTCATGAGACTTCCACTTTTTTCTTCCTTTATCAGTAATTTATGGATAGGTCTAGCCATTTTAGCAAAACTTTTAATAAACCTTTGATAATAGCCTGACAGACCCAGAAATGACTTCAAGTTCCTCACGTTTTTGGGAAGACCACTGTTGTACAGCAGATTAATACTCCTTCTTGAGAGACTGTAAAGAAAAGTGAGAGTATGTGCACCAAATACTCCAGATGTCATTTAAATGGATAAATATACTGTATAATAATAATAAATACATGGATGGATTTCTTTGGTTTCAGTTTTAGTCCATAAAATTCCAAACAAGACAACACGTGATCCAAATGCTGCAGTTGCTCTTTGAAGGATTGAAAAATCATTGAAATAAATAAGGATTGCTTCAAAATTAAGGTCAATCAAGCATTATTCCATTAAACCTTGGAAATTCCCAGGAACAATTATAGGTCCAAAAGTAATTTTTTAAAATATAAATAGTCCTATGAGCATGATGAATGCAGTCTTCTGTCTGTTCTTCTCTGCTACTGCCACTGACCACAGCTGACTCTAGTGTTGGTGTCAGAGCAGGAGTGGACAAACATAAAAATGATTGCAATTTTAGGGCTTCTTCTAGATATAGATATTGTAAATGTTAAATTTGCTATATCATAGATTGGTGCTCGTTTAACCAATTCATCTTCTATGTAGCATCCTATGTGAACTATATTCTCTTTTACACTGAGAACCTCTTTAAGAGTTTAAACATGGGGTTAAGTAATTGTCCTGAGGGATCAATTAACATCTGCTACAATGCTTACTTTTATCTTTAAACTCCAAGGAGATATATGTTGGTCTGTAGTAAAGTATGGCTAAAATACTTCCCACAGGTAATAGGGACAAAACAAGAGAGAACATCTGTTAGGAGATCAGGTGAAAAAAGAGTCAGTAGCAGATTGTATTCTAATTATCAATTACACAAAATAAACATGAAAGTGATCACATGTAAGTACACTGGATAGTGTATAGTAGCAATTAAGTGTCACACCTTATGTAATTGAGGACGGCGACAAGGAAAACATAATGTCTCTAAGCAACTGCATTCCTAACAAGCTGCTTCTTTATCTTTACTCAACACCCGTTTTAATTCGTGTGGCAGCAAGTATTTTCTTTTATTAAGATAGAACAAAATGTATATTTTCTATAACACGCAATACAAAGCAGATAATATATTCTGGTTATATTTCTACAGTTACCTACTAATCTATCATCCTCTGTAGGGGACCAGAAGCCGTGTCTGTTTATAGTAATTCAAAGAATGAAGAAACTCTTCAGAAATTGGTAACAAACATAAGTGGAACCTTTAATCACCGTGCAATGTTTCAGCTTATCTCAATGAGTCCTTATTCAAACATTTAGGTCACGTTCACACTCTCAGTATCCAGTGAGTTTTTTATACTTCACTATTTGTAGCCAAAACCAGCAGTGGGTGATAAATACAGAAGTGGTGACGTGTTTCTATTATACTTTTGTTATTACTGTTGCATACTTGGTTTTGGTTACAAAAACTGAGATAAAAACCTCGCTAATTACTTAATGTGTTCTTTGTGGCCTTATGCTCCAAGATAACTGCTTTGTTTGACAGTGATTGACTGCAGCGGTCTGGTGACTGACAGATATGACGATATCACTTCTGGTGCAGGCAGGGTCCACCAGAGCAGCAGTGCAGGGGACTCCAGACATAAATAATCCTTGTTTCTGAATTTTACTTTATTTTATAACTTTCCCTTCCTTGCATCTCCTTGCATCCTTGCATCTTCTCGCCCTAATACCTGCAGCAGCGACGCTACTCCCCTCACATCTCCTTCAATCCCTTTCCCAGCTGCCACATCTCACCTGACTAAAATATTTCATCTTTCCCTCTCATCTGGTCTTTTCCCCCTCCTCCTTCAAACATGCCAGCACACTTCCATTATTAAAAAAAACTATCCCTTGACCAGAACTCTGCTGCTAACTACAGACCTGTCTCTAATCTCCCCTTCATCTCTAAACTCCTGGAACACTTGGTCCACTCCCGTCTGACCCGCTATCTGTTTGACAATCCTCTTCTTGACCCTCTACAATCCAGCTTCTGCTCCTTACACTATACTGAAACTGCCCTCACTAAAGTCTCTAATGATCTACTAACAGCTAAATCTAATGGTCACTACTCCCTACTGATCCTCCTGGATCTCTCCGCTGCATTCAATACTGTGGATCACCAGCTCCTTCTCTCTATGCTCTGCTCTATTGGGCTCAAGGACACCACTCTCTCCTGGTTCTCCTCCTACCTCTCTGACCGCTCCTTCTCTGTATCTTTTGCCAGCTCCTCTTCCTCTCCATTTCCCCTTACGGTTGGAGTTCCTCAGGGTTCAGTCCTAGGTCCCATTCTCTTCTCTTTACACACTGCTCCTATTGGACAAACTATCAGTAGATTTGGTTTTCAGTACCATCTCTATACTGATATGTAAATAAGTCTGTGGAGCCTCGGTTAGGAGTCTCAAACACAGGACTAGCCAGATATATGTTTGAGACTCCTAACCGAGGCTCCACAGACTTATTTGCATATTCATAATTCCCAGGAGGCAATTAATTCCCTAGGAATTCACTGTGTTGAGCGATCTAGCCAGCTGCCCGCAGTGTTTTCTTGGACTGGTCTCCCTGAGATCAGTGAATACTTTGTGATCTCTATACTGATGACACCCAATTATACACCTCTTCTCCTGACATCACCTCCATATTACTACAAAATACTAGTGATTGTCTCTCTGCTGTCTCTAACATTATGTCTTCTCTCTACCTTAAACTGAACTTGTCAAAAACTGAACTTCTTGTGTTTCCTCCATCTACTAATCTTCCAAAACCTAATATTGCAATTTCTGTATGTGATTCTACCATTACTCCTCAGCAGCATGCCCGCTGTCTTGGGGTAATATTTGACTCAGATCTCTCCTTTACTACCTACATCCGGTGTCTCACTCGCTCATGTCACCTACACCTCAAAAACATCTCTAGAATTCAACCTTTTCTTACTGTTGACTCTGCAAAAACTCTAATTGTCACCCTTATTCATTCTTGTCTGGATTACTGCAATTCTCTACTAATTGAATTCCCTCTTACTAAACTCTCCTCTCCAATCCATCCTGAATGCAGCAGCCAGGATCATTTTCCTCTCCAACCGCTTCACCGATGCTTCTATCCTGTACCAGTCATTTCACTGGCTGCCCATCCGCAACAGAGTGCAATATAAAATTATCACTCTGACCCAGAAAGCCCTCCACAGTTCTGCACCGCCCTACATCTCCTCCCTAATCTCTGTCTATTGTCCTACATGTGCCCTCCACTCTGCAAGTGACCTAAGACTGACATCATCCACAATCCGAATCTCCCACTCCCGTCTCCAGGACTTCTCACAAGCTGCACCAATTCTCTGAAACAGATTGCCAAGAACAATTTATCTTTAAGCGAGCATTAAAAACACATCTCTTTAGACTAGCCTACCACCTCACCTCATCTATGTAAGTATTCCCATTCTGTCGTTCTCCAAATCTGGCCTCTGGTACCATCTTTCTACACCCCAATGCTTTTTATAGCACTTTATCTGTATTTGTACAGATCCTGGCTGATGAATGGTTCATGCAGCATTATCCCCTAATTATTATATTGATTGCTGGACCATATATGACAGCATTTGTTACTATTACCTATTACCTTTTGTGTCTCCCCTATTTCCTCATGGGCTCTGTGATGTATTTATTTACTTTTCTTCTCATATGGTTTGTATTGTATTATATTTGTATTGTCTCATATTGTACTGTATTCTATTATATATTATTGTATCGTATACCCTCTGAATTGTAAAGTGCTGCGGAATATGTTGGTGCTATATAAATAAAAATTATTATTATTATATTATTAAGGACAAATGAAGTAAAATCATAACATTTCTTAGGTTTAGAAAAAAATAATTCAAAATTTTGTTTTGTTTCAAAAAAGTTTGACTTAATAAAAGGCATGGAGCAAAAATTCAATACTGGCATTCCTAAACATTAAAATTAGGTTGTCTTTTATGGTCCATTTACACGCGGCCACAGGAAGGTAGAAATCGGCAGGCATCGGACACAATTGTGCCTGTTGCCTTGAAAAGACCACGATGTGGCGGCATGTAATTCAGGACTTTCCTTCCTTCAGGGAAGACACAGGAAGGAAAGTCCTGAATTACACGCAGCCACATTGTGGTCTTTTCAAGGCAACAGGCACAATTGTGTCCGATGCCTGCCTGTTCCTACCTTCCTGTGGCTGCGTGTAAATGGACCATTAAAGTGTCAAGTATCTGAATACCTAAAGTAGATCCAAGTGAATTTAAAATTAGCTCTTTGGATTGTCAGTGACAAGTGCATGAAGCACTATGAATAATAAATTAGATCATCCATCACAAATTACATAAGGTATATACAAAAGTTCTTTGCTATGTTACCTATGATGGATTTAAGCCAGATTAAATATCCATTAACACCTTAAGGACATGCTCAGTTTAGGCCATTAGAACAAAGCTATTTTATTCCATTGTCACATTCAAGGAGCTGTGGTGAAGGGCAGACATACCAATGATGCAAAACGGTCAGCCACAAGGGGTACAAAATGTAAGGGCAACAACGCTGGGTCCTGGGCTCAAATCCCACCAAGTAAATCATCTGTAAGGAGTTTGTATGTTCTCCCCATGATTGCTTTTCCCATGGGTTCTCTGGTTTCCTTCCATACTCCAAAGGGTACCTTTACACGGCAACAAGGCGGCGAGAAATATTGATGGCGATATATCGCCCTGGAATTATCGCAAAATTCCTCCCAATTGCGGCGATATGTTGCTTCGCCCCGGTCGCCTGATTTCAGAGCACTTCTCCAAAATCAGGCGACCAGGGAGAGGCGACATATTGCCGCCAAATTCCCAAATTACACGCCGCAATTAGGAGGAATTTTGACGGCGATAATTCCAGGGCGACATATCGCCGTCAATATTTCTCGCCGTGTTTGTGGCGTGTAAAGGTACCCTAACAGATTTAAGCATGAATGCAACAGAAAACTTAAACTTTTGCCTTTGTCCCCTCAAGTGTTTGAAATTAACAGAAAAAAACACATAAAAAAGATTACTATTAGTGATGAGCGAGTATGCTCGACGCTACTCGGTACTCGCACGAGTATCTCGGTACTCGGGGTGCTCGGCGAGCACCGAGTACTGCCGAGATGCTCGGACTGCTCGGTAATAAATAGCGATCTGAGACACATACACTGCTACCTTCAGTGCGCACAGTGAGCTGGCACCATACAGGGAGCAGATTAATTGATAGGATCCCTCTGGGGGCCACAGCAAGGTGTGATATGCTGCGGCGATGTGAAAAATCCCACCCTCCCGCCCTTTTCCGGAATTACTCGTTTTATAACCGGAAGTCTGTGGGCGGAGCCTGTCACTCATTGACTTACATTGGGCTCGGTGCTCTGGCCGAGTACAAGAGTATCTTGAGATGCTCGGCCAGAGCACAGAGCACCCGAGCATTTTACTGCTCGCTCATCACTAATTACTATCTAAGTACTCTTTATTTATTGATTCTGAGAGGCAAAATTATCCAACAAAACCATGGAAATGAAAATTTTGTGCATCAACTACATCCTGAATGCAGCAGCCAGGATCATATTCCTCTCCAATTGCTTCACTGATGCCTATATCCTGTGCCAGTCATTGCACTGGTTGCCCATCTGCTACAGAGTACAATATAAAATTATCACTCTCACCTACCTCCACAGTTCTACTCCGCCCTACATCTCCTTCCTCATCTGTGTCTATCACCCCCTGCATGTGCCCTCTGTTCCCTAAAGGTACCCTTACACGCGGCCACTGTGGCTAGCAACCGGTATCAACCGTCTGTGCACGCGCACGTTTTTAACAGTTGCTAACGATCGCCGATACTGCATGTACACGCCACCATTGCGTTGTCAACTGAAGGTATCGTGGTTCCCCAGAAGTTCCTGTGGCGCCCCGCAACGAGTGCGTCACAAGAGGGTATTGCAGCCATAAATGCAGCCGCAATATTCTCTGACACAGCAGTGACCTGGTTAATTTAGAAATCCAACCCTGCATGCATCACCTAGAACAGAGGGCCAATCCTAGGTCCTGGTGGGCGGAGTGCTAGGGAAGTGTAGGGAGAACAGACCCTTAGTCAGTAGAGAGAAGGGATCTAGAACTTGACCTGAGCAGTCTAGAACTTGGAGAGGAGTGGGGGCTCCGCACCCCGTGCAGCCCCCGGGCCGTCACCGGTCGGGTGTCAGCACCTGAGGCCTTACCAGCCGGGATTGGGCATTATTCACACGGGTTCCCAAAAGACTCCCGTGCCCACAACTCACAGCCGGTTCACTGGTACCGAAGCTGGCAGCAGTTCACCTCTGCTACGCGAACCAGAAAGCGTGGAGGAGCAGCTTTACAGGAGCACCCCACCACCAGCCAACTTCCAGTCGTCTAACCAGCGGTGTACCCACCAAGGGATCCAAGGCTCCCCAAAACATCCAGAACGTACATCATGGATAGGGCATTGAAGCAGCCTCCCCGTACCCGACCTGGTATTCCTGGGCGACACTGGCAACCAATTAGTTAGAATGGAGGAACACTGCGGATTTCTAAGGGACACCATCACTGCTGAGTCCACCCGGTCTACTACCCTTAAACTGTATGCTATGTACTGCCTGCTGGTTACAGTAAAGACCCGTTGCAGAGACTTTCTGTGTCCGTGCTTCCTTATGAACTGTCCGTCTGCACTACAAGGTAACCGCAGCTGCCGCACAACATCTTAAGCAGCTCCAGCCTCCGGGGATCACCGCTCAGCCTGTGGGGAGCGTTCCATCTTGCTGCTATCCATCCCCCGGAGGTTCCGCAGCGTCGGTAGTCCTTACCGAACTACTCATAGGTGGCGTCACGAATAAATTAAAAACCCCTTTAATCTGTTCCCGCAAGACGTCTTCAACCCTTTAGATCTGCACTACACCGGGCCCCACTACCGGCAGGCGCGGTCCACCGGTGACAAGGAGGAAGGAAGCATCGCCTGTCTAAACCGGAGTCCCGGCCACGGTGAGTCAGAAAATGGCGTCACGAACAGGATACAAGCAGGCCCGTTACCCAACGGGTATAATGTGCTTAAAAAGACTTTATTGTCTACAATTTGGACTTTGTTCGTCCCTAAAAGAACTTTCCCGCCTTTTCACCATGGGCCAAGATGGCGTTCCCGCCACAAGAATCCGCCACGTGCAAGCCCAGGAGTGAGTCAACCCCCCCTCATCGTGGAGGGCTAAAGACAAAAGGCGCCAAACTCTTTGTCCGCCCTGATTGCTCGAATCAACCATGGGGGCGGACCCCAAAGACTTTTCCCACGATTGGACTACAAAAGCCCAGAGGAAATGGGAGTGTCACAGACCTTCTTCACCAGCTCTACCAGAACGCTTACCGGTTGAACGGGTGTGGTTTCCCTCCGAAGAAGAGAATGGCCAGCACGAGACTCCAAGACCTAATACGGGAGGTCGAGGCAGAGGCCAGAGCAGCCATAGGCCAATCGGGTCCGGGTCCTGCCCTTACCATAGACGGCAGCCCCGACTTCTGGCTAGAGGCTCTACAAGACCTCCGGGTGCGGTTACTAGAGACTGTAGAATGGACGATTCGCAGCTGGAGTGCGACCCTAGGCAGAAGACTCCATCATGCGATGCAGCAGAGCTGACCGGGTACAGCTTCTCCAGGCCCAGACGACATCGCCAGCTTCTCAACCGCCTCACCGTCGCCCACCACCTGTCCTGCTTCGTCACCGGAGCCCATAGACTGCATCATTCCTGTGAGGGCCACAGCTCGACCTGTTCCAGCGGTTGAAACCGCAGCCGACCCCGTTCTTGAGCCGGAGCTTCCAATACGCTCCACCGAAGAAGCCGACACATACCTGGTTCCACCTGCGGAACCCGCGACTAGTTTCCACACTACTGAGACTGTCGCCTGTTTCTCCCCTGAATCGGAGGCCTCCTCTGCAAATACAGAGGCCTACCTGGTGACCGGGATCGAAACACCACTTCCCGCTGCTACAGAAGAAGAGGCAGGCAGCCTGGAAGTCCTGCACAACGACCCCGAGGAGAACTTTGCAGCACAGCCACCCATCGACCCAGAGGATTCCGTTCCAGCATCTCCGTCAGCCGAGCAGCCCGACGTAGTCATCGAAGGAGAGGTCGAGGAGGATGACGACGAGGTCTACAGCCCAGCTGAGGACCTCTACACCGGGTTCGCCTGGGGAGACACAAAGAATCCTTCTGCCGGGCAATCTGCTCGGGTGCACTGGTCGGGTGCCGCCGCAGCCACATCTTCTCCGGTTCCGTTGAACCGGGCTTTTCTACAGACTGCCCACCAAACTCAAGCGGTTCAACAACCATCACGCCGTAGTGACTGCATCCACACGCCGCACCACTCCGACGAAGAGGTACGTCGTATCCGAAAGGAGGAGTGGCACACTCGACTGCAAGCCAATATGCAGGCTCGCGCCGAGGCCCGCCGCCAATCTCCATTGCCTGAACAGTTCCGTAAAACCGGGCGGGTAAGCACCTTCAACTTATCCACCGGGTGGGGATTCGTAAGGGAGGAGGGTGTGAGTACCGAAGTATTTGTCAGGCGTCGTGATGTGGAATCGCACCTACTGCGAGGGCATTCAAACCGAGACTTGTATAGAGGGGACATTGTAACCTATGAGCGATATGTATGCTGTGACGGGTGGTTCGCTATACGAGTCCGGAACACTGCCCTCCATAAGTGACTTTGTTGTTTGAACTTTTCTGCTAAAGAGACTTCTTCCTGTTTGCAAAATAACACCGCGACTTGGCGGCTACAGCCTGAACTTTTACCTAAGGACAGCCGACTGCCCGCCGGGTCCGCGCAATGTGTTAACCTGTTATTTACTTCACTTTTATGCATACAATGACCTGTCATTAATAAAAGTGTAATACCTGTTATAAAATGTAAAAAAACCTCTGTAATGTGGGTAGTGTGACGCTTGGGGACAAGCGTATTCAACCAAGGGGGAGTGTGGCGCCCCGCAACGAGTGCGTCACAAGAGGGTATTGCAGCCATAAATGCAGCCGCAATATTCTCTGACACAGCAGTGACCTGGTTAATTTAGAAATCCAACCCTGCATGCATCACCTAGAACAGAGGGCCAATCCTAGGTCCTTTGGTGGGCGGAGTGCTAGGGAAGTGTAGGGAGAACAGACCCTTAGTCAGTAGAGAGAAGGGATCTAGAACTTGACCTGAGCAGTCTAGAACTTGGAGAGGAGTGGGGGCTCCGCACCCCGTGCAGCCCCCGGGCCGTCACCGGTCGGGTGTCAGCACCTGAGGCCTTACCAGCCGGGATTGGGCATTATTCACACGGGTTCCCAAAAGACTCCCGTGCCCACAACTCACAGCCGGTTCACTGGTACCGAAGCTGGCAGCAGTTCACCTCTGCTACGCGAACAAGAAAGCGTGGAGGAGCAGCTTTACAGGAGCACCCCACCACCAGCCAACTTCCAGTCGTCTAACCAGCGGTGTACCCACTGAGGGATCCAAGGCTCCCCAAAACATCCAGAACGTACATCATGGATAGGGCATTGAAGCAGCCTCCCCGTACCCGACCTGGTATTCCTGGGCGACACTGGCAACCAATTAGTTAGAATGGAGGAACACTGCGGATTTCTAAGGGACACCATCACTGCTGAGTCCACCCGGTCTACTACCCTTAAACTGTATGCCATGTACTGCCTGCTGGTTACAGTAAAGACCCGTTGCAGAGACTTTCTGTGTCCGTGCTTCCTTATGAACTGTCCGTCCGCACTACAAGGTAACCGCAGCTGCCGCACAACATCGTAGCCTCCCTGGCGGTCTGTTTAGGTCTTGAATTTTTTCTAAAAGCGGGCTACCCGCGTTCGTGGCAGATGCGGTAAAAAAACCGCATCTGCCGCACTTGCCGCATAGCTGCCGCACTTGCGGCGCGGTTGCGGCGCGGTTGCGGCGCGGTTGCGGTAATCTGCATAGTAAAGGGAACCAACCACCTCGGATGACCCTCATACACTGTTAATATGTGCCCCTGCAGCCTAGTAAACCATTAGCAGCACTTTTTTTGTGTGAAAAGTGGCTGCAGTAGAAGTGAGATAATGATTTTAGAAACTTACATGCCTGCGTACTTGAGGGCGTCTCCCTGTGTGTGCTGGCACTTGTGGGCTGTGCTCATCATGTCTGCTCTCCCCCTCCCTTATGCACGCCCCCTCTCAGCCTGCTATAGTGATGTGAGGCTGATTGCGTCATAAAGGGGCGGGGCTACCGGGATGCCGCGATTTAGCCCCGCCCCTTTATGACGCAATCAGCCTCACATCACTATAGCAGGCTGAGAGGGGGCGTGCATAAGGGAGGGGGAGAGCAGACATGATGAGCACAGCCCACAAGTGCCAGCACACACAGGGAGACGCCCTCAAGTACGCAGGCATGTAAGTTTCTAAAATCATTATCTCACTTCTACTGCAGCCACTTTTCACACAAAAAAAGTGCTGCTAATGGTTTACTAGGCTGCAGGGGCACATATTAACAGTGTATGAGGGTGATCCGAGGTGGTTGGTTCCTATGCAGATTACCGCAACCGCGCCGCAACCGCGCCGCAAGTGCGGCGCAAGTGCGGCAAGTGCGGCAAGTGCGGCAGATGCGTTTTTTTTACCGCATCTGCCACGAACGCGGGTAAGCCCGAGCCTGACTCGGGGTTAACGCTTCTGGTAGTGAATGTTAACCCCGAGTCAGGCTCGGGAATAACGCTAGGAAGGTTAAGCAGCTCCAGCCTCCGGGGATCACTGCTCAGCCTGTGGGGAGCGTTCCATCTTGCTGCTATCCATCCCCCGGAGGTTCCGCAGCGTCAGTAGCCCTTACCGAACTACTCATAGGTGGCGTCACGAATAAATTAAAAACCCCTTTAATCTGTTCCCGCAAGACGTCTTCAACCCTTTTGATCTGCACTACACAGGGCCCCACTACCGGCAGGCGCGGTCCACCCGTGACAAGGAGGAAGGAAGCATCGCCTGTCTAAACCGGAGTCCCAGCCACGGTGAGTCATTCCCACAGATCCTGCCAAAAACCACCTGTTGAATACCATCGCCGCTTCACACGCCGCAATCAGTAGGGGAATGTGGGTGTACATGTTCAGCGGCACTGAAACATAGGCGTGATAGAGTTGTGTATTCCATGACGCTAACACGCTGATTGGACAACGCAATAGCGTCTTGATTGGCCAGCCTGCGCAGGAAGGCTGGCAAATACATGACGCCATTGCAATTGTGTAGTGTGAATGGACAGCTCTTTAAATATGCCGCCCTGTGAAGGGACAGCCAATGGTTACACAGTAGCCCCCACCAATCATCGCTGATGGGGCGCGGTATCCATGAGGCTGTGGCACGCCCCTGGGAATTCACTAGGTGACGGGGATTCCATCCCTGTGCCCCATTTAGACGCCACTACCATGGCAATTGTGCCTTTGTGTTGCCTTGGATTTTTGAACACGGCTCGGAAACAGGTGTCCGATTCAACTGCGTGAAACCCGATCACTTTCCCAATTTACACGCCGCCATTTCGTAGCAATTTCAAGGCAACAGGCACAAAAATGCCCATTGCCAGGCAGTTGCTACCACGCAGTGGCGGCGTGTAAAGGTACCTTAAGACTGACATAATCTACAATCTGAACCTCCCTATTACGCTGGTCACAATTAATAACTAGTCTCAGAGGAGCAGAAAACTAACTGAAATAAATGGAAAGTAAATATAACAATTATATTGTGTGTGGAGCAGTAAACTACATCTTGACACACAATGCATTCACTTTCCTTGGTCAGTGGTACTTGCAACGGGTTGGTACCGCGATGGGTACCCCCGTTGCATGTACACTGGCAAACCTTTACCTAGCTCTTTTGGAAAAAGAAATGTTTTTTTCAGAATCCAACCCTTATATCAGACATGTGAAGCATTACGCCCGCTTTGTGGACGATGTCTTCATTGTTTGGGATGGGGATAAATCAACCTTCGACCAATTCATAGAGTATTTGAATCAAAATAACAATTACAACATGTTCTTTACATCAAAATTTGGGGACTAAGCTTAGAATTTTTGGATGTTTTCATAAAAATTGACAGTGGAAAAATCAATAGATCAGTTTTTAAAAAAAGAACAGCAACCAATGCTCTCCTCCACTACAATAGTGCCCATCCTTTACACGCAAGGACAGGGTTACCGTTTAGCCAGTTCTTGCGTGTCAAAAGGATTAATAACACAGAGATGGGGTATGAGGCACAGGCAAGTGAATTAAGTGTCGCCCTACAACAGAGAGGATATCCACCAAATCTGGTGAAAAATGCCAAAAAAAGAGCAGAGGATAAACTAACTACCACGGGGAGGTCAGAGAAACCGACAAGACAAATACAACATAAGGATCAGCAAAAAAGATTCTTTTTTAGTTTTAAATTTGGCCCCATGTACAATAGGGTTTCCTCTTGCATAAAAAGACATTGGCACATTATTCAATCCGACAGCCCGACCTTAGTATCCTCACACCCTATAATTTCTTATCGACGAAGCAAAAATATTGGAGATCTATTGGTGAAAAAACAACTAAAAAATATTCCAAAAACGACTAATTCCTGGCTATCAGGATCACCCATCAAGGGAAACCACAAATGTAGCACTTGCCCTTGGTGTAGATTTTTTAGACCAGGTACAGCTATAAATTTGAATGGCACACTAGTCCCGGTAAAATCATTCATAAATTGCAGAACAAAAGGATTAGTGTATGTATTAATGTGTCCCTGCTCCCATTTCTACATAGGCAAAACCATCAGACCATTGTTCCATAGGTTTAGAGAACACTACAATTCCATTATATCAGGCAAAGGCAGTCCTAGACTCATAAAGCACATTCAGGATCATCATAATGGTAATCCAGAGGTCCTTTTCTTTATGGGTCTAGAAAAACCTGCTGCGCTGCCACGAGGAGGAGACTTCGACAAATACCTTGTACAAAGAGAATCGAGATGGATCATCTCTACAGACGCACAGGGCCCTAGAGGGCTAAATGAAAAAATTGACATGGCAATTTTTCTATGAGCAGAACGGGTTGCCAATAATATATGGGCTAAATAATATCCCCCTATAAGATTAGGGAGCAGCACTTTAGTAATGTGGTCAAGTGATGAGAGGTATAATAATAACTGGAGATCAAACAGTCTTTTCTGCATACATTAATTACAGACAGATCCGGATTATTGCAGTGCAGTATTTAACTTGGATTTTCATCCTCCTTTGTATATTTCCTTTTGCTCACAGAGACAAGAAATATCCCCAATTAATATATAGAATACTCATAATAAAGAAATACTGACAGATTATGTGGTAGGTAGAAACTATTATTATTCATGGATAAATGTCCCTTTTGTCCCTTATTAAATATATAAGGTCATCGGTTGTAAGTTCCGTCGGAGCTTTTTGACGGAGAGTAATGAGTAGTTCGCAAAAAAGAGGAGAGTAATAAGTAGTTCACAAAAAAGAGGAGAGTAATGAGTAGCTCACAAAAAAGAGGAGAGTAATGAGTAGTTCACAAAAAAGAGGAGAGTAATGAGTAGCTCACAAAAAAGAGGAGAGTAATGAGTAGTTCACAAAAAAGAGGAGAGTAATGAGTAGCTCACAAAAAAGAGGAGAGTAATGAGTAGTTCACAAAAAAGAGGAGAGTAATGAGTAGTTCGTAAAAAAGAGGAGAATGTAAGAGATTTCTCCAGTGTGGGTAGATCAGTTAATCTTGCTACCCCTTCCATGGAAAATTATAAACCACAAATTCAACATGAAAAAATGTAATACCATATATCGGTTAGTCTAATTATGATATAAACTATATAATATATTTGGAGTAAAGTACGAATAAAGCCTATTACCAGTAGTAGATATGAGTCTGAGTAATGTAAAGTAGCAGGGAGATGTACTTGATAGAGAGGATGAAATCCAGTTTTACTTCGCTGCAATGTTCCGTGATCCACAGAGGTGGTCTGTTGTCTGCCCCCTAGTCACTTGATTAGTTACACCTAGTTACTCCGGTAACTTAGAAACAAAAATCCGCACAGCGTAATGATTGTCGTTCTAATAATAAATGTAATCATCTCATTGTAGGTTCTCACAACCGCTTATATTAATGCATGGTTTACTATAGAAAGTGTTTTGTATAACATTTGATTGTTTTTAATCATTGCACAGCTGTAGAGGATCCAATTGACTTCCTTTAAATAGGCAGCAATTTTGACCCTCTGTAGAGCCCGTAGAAGAGGAATTGTCCTTGAAACGGATTCCATTGCTCACGCTTTCCCTCCCTGCACACCCTCCCTAATGGATGTATCCTGTAATTTGGATAAATAAATAGCTTGGAACCAGATCCATGAGTGCCGCTTCTTCTATTGAAACATAACAATTATACTACTTACTGGTTGTAAAAAGAGGAAAAAATCACTTAGAGGACTTAAAAATTCAGAAGAAAAAACTCACCAATAAAGCCAAGGTCCAATATCTATTGAACTTAGCAGGACGCTGCAAGCCCCACTGAGATGAAACACAAGTGTCAAATACCGATGCACAACCTCCTGCAACCAACCAAGCTATAGGGGTGGTGATACCACCTGCAACCAGCCAAGCTATGGAGGTGGTGACATTGTGGCACCCCAGGGTTCATGTGCCACAGTAACATCACCAAGGGTTAATTCCCCACACAACACTACACTAGAGCCTCCAGGCCAGAAGGGGGAGCTAAAGCTGCTTCCTTATATATTCTGGTGTGGAGAGGAAGTGGACAGTTCAGTTCCTGGGAGGACTGAGGAAGAAGGACCTGGGTATCAAAGAGTTAGGCTCATCCCACGGTCCACTGTCCAATTCCAGGCCTAGCCAGGGTCTGAGGAAAGGAGATAGGAGAAGCAGAGGAACACATCTAAGAGACTGAGTTACGCTGAAACTCGCCCTGGAGGAGCGCAAAGACCGGATACCGGATCCGAAATTGTGCCTGACACAAACAGCACAGAAAACACCGGATTAGTGAAGATTACATATCTTCACTGTACCACAGCGAAGCAACACGGCGGGGTCAGGAACATAAAGATAAGGTTCAAGTTGCCTAGCAAGTTGGTACCCATGAGGGGAGACAGGGCCGGCAGCCTAGCTAAAGCGGCAGCAGGGCCGCACACACAGTGCAGGAGTAGGAAGTTAAGGACCTGGACAGGGTGGCAGGCAACCCGGCCCCTGTACAGATTCCGTGGACCGTACTCTGCTGAATGCCATCTACAGTAAGGACTTGCAAAACCGTGAGTCTGTGTAATCCTTGCGCTCAAGCCCTACTCTCCGTCACAAACTGTTCCATCCCTACTGCCCCAGGGAACCCGGCTCTGCCCGTGGAGAGTCGTTACATTACCAGCTGCCAAACATCATCCCCGGAGGTTCTGCAGCAGCGGTGGTAACCCTGATCACATACCATGGGTGGCGTCACGACTCTATCCCCTGTAAATAACCCCCAAACATTACTTGTGGGCTCGGGACACGGTCCGGACAAAGACCGCCGTGATACCCCGGTCCGGTACCAAGTACCCCGTCCCAGTGGGCTCAACAACTTGGCGTCACGAACAGAATCTACCGTGCCCGGTAATCCCTGCATTGTGTGCTGTGATTTGTGAGAGAAACTATTTTGAAACTGCCGTCATTACAGAGCGCGCGGCAAACAGAATTTAAACTGTGCCACAAAGACTGTATTTTTTTAATTGCCGCAATTACAAAGCGCGCGGGAACAAAAGGAAGCATGTCATTGTGGGCGGCACTCTGCAAAGCACTCTGACGTCATCCGGAAGGGGAAGAGAATTCCTGTCTCACAGCTGAATCTTCTGGACGGAAGCGTAAGACCAGGATGGTCGACATTAACTAAGGGGGCACAGAATGTCGCAACAAGGGAGATGTTGCGGCACCGAGCAGCAGCGGAGCACCCGGCGGTGCTGCGGCACCGAACAACAGTGGAGCACCCGTCGGTGCTTCAGCGCAAGGAGCAGCACCCATCATGCCGTTCCTGATGCCTTACACTCCGGGAGCAATGTGGCTACCGCAATACACAGGTGAGCTCAATACCCTCAATGACTTTCTTATGAAAATAAAACCATACTACGTTATGTACCCCCTGACCCAAGCCAAGCGTGTCGGTATGATTATTGGGCAGTTAACCGGCAATGCACAGCGGGAAGTTGCGTCCTGGCCGGGCACAGACAAAGACACTGTAGAGCATCTTGTGGCTGGACTGAAAGCAGCATTTGAGTCCAGTGCTGATACATGGGCTAAAATGAGGTTCTTTGGATGCCAACATAAGCCTAAACAGAGCGCAAGAGACTATGCCATAAAATTGCAGGAAGCGCTCAAAGTACTTAAACTAGCAGAACCTGCCTTAGCCCCAGGAGCTGACAAAATGCTGATAGATCAGTCCATAGAAGGCCTCCTATCCCCTTCTCACAGAGGACAGTTGAGCATGATGACCATCCAGGATCCCGGAATAACTTTTGCCCAGCTAAAAGATAGAGCCATTCATCTCCAGCAGATAGAGGAGCCCTGGGCTATAAACTCTGTTCAAGGCTCTACAGCAGCACCCAAGCAGCCAGGAGCATCAGTGACATCTGCCATGTTAGGGACTGCTGCTGACCGCAAAGAGCCTATATCTAATGAGGCTCTCAAACAAAAGCTAGATGCCCTGATGGATACTGTTGTTTCCATGGCTAAAGTCATCAAGGAGCTGCATGGATCCAAGCCTGCACCCAAGATCGAGTTGGCGACCAGCAAGGAGGTTGTCCCGTGGATCAGGCCCAGGAAGTACCAAGCGACGAGAGGACGACCCAGCGACCGCTATCAGCCGGATGGACCGCCCATTTGCCGCTGTTGCAAGAAGCCAGGTCACTTTGCCCGGAAGGTGGGCGCTCCTCAGGAATAAATTATCAAGGTCCTTCAGCCTGGTATGACAAGTTCGAGGGAGGATGTCCAGTCATCCCTATCGTGTTGGATGGCATTCCATTCAGCGCCTTGTTGAATACCAGGTCCCAGATAACATCAATTCCACATGTTCTCTACAATAGGTACTGGGCTGATTCAGACATTAGTAGTGGTCCATCTAACATTGCATTGAACTTATGGGCTAGCAATGGTGAAATAATACCAAAAGTTGGGTTCAGAGAAATGACCATTCGGATTGGGAAGGTAGAATTGAAGAACCAGGGTATTATAATTGTAGATGTTGACCGGGAAGAACCTGAACCAGTAATGTTACTAGGAATGAATATAATTGAAAATTGTTTTTCCGAGGTAATTACTGTCTTACAGCAGATCACCGAGACTGCCAGAATCGGGCAACAGAGACTCCTGCAAAAGGAAATAAAAGCCCTGATGCTGAAACAGCAGGTAGAAATATCAGGAGGTGAAATTGGCAGTATAAGGGTATGTGACCCGATACCCATTGTAATACCTCCCAAAACTGAAATGTTGGTCTGGTGAAGAGCCGCAATAGGCATTAAAGGGCGAGACTATCAAGCCCTGGTAGAACCTGTGTACTCAGACAGTAGGCCCACTATACTGACGGCCAGAGGAGTAGTTGAGGTACACCGGGGAAGAGTGCCATTACGCCTTCTAAATTGCAGGGAAGATGATGTCATCATACCGAAGTATGCTGCCATAGCTAAATTGTTTACGGTTGATAACAATGCCATCACAGCCGTCGAGCCCTTGAACCTGTCAAGTCAGGCGGATGACAATGACTCAGGGGAAAAGCTGGACGATTGGTGCCAAAAACTACACGTAGGTACCAGTTCTACACCTTCCAATCAAAAGAATGGAGTATACCGGGTAGTAAAAGAATATAAGGAGATATTCAGCAAACACCCGTTAGACTTTGGGCAAATTAAAGGGGTAGAGCACGCTATACCCAAAGGTAACCATCAGCCTATAAAAGAGAGGTATAGACCATTAACACCTGCTCACTATCAAACCACCAAAGACATGCTCAAAGAGATGAAATCTGCAGGTGTAATAAGAGACAGTTGTAGCCCCTGGGCAGCGCCTTTAGTGCTGGTTAAAAAGAAGGACAGGACCATGATAATGTGCGTAGAATACCGGCAGATCAACCGCATTACACACAAGGATGCATACTGTTACCTTGGATTGAGGAGTCATTAGCCGCATTAAAATCTAACTACTTTTCTACCCTAGATCTGACTAGTGGGTATTGGCAAGTTCCTGTGGCAGAGGCTGACAAAGAGAAGACAGTGTTTACTATGCTGATGGGCCTCTGTGAGTTCAATTGTATGCCGTTTGGACTTTGCAACGCACCCGGTACCTTCCAACGCCTGATGGAGAGCTGCCTAGGACATAAGAACTTTGAAACTGTCCTCCTGTACCTGGATGACATCATAGTCTACTCCAAGACATATGAACAACATCTACAAGACCTGACAGAAGTGTTTGAAGCCTTGTCCAGATATGGCATGATGATCAAGCCATCCAAGTGCCACCTTCTCAAGCCAAAAGTGCAGTATCTAGGACATGTCGTGAGTTCAGAGGGAGTAGCACTGGATCCTGATAAATTCACAATGATAAGGGATTGGCCAAGACCCACTAATGTGAAAAAGGTGAGACAATTCCTGGGACTGGTGGACTATTATAGAAGATTAATCAGAGGGTTCACGAAGTTAGCAGCTCCCTTACAACACATCCTGGTAAGACAGTCAAAAAGGTCTTCAACCCGTAATACCCCTTTCCAGTGGAGTAACGAGAGGGAAGAGTCCTTCAAAAAGCTAAAGTGGGCGCTGACCGGAGAGGAGATCCTGGCGTATCCGGATTACCATCAACCCTTCATTCTGTACACGGATGCCATCAACGTGGGACTGGGAGCAGTACTGTCACAGAAGCAAGGAGGCACAGAGAGAGCTATTGCCTTTGCAAGCAGGAAACTCCGGCCTCCGGAAAGAAGCCCTGAGAATTACAGTTCCTTCAAGTTAGAACTACTGGAAGTAGTCTGGGCTGTAACCGAATGTTTAAGCACTACCTGGCAGCTGCAGAATTTACCATCTACACTGATATCAACCCATTGACCCACCTGGACTCAGCAAAATTAGGTGCGTTGGAGCAGCGATGGATAGCCCGGTTGTCTAACTACCATTTTGTCATCAAATATAGGGCAGACTGTAAGAACGGGAATGCAGATGCCTTATCCCGAATACCACCCCTGAAAGACATGGAAGAGGAATCGGAGGAGTTAGAACACTGCGGGGTCAGGACCAGGATGGTCGACATTAACTAAGGGGGCACAGAATGTCGCAACAAGGGAGATGTTGCGGCACCGAGCAGCAGCGGAGCACCCGGCGGTGCTGCGGCACCAAACAACAGTGGAGCACCCGTCGGTGCTTCAGCGCAAGGAGCAGCACCCATCATGCCGTTCCTGATGCCTTACACTCTGGGAGCAATGTGGCTACCGCAATACTCAGGTGAGCTCAATACCCTCAATGACTTTGTTATGAAAATAAAAACCATACTACGTTATGTACCCCCTGACCCAAGCCAAGCGTGTCGGTATGATTATTGGGCAGTTAACCGGCAATGCACAGCGGGAAGTTGCGTCCTGGCCGGGCACAGACAAAGACACTGTAGAGCATCTTGTGGCTGGACTGAAAGCAGCATTTGAGTCCAGTGCTGATACATGGGCTAAAATGAGGTTCTTTGGATGCCAACATAAGCCTAAAGAGAGCGCAAGAGACTATGCCATAAAATTGCAGGAAGCGCTCAAAGTACTTAAACTAGCAGAACCTGCCTTAGCCCCAGGAGCTGACAAAATGCTGATAGATCAGTCCATAGAAGGCCTCCTATCCCCTTCTCACAGAGGACAGTTGAGCATGATGACCATTCAGGATCCCGGAATAACTTTTGCCCAGCTAAAGGATAGAGCCATTCATCTCCAGCAGATAGAGGAGCCCTGGGCTATAAACTCTGTTCAAGGCTCTACAGCAGCACCCAAGCAGCCAGGAGCATCAGTGATATCTGCCATGTTAGGGACTGCTGCTGACCGCAAAGAGCCTATATCTAATGAGGCTCTCAAACAAAAGCTAGATGCCCTGATGGATACTGTTGTTTCCATGGCTAAAGTCATCAAGGAGCTGCATGGATCCAAGCCTGCACCCAAGATCGAGTTGGCGACCAGCAAGGAGGTTGTCCCGTGGATCAGGCCCAGGAAGTACCAAGCGACGAGAGGACGACCCAGCGACCGCTATCAGCAGGATGGACCGCCCATTTGCCGCTAGTTAGCAGCTCCCTTACAACACATCCTGGTAAGACAGTCAAAAAGGTCTTCAACCCGTAATTCCCCTTTCCAGTGGAGTAACGAGAGGGAAGAGTCCTTCAAAAAGCTAAAGTGGGCGCTGACCGGAGAGGAGATCCTGGCGTATCCGGATTACCATCAACCCTTCATTCTGTACACGGATGCCATCAACGTGGGACTGGGAGCAGTACTGTCACAGAAGCAAGGAGGCACAGAGAGAGCTATTGCCTTTGCAAGCAGGAAACTCCGGCCTCCGGAAAGAAGCCCTGAGAATTACAGTTCCTTCAAGTTAGAACTACTGGAAGTAGTCTGGGCTGTAACCGAATGTTTAAGCACTACCTGGCAGCTGCAGAATTTACCATCTACACTGATAACAACCCATTGACCCACCTGAACTCAGCAAAATTAGGTGCGTTGGAGCAGCGATGGATAGCCCGGTTGTCTAACTACCATTTTGTCATCAAATATAGGGCAGACTGTAAGAACGGGAATGCAGATGCCTTATCCCGAATACCACCCCTGAAAGACATGGAAGAGGAATCGGAGGAGTTAGAACACGGCGGGGTCAGGAACATAAAGATAAGACTCAAGTTGCCTAGCAAGTTGGTACCCGTGAGGGAAAACAGGGTCGGCAGCCTAGCTAAAGCGGCAGCAGGGCTACACACACACAGTGCAGGAGTAGGAAGCCAAGGACCTGGATAGGGTGGGAAGCAACCCAGCCCCTGTACAGACTCTGTGGACCGTACTCTGCTGAATGCCATCTACAGTAAAGACTTGGAAAACTGCAAAACTGTGAGTATGTGTAATCCTTGCGCTCGAGCCCTACTCTCCTTCACAAACTGTCCCTACTGTCCCGGGGAACCCGGCTCTGCCCGTGGATAGCCGTTACATCACTGGCTGCCAAACATCACCCCTGGAGGTTCTGCAGCAGCGGTGGTCACCCTGACCACATACCACGGGTGGCGTCACGACTCTATCCCCTGTAAATAACCCCCAACCATTACTTGTGGGCTCTGGACACGGTCCGGACCAAGACCGCCGTGATACCCCGGTCTGGTACCCCGTCCCAGGGGCTCCACAACATCACCTGCAACCAGCCAAGCTATGAGGGTGGTGACATCGCCTGCAACCAGCCAAGCTATGAGGGAGGTGACTGGTGCCAGTCACACAGATACAGGGCATGGAGTTACAAGCTTGAGGGCCCTTGGCGTTGGGTTATGAGCTTATGTATTTTGGACAAATTATCCACTAACACCTCACACCATCATCTATCGTGTTTTTCTGTACTTTTTAATCTGTTGCATGATGCGGCAGAGCCCTCTGGGGGCGTCTGTCTCATGTGTGATGCATATACATGGTGCTGGGCAGCCCGCCTGATCTAATAGCATGGGCATGATCAATAGGCTGTATACAGACACCTTACATCATACGTATCTGTGTAACTGGTGCACTATGTTGACCTTGTGCCTATAAATACCACCAATCATCTCCCCCATAGCTTGGCTGGTTGCAGATCATGTCGCTTGCCCCCATAGCTTGGCTGGCTGCAGGTGATGTCACCGCCCCCATAGCTTGGCTGGTTGCAGGTTGTATCACCACCCCCATTGCTTGGCTGGTGGTAGTACAGAGAGGTGAAAGCAATCCACTGTCAGGTCCAGGAAATGGCGCAGTACAGCAAAGGGCTAACAGAAGCAAAATCCAATTCAAGCTGAAGTCAGGAAACTGGAGAGACTGAAACAGAGCACATAGGTATAAAACAGAAGGAAAAATTAGGTCACTAGGTGAGGTTCAAGTCCAGGTAAGGCTGGCTTCACATCATGGTTTTTAGCTGTATTTTGCAAGATCCCCCGGACAGGACAGGACACAAATGAATTGATGTCAGTTCTGCCTCCGGATCCTGTTTTTTATAGGATTCGTTTTGTTCATGCTATACAATGTGAGAATGTGCTGTGTCGGTGCAGAGAGAGATTTCCTGAACAGATTTATCATTTCAGGAACACGGAAAGCATTCTGAGCAGGTGCAATGCAAAAAAACGAATCCAGGAATCAATTCAGTTTTTTTCCGGATCCGGCGGGGCCCATAGACTCCGATGTTAAGTGCGACGGACCGCGCCAGATTAGTTTCTGTCCAATTTTGTCTGGATTTTTCACCGGTGCCCAAAAATGTTGCAGTCTCCAATTTTAGGGACAGTGAAAAACCGGACAAAAATGAATCTGACACACAATACACAAAACCGGATGGCAAAATAGGACCAATCCGGCACCGTAGGGATAATTGAGAGGCAAAACCCGATCCTGTTCTGTCCAGGTAAAACAGGACAGAACAGTATTCCAAAAACAATGGTGTGAAGCCAGCCTAAGAAACAAAGTCAGGTAGGGTCTGTTCAGAACACAAAGAGATCAAATCCTAATCCTACACAGCCAAAAGCAAATGTACAACTAACCCAGAGCAGAGCTGCATATTAGTTTAAATAGGCTCTTAATTAAGTGAGCTGAATTCAGGTGATTGAGGCACAGAGCCTATAACTCTTTAAGAACCAGAATTAATAAATCTACCTCTGATTTCCACAAGATGATACAAGACCGCAAGAGGCGTAAATTCAATAGGGATCTAGTGGAACCCTGAACCACCTAATCCATGGTATCAATCCTGATATGATCCTTTTGGATCTGGCAGCAGTATTGATAGCCTTGATTACGCCCATCTTTACCAGGGTCGTTTTTTAGGACCTCCCAGAAGGTACCAAAGAGGAAGACGAGGAGGGGGAAGAGGCCAGGGAGGCGGACGTCATCCGATGCAACTTCGGTCGCTGGTAATGAAAATATAGTTTTTAACGGGAAAGTATATTGGATTTTTACCTTGCAAACTTTGGAACCAAAAGGCATGAATAGGGAATATGAGATTATTCATTAGATGGACTGATAATATAGTAACTATTGTTTATATTTGGACTGATACATGATGACCTATTGATAGGATGTCTGTTGATAACTGGGACCTTTATTGCAATCCCCTTGCTCATTTTATTTTGATTACTTGTGCCTCCCATATAATTTACCATGTACTGTATCTTTAAGGAATCCTTTTCCAAATAACTATTTTTAAATTGTTAATAATCAATTTTTATGTTTTTCCCTTATCAGATCCCTTGAGAGACCTTTTCTAACAAATTTGAGCCCTTTGGCAGCCTTCTACATATTCAGTATCCTTTTTAACAGCTTGTTTATGCTCAGCAATGCCGGACGCAAGTGCGCATGCGCAGCTTGCGTTCCACAGTGCGACGTCCTGCGTTCCAAGTACAGGAAACAGGAAGTTGCGCTGTCTAAAACGTCATTTCCGGTTCCTATATAATACAGCTGAGCGGAGCACACACCGTTCACAGCTGATCCTGGCCCCCCACGGCTGATATGTAAGTGTTACACTGGCGCTTTTACTTTTTACTGAATAGAGAGGTGATTTCCTTTCAGGACTCTTATACATGTCATGGTTTATTCCATCTTTTTATAGGTTCTTCATTTACCATTAGATGAGTTATATTGGAGTCTTCTATGCTTGTCCTGCAATAAGTTTATTGGTACATTGGCTTTCATTATGTTCACTACAGGGTGTTTTCTTGAGCTGTGAGCCATCCCATGAAAAATTTGGACTTCTCTTGAGGTATACACATTTTGTATATAGCTTTTTTGATGCTTATTACACATGATATTAACCCCTTAAGGACCGAGTCACTTTGCAGCTTAATGACCGGACCATTTTTTGTAATTCTGACCACTCTCCCTTTATGAGGTAATATCTCTGGAACGCTTCAACGGATCCTAGCGATTATGAGATTGTTTTTTCGTGACATATTGGGCTTCATGTTAGTATTAAATTTAGGTTGATAATTTTTGCGTTTATTTGTGAAAAAATAAAAAATTTGGCAAAAATTTTGAAAATTTAGCAATTTTCAAATTTTTAATTTTTATTCTGCTAAACCAGAGAGTTATGTGCCACAAAATAGTTAATAAATAACATTTCCCACATGTCTACTTCACATCAGCACAATTTTGGAAGGAAAAAAAAAATTTGGTAGGACGTTATAAGGGTTCAAAGTTCATCAGCAATTATTCATTTTTACAGCAAAATTTACAAAACCAATTTTTTAGTGACCACATCACATTTGAAGTCTCTTTGAGGGGTGTACATGACAGAAAACACCCAAAAGTGACACCATTCCAAAAACTGCACCCCTCAAGCTACTCAAAATTATATTGAAGAAGATTATTAACCCTTCAGGTGCTTCACAGGAACTAAAATAAAGTTGAAGGAAAAAATGGACATTTTAATTTTTGTAACAAAAATGTTCTTTTAGCCTCAATTTTTTCATTTTCACATGGGCAACAAGATAAAATGCATCCTAAAATTTGTTGGGCAATTTCTCCTGAGTACACCGATACCTCATATGTGGTCATAAACCACTGTTTGGGCGCACGGCAGGGCTCAGAAGGGAGGGAGCGCAATTTGAATTTTAGAGCCAATTTTCCGTTCAAAAAGTGAAATGGCGCTCCTTCACTTCTGAGCCCTGCCGTGCGCCCAAACAGTGGTTTATGACCACATATAAGGTATCGGTGTACTCAGGAGAAATTGCCCAATAAATTTTGGGATGTATTTTATCCCTTTGCCCATGTGAAACTGAAAAAATGTAGGCAAAAATAATTTTTTTGTTAAAAAAAAGTGTTTTTTTAATTTTTATGAATGAATTTGTGAAGCATCTGGGGGTTCAAAGTGCTCACTATGCATCTAGATACGTTCCTTAGGGGGTCTAGTTTCCAAAATGGGGTCATTTGTGGGGGAGCTCCAATGTGGAGACACACGGGGACCCTCCAAACGCGACATGGTGTCCGCTAACAATTTGAGCTCATTTTCCATTCAAATTGTTAGCGGACACCATGTCGCGTTTGGAGGGTCCCCGTGTGTCTCCACATTGGAGCTCCCCCACAAGTGACCCCATTTTGGAAACTACACCCCCGAAGGAACATATCTAGATGCATAGTGAGCACTTTAATCCCCCATATGCTTCAGAAAATCATCTGTAAAAATGAAAAAGCACTTTTTTTTTCCACTAAAAAATTATTTTTTCATTATTACGGATCAATTTGTGAAGCATCTGGGGGTTCAAAGTGCTCACTATGTACCTAGATATGTTCCTTTGGGGGTCTAGTTTCCAAAATAGGGTCATTTGTGGGGGAGCTCCAATGTGGAGACACACCGGGACCCTCCAAACGCGACATGGTGTCCGCTAAACAATTTGAATGGAAAATGAGCTCAATTTGTTAGCGGACACCATGTCGCGTTTAGAGGGTCCCCGTGTGTCTCCCCAATTGGAGCTCCCCCACAAGTGACCCCATTTTGGAAACTAGACCCCCGAAGGAACGTATCTAGATGCATAGTGAGCACTTTGAACCCCCATATGCTTCAGAAATTCATCCGTAAAATGAAAAAGCACTTTTTTTTTCCACTAAAAAATTATTTTTTCATTATTACGGATCAATTTGTGAAGCATCTGGGGGTTCAAAGTGCTCACTATGCACCTAGATATGTTCCTTTGGGGGTCTAGTTTCCAAAATAGGGTCACTTGTGGGGGAGCTCCAATGTGGAGACACACAGGGACCCTCCAAACGCGACATGGTGTCCGCTAACAATTTGAGCTCATTTTCCATTCAAATTGTTAGTGGACACCATGTCGCGTTTGGAGGGTCCCCGTGTGTCTCCACATTGGAGCTCCCCCACAAGTGACCCCATTTTGGAAACTACACCCCCAAAGGAACATATCTAGATGCATAGTGAGCACTTTCTACCCCCAGGTGCTTCACAAATTGATCTGTAAAAATGAAAAAAGAAACTTTTTGTGGAAAAAAAAAGTGCTTTTTAATTTTTATGGATGAATTTGTGAAGCATCTGGGGGTTCAAAGTGCTCACTATGCATCTAGATATGTTCCTTAGGGGGTCCAGTTTCCAAAATGGGGTCACTTGTGGGGGAGCTCCAATGTGGAGACACACCGGAACCATCCAAACGCGACATGGTGTCCGCTAACAATTTGAATGGAAAATGAGCTCAAATTGTTAGGGAAACCATGTCACGTTTGGAGGGTCCCTGTGTGTCTCCACATTGGAGCTCCCCCACAAGTGACCCCATTTTGGAAACTAGACCCCCAAAGGAACGTATCTAGATGCATAGTGAGCACTTTGAACCCCCAGATGCTTCACAAATTCATCTGTAAAAATGAAAAAGCACTTTTTTTTCCACAAATAATTTATTTTTTCATTATTACGGATGAATTTGTGAAGCATCTGGGGGTTCAAAGTGCTCAGTATGCATCTAGATATAATCCTTTGAGGGTCTAGTTTGCAAAATGGGGTCACTTGTTTGGGAGCTCCAATGTGGAGACACACAGGGACCCTCCAAACGCGACATGGTGTCCGCTAACAATTTGAGCTCATTTTCCATTCAAATTGTTAGCGGACACCATGTCGCGTTGGGAGGGTCCCCGTGTGTCTCCACATTAGAGCTCCCCCATAAGTGACCCCATTTTGGAAACTAGACCCCCAAGGAACGTATCTAGGTGCATAGTGAGCACTTTGAACCCCCAGGTGCTTCACAAATTGATCCGTAAAAATGAAAAAATAAACTTTTTGTGGAAAAAAAAGTGCTTTTTCATTTTTATGGATGAATTTGTGAAGCATCTGGGGGTTAAAAGTGCTCACTGTGCATCTAGATACGTTCTTTAGGGGGTCTAGTTTCCAAAATGGGGTCACTTGTGGGGGAGCTCCAATGTGGAGACACACAGGGGCTCTCCATACGCAACATGGTGTCCACTAACAATTGGAATTGTTAGCGGACACCATGTAGGATATGAAGAGCCCCTATGTGCCTAAACATTGGAGCTCCCCCATAAGTGACCCCATTTTGGAAACTAGACCCCCCAAGGAACGTATCTAGATGCATAGTGAGCACTTTGAACCCCCCAGGTGCTTCACAAATTGATCCGTAAAAATTAAAAAAGAAACTTTTTGTGGAAAAAAAAGTGCTTTTTTCATTTTTATGGATGAATTTGTGAAGCATCTGGGGGTTCAAAGTGATCACTATGCATCTAGATACGTTCCTTCGGGGGTCTAGTTTCCAAAATGGGGTCACTTGTGGGGGAGCTCCAATGTTCAGGCACACAGGGAGGGGCTCTCCATATCCGACATGGTTTTCGCTAACAATTGGAGCTAATTTTCCATTGAAATTGTTAGTGGACACCATGTCGCATATGGAGATCCCGTGTGTCACCAGCACAAGGGCAACTGGTAGAGTTGGCGTACAGCACCAGAAAATGCCGCCTCTAATGAATGCGCTATTTTCTTGGGTGGCTGTGGGCTGCAATTTGCAGAGTGGGGGACCCACAACATTTGGGTCTCTCCACGCTGAGGATTCCAGTCAGCCAGCTACCAAATTGTACATGGCTGGCTACAAAAAATACAGCAAAGGCCTTTTTTTTTATTTCTAGAACTAATTCTAGAAAAAAAAATGACGTGGGGCTCCGCCATATTTTTGGTCCAGCCAGGTACAACTTGGCAGCTACAGACTGCCAGCAACCCCCAGCTGCCTTGTTGTACCTGGCTGCAACCAAAAATACAGCGAAGCCCATTTTTTTTTATTTCTAGAACTAATTCTAGAAAAAAAATGACGTAGGGCTCTGCCATTATTTTTGGCCCAGCCAGGTACAACTAGGCAGCTGGGGGCTGGAATCCTCAGCATGGAAAGGCCCAAGCGTTCTGGGCCCCCCATGCTGCGAATTGCAGCCCGCAGCCGCCCCAGAAAATGGCGCATTCATTGAAGCGCCATTTTCTGGCGCTGTACCCATGCTCTTCCAGTTGCCCTGGTGCCGGTGGCAAACTGGGTAATAAAGGGGTTAATGCCAGCTTTTTATTGGCAGCTGGCACTAAGCCCGAGATTCATAATATTGGGCCAATGTTAGACCCGCCATTAGGAATCTCTGGTAAGTAGTCAATAAATACACACGGAGAAAAATATTTTTATTAGAAAAAAAACACAAACAAATTTCGGACTCCATCTTTATTATAAAAAGATCCGACGTAGTCCACAACGAAGGTCCCACGATGCTCGATCGTTTCCGACGTAGTCCGCAACGAAGGTCCCACAACGCTCAATCGCCTCTGCTACATCCAGAGACTGCAGCAAAGGAATCAAGTGTCCTCTTGTTGCAGTCTCTGGTGTTGTAGTGATAATGCACTGTATGGCAGATCATTGCCATACAGTGCAGCATCACTGTGCAAACCCAAGTCTCAGAGATCACATGATCTCAGAGGCTTGGGTCAGGTGACCCGACATTGCAGTGAAGTGATCTGACAGCCCCATAATGGATCACTGTGCCAGGACTGTCAGATTAGTTCACTGCAGGATGATCCCCTTGCATCCACACAGTGGATCACTGCGCCTGATCCCCCTGCATGGGGATTGAGCTGCAGAAAGCAATTCAGTGGTCTGAAAGCCCGGATCACTGTGCAGTGGATCACTGCGCCCAAGCTGTCAGATCGCTTTCTGCAGCTCAATCCCCATGCAGGGGAATTCTCCTGCATGGAGAACAAGCTGCAGAATGCGATCTGACAACTTGGGCGCAGTGATCCACTGCACAGTGATCCGGGCTTTCAGACCACTGAATTGCTTTCTGCAGCTCAATCCCCATGCAGGGGAATTCTCCTGCATGGAGAACAAGCTGCAGAATGCGATCTGACAACTTGGGCGCAGTGATCCACTGGATCACTGTGCCCGAGCTGTCAGATCGCTTTCTACAGCTCAATACACATGCAGGGGAATCCCCCTGCATGAAGATCAAGATGTAGAAAGCGATCTGACAGCTTGGGTGCAGTGATCCACTGGATCACTGCGCCCGAGCTGTCATATCACTTTCTGCAGCTCAATCCCAATGCAGGGGAATCCCCCTGCATGGGGATCAAGATGTAGAAAGCGATCTGACAACTTGGGTACAGTGATCTACTGGATCACTGCACCTGAGCTGTCAGATCTCTTTCTGCAGTTCAATCCCCATGCAGGGGGATGGGGGATCAGGGATCCCCCTGCAGGGGGATGGGGGATCAGGGATCCCCCTGCAGGGGGATGGGGGATCAGGGATCCCCCTGCAGGGGGATGGGGGATAAGGGATCCCCCTGCAGGGGGATGGGGGATCAGGGATCCCCATGCAGGGTAATGGGGGATCAGGGATCCCCATCCAGGGGGATCAGGGATCCCCATGCAGGGGGATGGGGGATCAGGGATCCCCATGCAGGGGGATCAGGGATCCCCATGCAGGGGGATGGGGGATCAGGGATCCCCCTGCAGGGGGATGGGGGATCAGGGATCCCCATGCAGGGGGATGGGGGATCAGAGATCCCCATGCAGGGGGATGGGGCATCAGGGATCCCCCAGCAGGGGGATGGGGGATCAGGGATCCCCATGCAGGGGGATAGGGGATCAGGGAACCCCATGCAGGGGGATCAGGGATCCCCATGCAGGGGGATGGGGATCCCCCAGGGATCATGCAGGAGGTCTTACCAAACGTCGGGCGGCAGCGGTGAGAGCGGCTGTGAGTAGAGGCTGACAGCAGGAGGAGGCAAGCGGGAGACGGCGGCGGCTGGAGGAGGTGAGTTGAAGGAAGCGGCGGGAAGAGGTGATCACCGGGTCGGTGATCACCTCTTCCTGCCGGTCACCGGCGGTGGCGGGGGGCCGGGGACAGCGGGGGGGCCCAGACAACGGGACGGGGTCGGGAAAATCCCGGGGTCGGGAGAATATCCGGGGCCGGCGAATGAGCCGGGGGGCAGACACAGCGGGAGACAGGGGGATGAGCAGGGGGGGCAGACACAGTGGGGGACAGGGGGATGAGCGGGGGGGGCAGACACAGTGGGGGACAGGGGGATGAGCGGGGGGGGCAGACACAGCGGGAGACAGGGGGATAAGTACGGAGGGCAGACACAGCGGGAGACAGGGGGATAAGCAGGGGGGCAGACACAGCGGGAGACAGGGGGATAAGCAGGGGGGGCAGACAGAGCGGGGGACAGGGGGATGAGCAGGGGGGGCAGACACAGTGGGGACAGGGGGATGAGCGGGGGGGGCAGACACAGCGGGAGACAGGGGGATAAGCACGGAGGGCAGACACAGCGGGAGACAGGGGGATAAGCAGGGGGGGCAGACAGAGCGGGGGACAGGGGGATGAGCGGGGGGGGGGGGGGGGGAGGGGCAGACACAGGGGGGGTGATGTAGGAGAGCGGGCACAGCAGAGGGCACAAGCAGGGGATGATTGCAGGAGCCGGGCACAGCTGACAGCCCGGCTCCTGCAGAGATCATGCATTTCGCTGCGTGATCTTGATGTGATCGGTCGGTCAGATTGACTGACCGATCACATCGCTCTGAGTGTGGGGACCTCTAACAGGGGTCCCCACACCTCTTCCCCTAACCCTTGGCTGTCACTGACAGCTTTTAGAATTGAACTGTCACTGTTCGTTTAGAAGCAGTGACAGTTCAAAGCCATGACGAGTATACTCGTCATGATGCGGGAACTGACATCTTTTCATGACGAGTATACTCGTCATTGGTCGTAAAGAGGTTAAACATTGATTATATCATTAATTATACCTTTTACACAGATTCCAGTTTCCCCATATTAATTTAGTTGCTCATATTTGAGAATCACTGGATCTTATTTCAATTGGAGGTCCATAGAACTCACAGATATTCCATATATGATGAGGTATATAAAAAAAATTAGGCAGTGGGTTGTTTGTCTCAGATCTAGATACTTATTTTTGCCACTTTAACCTTTATGCTGTGTATTTCATTGATTTCCTTATAGATTTTACAGCTTCATATACGCACATGGTCTCTGATTTGATCAAGTATTACTTTGTTGCCCATAAGGTATATGTTTTTTTTTTATATTTCTCTTATTCATACAAAATATTAATTTTTGGTAAGGTCTAAAACTCTTGTCTGTACTGAGTATCTTATGCAATATGTCTTTCATATTAATGCAATATGCAAATTTATGACTTGTTTGCTATTTGATTTGTAATACACATATGGAGAGTGTGCAGGAGATATTTTCTTTGAATACCGATAAATTAACACACTTTTTTTCTTTCTGTATTTTTTCTAGAAAATTTATTTAAAGTCGCAAGTACTACATAAATTGAAAAAGGCCAGATGGGCCGAAAACCTTTTTTTTCTTGTGACAAATTGCAAAAATTTATTTTTCTTGTGACTAATAAATTACTTATCAAGTTGAGCATAATATTCTCCGTGTATATTTTTTTGGGTGTGCCAGAGTTTGCTCTTATAGTACTAATATTTTCTCTGAGTACCCATCAGTCAAAAGGGTGGGCCAAGCTTTACATTGATATTGGCACAGCTAGTAAGACTGCCACCATCTTTGGACACTAACTGTGCATGCACACATCAGGGGTATGCAGGCCCAGTTAGTTATGCCACCGCCATCTTTGGTCACCCAGGATGGTTTCCAAAGATGGCGGTGGTGTGACGCACTGGGGGGGAAGAGAGCGCACAGAGAGGTCACAGAGAGGGCACAGAGAGCATGCAAAGAGGGCACAAGGTGCACAGAGGAGGCACAGAGCATTCACAGATGGGGCACAGAGGGGGCACATGAGGCCACAGAGAATGCACAGGGTTGCACAGGGGGGCACAGAGCGTGCATGGGGTGCAGAGAGAATGCAGGGGGGCACAGGGAGCTCACAGAGAAGGCATAGAGAGTGCTCACAGGAGGGCAGAGAGGGGGCACACAGGGTGCACAGGTGGCACAAAGGGCATACAGTGGGCACAGAGAGTGAATGGGGGGTACAGAGAGCACACAGGTGGAGCCCAGAGACCACACAGGAGTTACAGAGAGGGCACAAAGAGTACACAGGGGGCACAGAGGGCACAAAGGGGGCACAGAGTGCACTTGGGGACTCAGAGAGCAAACAGGGAGCACAGAGAGCACACAGGAGGGGCACAGAAAATGCAGGGGTCACAGAGAGCGCATAGGTGGAACAGATGGTGCACATAGTGGGTACAGAGAGCATAAAGGGGGGCATAGAGAGCGTACAAGGGGCACAGAGCACACAGCGGGTACAGAGTGCACACAAGGGGGCACAGAGAACACCCAGGGGCAGAGAGAGAGTGCAGTGGTGGGCACAGAAAGCGCACAGAGAGGCAAAAAGAGCAGACGGGGGTGCAGAGCGTGATGGGTGAACAAGTATGGGGACCAATGGCAGTACTGACATATTGCACAGTACCGCCATTGGTGCCACAACCAACACAACCCAAAACTGCTGTCACTCTACACAACCGCTGTCGACACATCAGCGCCTGAGTAAGTGTAAATTTATGTACCCCAGTGTGCATGCTCACTTACTCAGGCGGCCACCATCTTTGGACACCAGGGTATGCAGAGATGGCGGCAACGTGACCTGGTTCACACATGGACAACCGCCACCATATTTGGACACCACAGGAAGGAGAGAGCACAAGGGGGAGAGACAAAGCACAGGGGGGTGGAGAGAGTGCACAGGAGGAGGGGTAAGCACAAGGAGGATACAGATCAAAGGAGAGAGCACAGAGGGGGAGAGAGACTGCATTCAGGGGAGAGAGCACATATTATTATTATTATTAGCCTTTAACTTTTGCATAATCTCAAATTATTTTTGTGAATTTGTGACTTTTAGATTAAATGCAAAATATTACCTGTGGCGCCCCACTGGTCAGGACGCCACATAGGGGTACTGCACCCAGACTAGAATGTATAGTATTCCTTTGACTAGGGAATTGGGATAAGGCACCCACACAACACTCATTCACACACACCCTAGAGTAGGGCACCGTGGGTGGACCCGCTGTAGGGAGGACCCAGTCCCATGGGAGGAGTGACAAGGTAGAAAAGTGTGTGGGAAGAACAGAACAGTTAGAGAAGAGTGAATGAGTCGGAAAGTTCCGTTGGGCAGTGAGGAGTGCAGGTCGGCGGAGAAGCCGTCAGGACAGAGGGAGATCCTAGGGGCACCAGGTAGTGCGGTGCGCCCAAATCCGGATTCAGCATGTCTACCAACCAGAGGGATCTGGTCCCAGGACAAAGGATGGGCTCTGAACACGGTGCAGGCGTTTAACCCGAGCCATTAAACCGGAGGCCCGAGCTTCTACAGGAAGTCGCTGCCAAACACCCGACACATCCTTAAAAAGGCACCTAATAGAGTCAGGGGGAGAAGAGTCCTCCACAGAGGGCCAGTGGGAGCCGGCTCGAGGCTCTGCGCGTAGGAGCGCTTCAAGGGAGACAGGAGAGTGCGCAGTGAGGGACTGGAAAGGAATGGCTGGCACACCACCGAGGGTGCTAAGTGAGTCATCCTTGTTCTCTGGTGACAACCCAGGCCAGAAAGACTCAAAAGACTGTACCATCTGTGACCTGTCTGAAGTATTGCCAGTAAACCCGTGCAGTTAAAAACTATGTGTCATACTTTATTTGCCTGTGTGGCGCCCCTGCGACCAGGTGGCCACAAAAGGGAACTGCAGCCAGGCAGGTAGGACACCAGTAAACACTACACCCTCACAGCCCACATCCCCACGCATAGAGAGGGTTCACATCCAGCTCTGAGGTCGGAGACTATATGAGACCAGAGGAGTGGTGGATGAGGAGTGGGTTGGGCACACCAGAAGGTCAGGTGACTGACAGTATATAGAGAGGGGGAGGAGTAAAGGAAGTTAGTAGGCTGAAGTAGCTGAGATGTAAAGACCCAAGAGTAAGCCATGTGAGCTGAACAGCAAAGACCAAGAGCAGCAGAAGGAGCTGAGATAGAAAGGCTACAGAACAGCAGGAGGTTGAGCTGAAGCTGAGCAGGAGAGAGCCATACGTCTTGGAAGTGCCTAAGCTGAGGAGCGCTGACCCGTACTGAGCCAATGCGAGCCAGATGGGGGGGAAAAGCCCATCCAAGATGCTGAAACCACCAGGAGTGTGAGAGAGCCGAGAGGGACGGTGTAACCCGGGGCCCTAGAATTACAGCTCAAGCAACCAACTGCAGGCGGAGTAGCCCTCATATATACTGGAAGGAACGCAGAGGAAGGAGCCTGGTAGTTTAATGCTGTAGACTACTGCAGGCTGGGCAAAGGCAGAGTGTCAGCTCTGAAGGGGACCGACGATCCACCCGGTATCCCCAGATTCACTGACGGGGAGCTTTAGTTTCAAGCTGGAGTTCCTAACCCAAAGAACAGGCAGCTCAGTGACGCACTAGGACTCACAGAAGCCCGAGTCACCGCTATACTGTTCAGCGTCCGCATACACCCGTGTAAGACGGAGAAAGAGAGTAAAAGCCCGGAAAGGCACACTTACAGACTGTGTGAGGGGTCACAAGGAGAGAGGAGCCTGGCTGCAGGAGGAAAGGGAACCCGGAGAGGGAGAAAGCAACTGAATGTTAAGAACTGTGTAACAACTAACTTGTAAGCTGACTGAAGGAACTAAGTAAAGCTTTGGAAACCCTGCATTGTCTCCTGCCTGCTTCCATCTGCAGACCCTTTCTCCCATACAGGCTTGCACCAGGAAGATCTCAACCTGCAGAGCCACAGCCTGTCAGCACCAGCACAGGAAGAGGGATCCTTGCAGCTGCAAAGTAAGTGTGCTCCAACAGCCTCACACACAACAATAGACTTTAACTCCTTACTGCCCCGGGGGATACAGTTCTCCCCACTAGAACTATACCATCCCGGCTGCCATTCCATCACCCCCGGAGGTTCTGCAGCAGCCGCGGCCCCATTACTGGCCGCACCAAGTGGGTGGCGTCACCCGTGACAATCCCCTGTAAATATTCCCCTTTTTATTGTGCTGAGCCAGGGACACGGTCCGGACCAGGCCACCAGTGACATCCCCAGCAGCAGATCGGTCCGGTACCGAGTACCCCACGTCCCTTGGGGCTCCACAACCTGGCGTCACGAACAGGATCTACCCGGTCCAAAAGAATTGGACCTTGTGCGCCAAAAGAACTGTTTCTGGACTTTTCCCGCCAAAATCTGACCCCAATGGCGGCCACAAGGGACTAGCGCCATGTGCAGAGGAGGCGTTCCCAAGACTCCCATCGTGGGCCGGTCCGGTCCAAGGCGCGAAAAGAAGGTCCCGCCCTGGCTCTCCTTAACTCCGGGAGAGCCAGCTGTCACTCTCAAAGAAGAGCCGCCGCCCCTAGACCCTCCTACCAAAGAGCTGGCGCGAAATGAGAAGGAAATCGTCATCAGGAGGGGGCGGAGCAGGCAACCGGAAAAGAAGCAGTCGCCATTCCAGTACACGAGGACGGAAGCGGAGGACGCACTGAAGAGCGCTGTGTGCGAGAGACCACGAGTGATCCCGGAGGGCCCACAGATTGAACCAGTGGAGGAACCCGGCCGAGGAGAGATCCCGTGTGATCGTGCAGAGATGGCGGAAGGCGGAGAAGAGCGTCCCCGCGTCCTAGACACCTGGAGGGGTGAATTGCGGCTGCTGCCCCCGAGGATGACACGGGTTCAGGAAGCTAATAGAACCCGGATCCAGATAGACATCGACCGCAGCCCGAACTACGAAGTCCGGCTACAGCGACCCGGCCGGGTCGAAGAGCACGGACGTGCCGCAAGCGACGCCGAAGGCCATACTGCTGTACTTGTGGATGTGAGTACCCCGCCAGCTATCGTGAACCAGGCATGGAGAGATGTCGACCCGCTCGGAGCTCTACCGGAAGGATTTCTGAAGCTGCCGGAGCCCCTGATCCCAGCACCGCAGCCGCTGCCGTGGAAACGACCGGAGAAGAAGGAGTGAACACGGGTCCTTAAAGAAGTACAGATGAAGCAGAAGAAACTGTAAGTGTGAATGTACATTGTTCCTTATTGACCCCCCAACCTTACCTGAATGAATGTTAGCATTCCCCTGTCTGTCTTATGTGTTTTGCCTGAACATTTGCATCATAGACAATGACATGATAAAAACTCTCCCTGTAAATAGTTGAGCACCTTTGTGTGCTCCCCTTTGGTTTTAAGACCAGATGCAAATGCGAAGTAATGCACGAACTCTGCATTTTGAACTTTGAAGCTGCTTTTTGAGAATTTTTGAAAGTTTAGCACTTTTTGAAAAGAAGAGAAATTTTATACTTTTATACGAAGTAATGTTTATAATGTCTTTTATAGAAAAGGGTAATGACGAGTATATACCCATGCACTTTGTTTATAGTTAATGCAACGTTCCAAGAATCGTGCCTCCCGGAAGGGAAGAAACCAAGAATTCATAATGTTTACTGTTATATATAATATAAAAATGTTTTCAGGGTAACCAATGTCGAGTCGCGCGCGGACGCGCTGTTTAACTCCGGGAGAATGTGGCGCCCCTGCGACCAGGTGGCCACAAAAGGGAACTGCAGCCAGGCAGGTAGGACACCAGTAAACACTACACCCTCACAGCCCACATCCCACGCATAGAGAGGGTTCACATCCAGCTCTGAGGTCGGAGACTATATGAGACCAGAGGAGTGGTGGATGAGGAGTGGGTTGGGCACACCAGAAGGTCAGGTGACTGACAGTATATAGAGAGGGGGAGGAGTAAAGGAAGTTAGTAGGCTGAAGTAGCTGAGATGTAAAGACCCAAGAGTAAGCCATGTGAGCTGAACAGCAAAGACCAAGAGCAGCAGAAGGAGCTGAGATAGAAAGGCTACAGAACAGCAGGAGGTTGAGCTGAAGCTGAGCAGGAGAGAGCCATACGTCTTGGAAGTGCCTAAGCTGAGGAGCGCTGACCCGTACTGAGCCAATGCGAGCCAGATGGGGGGGAAAAGCCCATCCAAGATGCTGAAACCACCAGGAGTGTGAGAGAGCCGAGAGGGACGGTGTAACCCGGGGCCCTAGAATTACAGCTCAAGCAACCAACTGCAGGCGGAGTAGCCCTCATATATACTGGAAGGAACGCAGAGGAAGGAGCCTGGTAGTTTAATGCTGTAGACTACTGCAGGCTGGGCAAAGGCAGAGTGTCAGCTCTGAAGGGGACCGACGATCCACCCGGTATCCCCAGATTCACTGACGGGGAGCTTTAGTTTCAAGCTGGAGTTCCTAACCCAAAGAACAGGCAGCTCAGTGACGCACTAGGACTCACAGAAGCCCGAGTCACCGCTATACTGTTCAGCGTCCGCATACACCCGTGTAAGACGGAGAAAGAGAGTAAAAGCCCGGAAAGGCACACTTACAGACTGTGTGAGGGGTCACAAGGAGAGAGGAGCCTGGCTGCAGGAGGAAAGGGAACCCGGAGAGGGAGAAAGCAACTGAATGTTAAGAACTGTGTAACAACTAACTTGTAAGCTGACTGAAGGAACTAAGTAAAGCTTTGGAAACCCTGCATTGTCTCCTGCCTGCTTCCATCTGCAGACCCTTTCTCCCATACAGGCTTGCACCAGGAAGATCTCAACCTGCAGAGCCACAGCCTGTCAGCACCAGCACAGGAAGAGGGATCCTTGCAGCTGCAAAGTAAGTGTGCTCCAACAGCCTCACACACAACAATAGACTTTAACTCCTTACTGCCCCGGGGGATACAGTTCTCCCCACTAGAACTATACCATCCCGGCTGCCATTCCATCACCCCCGGAGGTTCTGCAGCAGCCGCGGCCCCATTACTGGCCGCACCAAGTGGGTGGCGTCACCCGTGACAATCCCCTGTAAATATTCCCCTTTTTATTGTGCTGAGCCAGGGACACGGTCCGGACCAGGCCACCAGTGACATCCCCAGCAGCAGATCGGTCCGGTACCGAGTACCCCACGTCCCTTGGGGCTCCACACCTGCACCCGAGGAGTCGCACACTTGCTGCATTGAAAAGACTGGTAGCAGGGCTGTGCGGTAAGCTGCCTCCCTGTGTAAAAAAACAATTCACAACAGCCCCTGGGATCCCCTTCCACCTACAGGGAGTGCAACCATCTTGCTGCTCCACCATCACCCCGGAGGACTGTCCCACAGCGCTGGTAACATTACCGGAAGCGTAGGTGGCACCACAAAACCCTTTTTTTTGTTTTTATTGACTCTTTTTCCCCTTTTTTAAGCGACCCCCGGGCCTATGGGAACGGGCAACTGGCCCCAGTGACATCCCCCGTGAACTAAACGCCCAGTTCTGAGTATCCCATACCTTGGGGCGAGTCATTACCCATGATTATAAAATAATCTTGTATTTCTCTGGATAACCAGCATCATGCTTTAATAGCTAATAATAGCTAATGTCTATACTGTTGATGTAAAACATTCTGTATATTATTACATACACTGGATGAACTTGTCATCATTCAGTGGAATAGTCATGAATTGGGAGGGGATATTATCTAATTTTAAGTGAACCAAAACAGAAACACATGAACTATTGGTTGTAAATGTAACCTCTCAATCTGTTTTGGCTTTTTTGGTGATGTGACATATCATTTTTTTTCCTCTTTACCTTTTCAAAGCCAACTTTATAATATTTCCATAGTCTTATAGATAAATGCTACCTTTTCATTTGAAATTTAAAGGGTTTCATGCTTTACTACTTTTTAAAGAGAATACATGACTACTAATTTTTTTTATTTTTTTTCATTTCCACTGTATTGTAGTGTATTATATATGTCAATGTTACACCTGCTAGGTCTAAAGACCCTTATTAGACCTCAGCTGCAATAACAACCCATTAGCACCCTATAATTGTGTTGCAGATGGCCAATGGAGTAAGAGAAGGAGCACCCTTCATCTGTCTAACCACTTATAGGCCACAGTTACGTTATCTCTGATGAGGTAATTTCAGCAGTAGCCTTTCTTTATATTACAGCCGTATTTCATTGCAGATGGTGCAGGCTTAGCTTTTGAGCAGGCTCTATTACTGTGTTGTATATATTCGGCAAATGCAGAAAAGTGTTAAAGTACAGAAAACTTTGTTATTATAGCAGGAACTTTAAAGAAATCCCCGTGCCTGCCGCCTGTGCAGCAGGTAACAGGGGGTGATCAGATGACACCAGGGGGCATCAGGAGCGACAGCCGCTCATCGTCGGCGGTGTCGGCACGGGAGCATAAAACACAGCTGATCTGACACCTTCTTAAATTTCTCGCGCCGACACCGAACAGCTGATGTCGGCGCTGGATATTTAAACAGCTGTCAGATCAGCTGATCAGCTGATATAGACCTGATGGAGCTGTGCGGCCAGCTAATCACTGTAATGCCACAACCAACATGGCTGTGGCATTACAGTGTGTGGCAGCCAATCCCTGCATGTGGGCTGGCTCTGTAAAGAGCTCCAACATGCAGGGACGGGGACCCGAGCATGAGCCCGAGCATCTCGCTGGTTCTCCGAGAGCTCCGAGCATCCCTAGCACTGAGATGCTCGGGAGAGTACCGAGTACCGGCGAGCATGCTCGTTCATCACTAGTGTCAACACCATTCAGCATGTGACACATAATACTTTGTGTATGTGTGTCCTTCTAATTAGATTATAGAAACCAGTATGTACATGTTTCAACCAGAGCTGGGGTGCGTGAGGTACTCGGTCACCGGGGCTTCTGTGTGGGATGTCACGGATGGTCGGTATCCCCGGTGCCGTGCCCTGGCGAACAATTATACCAGGTGTTGTTGGTAAACGGTGGGGGTGAAAGGGGTTATTTACAGGGGAACGTGACGCCACCTGTAGAGTCCGGTAAGGTGGTACCGGCGCTGCCAGCCGGCCACTGAGGTGGTGGAGGGGGCAGCAGTGTGTGGTACAGCTCCCCACAGGTGGAGCTTTACCTCAGGGCAGCTATGATGAGACGGTGAGGGAGGACAGTGATGTTAATGGTGGTGCAGTTCTTACCCCTCTGCTGTTGATGTTGATGATGTTAAGTCCTTTGAGCTGCGGCAGGAAGAATAACAGAAACCATTTCCATTTTAGCTTTGCTTTACTCGGTACCGGCTGATGGCATAACAATACACGGTACAGTTTGGTTTAGGGTGTTGTTACCAACTCAGGATTTCTCTTAATGAGTCTTTAGATGTTCTCTCTCTGTCTTTCAGGGTTTCTACTTTCTCTAGTTCTCTCAGTCTTTCCCACCTTTGAAGAGCTCACCCGCCAGTCCTACGGTCTGTTTCTAGGAGATAAGGTCTGTCCACTACCCGGTCTGGACAGGGCAACCCGAGACTAAAAAGTTCCCTTCCAGCACCGCAGTAAATGTCTGTCCCTTTTTATTTCTCCTAGTGTCCTGAACCGGTTTTCAGTCCTGAGGGGAGAGCTACCTTTGTGGTGCTGTCAGCAACCCGTTTCTGTTGGGCCTGCAGCTCGTCGGCTTTGCAGTCAGGGCTGAACTCCTGGCTGCCTCGGTCGTCCGTGTCACCGGTGTACCCTCAACATGACCAGCTGGCTCCTACCAGTTCTGGTCCGTTGCCATCTGTCCTGGGCCCCCACATAAACATGGGGTACCCTCCACTCAGCTGGGCTGCCAGGCCTGACCACTCTGTCTGCCTTCCCAGCGCCGTCTGAGGTAAATCTCAACTGTCACTCTAACTCTATCCTAAGTTCCGCCCCCACCTGTGGAACCTACTATATTACAGTTCCCCCTACTCTAAGTGGTGCGGTCCTAAGTGAGTGCTAAAAATAGACTCCATGAGGTTTAAATCCTAACCTAGCAACTTACAATAATATTACATATAGATATTAATTGCAATACCACTCTGTGGCGCATACCCGCAGGGGCGCCACATACGTATCAGAGTAGCCCCCTTGAGACAGTGATGTATCAGAAGCAGCTCTCTTTGTCTCAATGTCCAGTTTTTATTACATCGTGTTCTCAAATTTATATAGGCATTTCTTGAACTTAAAGGTACAGTTATGGTGTACACCGAGCTAATCTGTATTAAGGTTATCCTAATGAGTTGTGCTCTGACCTTTGGGGGGGTACGGTGTATATCCCCTCTTAGTTTTCAAATACTAGTGATTTAGATAAGTGGTTAAGGTTAGGCGCTAACTTTTAGGTTGGTATATCGAACAAAATAAATGACCAGATTTGTCTGTTCAACCCTTTTTTGGGATGTTTATTTAAAAAGCAAATACATTTTATCCTATTATTACATTACTAGTAAAAAGGCCCGATGCAATTGCATCGGGAGCGCGGTGAAATGAATTGTGTGTATAGAGGCGGCTGTGTGGGTCGCAGAGCATAGAGGCGGCTGTGTGGGTCGCAGAGCATAGAGGCGGCTGTGTGGGTGGCAGAACATAGAGGTGGCTGTGTGGGTGGCAGAGCATCGAGGAGGCTGTGTGGGTCGCAGAGCATAGAGGCGGCTGTGTGGGTCGCAGAGCATAGAGGCGGCTGTGTGGGTGGCAGAGCATAGAGGCGGCTGTGTGGGTGGCAGAGCATAGAGGCGGCTGTGTGGGTGGCAGAGCATAGAGGCGGCTGTGTGGGTGGCAGAGCATAGAGGCGGCTGTGTGGGTGGCAGAGCATAGAGGCGGCTGTGTGGGTGGCAGAGCATAGAGGCGGCTGTGTGGGTGGCAGAGCATAGAGGCGGCTGTGTGGGTGGCAGAGCATAGAGGCGGCTGTGTGGGTGGCAGAGCATAGAGGCGAGTATACAGGCAGCTGTGTGGGTAGCAGAGTATACAGGTGGCTCTGTGGATAGCAGAGTATGATGTGGCGGGAGGCTGGAGGGGTGAGGAGAGCAGAGGCTGGAGGGGTGAGGAGAGCAGAGGCTGGAGGGGTGAGGAGAGCAGAGGCTGGAGGGGTGAGGAGAGCAGAGGCTGGAGGGGTGAGGAGAGGTGCAGCTGGAGGAGGGTGAGGAGAGGTGCGGCTGGAGGAGGGGTGAGGAGAGATCAGGCTGGAGGAGGGATGAGGAGAGGTGATTCTGGAGGAGGGGTGAGGAGAGGTCAGGCTGGAGGAGGGGTGAAGAGAGGTGAGGCTGGAGGAGGGGTGAGGAGAGGTGCGGCTGGAGGAGGGGTGAGGAGAGGTGCGGCTGGAGGAGGGGTGAGGAGAGGTGCGGCTGGAGGAGGGGTGAGGAGAGGTCAGGCTGGAGGAGGGGTGAGGAGAGGTCAGGCTGGAGGAGGGGTGAGGAGAGGTCAGGCTGGATAGGAGGGAGGAGGAGGAAGGTCAGGCTGGAGGAGGGGTGAGGAGAGGTCAGGCTGGAGGAGGGGTGAGGAGAGGTCAGGCGGGAGGAGGGGTGAGGTAGGCTGGAGGAGGGGTGAGGAGAGGTGTGCTGGAGGAGGGTGAGAGAGGTCGCTGGAGGAGGGGTGAGGAGAGGTCAGGCTGGAGGAGGGATGAGGAGAGGTCAGGCTGGAGGAGGTGAGGAGAGGTGCGGCTGGAGGAGGGGTGAGGTCAGGCTGGAGGAGGGGTGAGGAGAGGTGCGGCTGGAGGAGGGGTGAGGAGAGGTGCGGCTGGAGGAGGGGTGAGGAGAGGTCAGGCTGGAGGAGGGGTGAGGTGCGGCTGGAGGAGGGAGTGAGGAGAGGTGATTCTGGAGGAGGGTGAGGAGAGGTCAGGCTGGAGGAGGGGTGAGGAGAGGTCAGCTGGAGGAGGGGTGAGGAGAGGTGAGGCTGGAGGAGGGGTGAGAGAGGTGAGGGAGGAGGGGTGAAGAGAGGTGAGGCTGGAGGAGGGGTGAGGAGAGGTGCGGCTGGAGGAGGGGTGAGGAGAGGGTGCGGCTGGAGGAGGGGTGAGGAGAGGTGCGGCTGGAGGAGGGGTGAGGAGAGTTCAGGCTGGAGGAGGGGTGAGGAGAGTTCAGGCTGGAGGAGGGTGAGGCAGGTGGAGGGTGAGGTCAGGCTGGAGGAGGGGCGAGGAGAGGTCAGGCTGGAGGAGGGGGGAGGTCAGTGGAGGGGGGGAGGAGAGGTCAGGCTGGAGGGGGGTGAGGAGAGTCAGTGGAGGAGGGGTGAGGGAGGGCTGGAGGAGGGGTGAGGAGGGGGCGGAGGAGGGGTGAGGAGAGGTGGCTGGAGGGGGGAGGAGAGGTCGGCTGGGGAGGTGAGGAGAGGTCAGGCTGGAGGAGGGTGAGGTCAGGCTGGAGGAGGGGTGAGGAGAGGTCGGCTGGAGGAGGGGTGAGGTCGGCTGGAGGAGGGGTGGTGAGAGAGTGCGGTGGGGGGGGGTGGGAGAGGTGCTGGAGGAGGGGTGAGGAGAGGTCAGGCTGGAGGAGGGTGAGGGCGGTGGGAGGGTGAGGAGAGGTACTGGGGAGGGGGGAGGAGAGGTAGGCTGGAGGAGGGGTGAGGAGAGGTCAGGCTGGGGAGGGTGAGGAGAGGTGGGCTGGAGGAGGGGTGAGGAGAGGTGGGCTGGAGGGGGTGAGGAGAGGTGAGGCTGGAGGAGGGGTGAGGAGGTGAGGTGGAGGAGGGTGAGGAGAGGTCGGCTGGAGGAGGGGTGAGAGAGGTCGGCTGGAGGAGGGGTGAGGAGGTAGGGCGGGGAGAGGAGGGGTGAGGAGAGAGGCTGGAGGGGGGTGAGGAGAGTCGGTGAGGAGGGGTGAGGAGAGGTCGTGGAGGAGGGGTGAGGTGGCTGGAGGAGGGGGAGGAGAGGTCGGCTGGAGGAGGGGTGAGGAGAGGTCAGGCTGGAGGAGGGGTGAGGAGAGGTCAGGCTGGAGGAGGGGTGAGGAGAGGTCAGGCTGGAGGAGGGGTGAGGAGAGGTGTGGCTGGAGGAGGGGTGAGGAGAGGTGCGGCTGGAGGAGGGGTGAGGAGAGGTCAGGCTGGAGGAGGGATGAGGAGAGGTCAGGCTGGAGGAGGGGTGAGGAGAGGTCAGGCTGGAGGAGGGGTGAGGTCAGGCTGGAGGAGGGGTGAGGAGAGGTGCGGCTGGAGGAGGGGTGAGGAGAGGTGCGGCTGGAGGAGGGGTGAGGAGAGGTCAGGCTGGAGGAGGGGTGAGGTGCGGCTGGAGGAGGGGTGAGGAGAGGTGCGGATGGAGGAGGGGTGAGGAGAGGTGCGGCTGGAGGAGGGGTGAGGCGAGGTCAGGCTGGAGGAGGGGTGAGGAGAGATCAGGCTAAAGGAGGAGTGAGGAAAGGTCAGGCTGGATGGAGGGGTGAGGAGAGGTCAGGCTGGATGGAGGGGTGAGGAGAGGTCAGGCTGGATGGAGGGGTGAGGTCAGGCTGGATGGAGGGGTGAGGAGAGGTCAGGCTGGATGGAGGGGTGAGGAGAGGTCAGGCTGGATGGAGGGGTGAGGAGAGGTCAGGCTGGATGGAGGGGTGAGGAGAGGTCAGGCTGGAGGAGGTGTGAGGAGAGGTCAGGCTGGATGGAGGTGTGAGGAGAGGTCAGGCTGGATGGAGGGGTGAGGAGAGGTCAGGCTGGAAGAGGGGTGAGGAGAGGTCAGGCTGGATGGAGGGGTGAGGAGAGGTCAGGCTGGAGGAGGGGTGAGGAGAGGTCAGGCTGGAGGAGGGGTGAGGAGAGGTCAGGCTGGATGGAGGTGTGAGGAGAGGTCAGGCTGGATGGAGGTGTGAGGAGAGGTCAGGCTGGATGGAGGGGTGAGGAGAGGTCAGGCTGGAAGAGGGGTGAGGAGAGGTCAGGCTGGATGGAGGGGTGAGGAGAGGTCAGGCTGGAGGAGGGGTGAGGAGAGGTCAGGCTGGAGGAGGGGTGAGGTGAGGTGCGGATGGAGGAGGGGTGAGGAGAGGTGCGGCTGCTCCCGGTGGCTCTGCAGGCTCCCGGTGCCTGCAGTGGTCTTCTATCTACTGCAGTCAAGGACCTGTGGTGATGTCAGAGTCACGTGACCCGCGATTTGCCTGGAGTAAGCTGGTGTCACGTGACTCTGACATCACCACAGGTCCTTGACTGCAGTAGATAGAAGACCACTGCAGGCACAGGGAGCCTGCAGAGCCACCGGGAGCCTAGCGGAACACGGCGGGAGACTCCGGGGGCTCGGGGAGAGGTGAGGATTTTTTTTTTTTAACTGTAGTCGAGCGGCTGCGGCTCGTGATGACGCTGCGCGTCATCACTCGCAGTGCCGCTAAGGAGTCTGGGATTGGGCTACAGTGCCCGAAATCCCAACTCCCGATTATATAAGTAGATTTGATACTAGCTAGTACGTGTATAATCTCTTGTTTTTTTCACTCTGCTCCAACTCAGGTAGTATAGAACAATCTGTTGTTCTTTAAAATGTGCGTGTATAATTCACTATTTAAAAACTTTATTAAAAATGCACTTAAAGTGACAATCAATAAAAATATATACCTAAGAAGTATATGGTATAATACCACAATAAATGTTTTTTCAAATTATAATACCATCTGTATATACAACTCAATGGAGCAATCAGAATATAGATGGAATTCTTTCTGGAGTGATGTTATTAGTATGGATGGTCTCCTAGTTTGTCAAGGATTCCTTTTGACACTCTGATGAAGGAGGCCGGAGTCCTCTGAAATCCATTAGTGACTCCTGACTAAGACAGCATTATCCATCCCCTGTAACAGCTCACACTGAACCTGACACACGTTGGAAAACTCCATGCCCACTGCATCATGTGACCACTAACACAACGGTGACACGGCAGGGAGGATGCCGGTCAGGAAGTGTGGAGCAGCAGCTCCATTCCCAGTGCGGTTAACACAGATGCCGCATATACCTAACAGCAAGGGAGACATAACATCACAGCGGGAAATGGAACTCCGGAGGATCCACTGAACAGCCAAAGAAAGGTACAGTGAAGATCCTTATTACTGCTTGCTTCTAGCACACAATGCCTACTTAATTATATTGATAGATGGTGACTCAGCGACAATATCACCTAGGGTTAGGATATATTGATACAAAATAGCAAGACATTAAACAACAATAGCTCATCAGGAATGTAGAGGAGATATCTCAGCAGATAAGTACCAGTAAGATATCATACAGTAATCCTCTACTAGGGACATATAGGGGGATATATCACTATACAACACTAGAAGGTGATCTATGCTATACCCTGACACATATAAGCAATATACTAAAAGCAGTATAATTAGTAAGGAGTTAATGGCCTTTTCTGAAACAATTGCAGGACTCTCCAGATTATCCTCAGCACACCATCACCTGCAGAGAGGACTTCACTAATCAGAACCACTGAAACCCATACGATTATACAAAAGACTATTAAGTAAGTAAAGCAGTACACTTATTAATAGCAAAATATCCCACAATACTAACAAACCTATGTTTTAATTATTATTTACTCTTCCTTAGATTACCATGACATATAGGGGAATTAGATCCAGCAGAATCACTGCATCATACACAATTCTGCACAAAATCTACAACTTAACCATGTAAGACACATTTTAGGAAAGAAATTCCAACAATAAACACACACCACTATTAATAGGAGGTATTTTGTTATACTCATAGAGTCCCAGTATTGGACGCCTGGAGCATGTTATATCATGGTACTTATAGTAAGAGAGATTGAACCATTTCGCCTCTACAAAGTACCAACTTACATTTTATACAAGTAAGTGAAAACTTGTATTATAAATCTTAGAGGATCACAAACACCACAAATAAAAGTTAAAGGTACCCATTAAATACATAGGTCCTTATTTTTGGAAGAAAATAACCATACATAACTACCAGCATGATAAAAGGTCTGAAAAATGTACTATACATCAGGAGGTAAGAATAAAATCTCCTAAATAAGGACATTTTTACATAAAGTAATTAATAGCACAGTAAAGACACTCATATAATATCACCACTTTGTTTATAGATTGACCATAGAAAAATTGCAATACATCAAACCCAAAGGATCGCCTATAACCTAGAACCCGCACATAGGCTGAAGAAGAAGCCCCTAGAAAAGGAATCCTTGAAGGTACCGTTACACACAGAGATATATTGCTTGCAACTCACTAGTTGCAGTGAAATCATGGACACATTGTTACAATTGTGTATGGCAACAAAATGGTACAATGTATCCATGATTTTACTGCAACCAGAGATTAGCGAACAATCTCTGCACAATTATCTGTGTGTGTAACTGGGCTTTTACAAACTAGAAGACCATCTGTACTAATAACATCACTCCAGAAGAATTCCATCTATATTCTAATTGCTCCATTGAGTTGTATATACACATGGTGTTATAATTTGAAAAAAAAACATTTATTGGGGTATTATACTGTATACCATATACTTCTTAGGTATATATTTTTATTGATTGGCACTTTAAGTGTATTTTTATTAAAGTTTTTAAATAGTGAATTATACACGCACATTTTAAAGAACAACAGATTGTTCCATACTACCTGAATTGGTGCATAGTGAATATAACAAGAGATTATACACGTACTAGCTAGTATCAAATAATGTAATAATAGGATAAATGTATTTGCTTTTTAAATAAACATCCCAAAGAAGGGTTGAACAAACGAATCTGGCGATTTATTTTAGTCGATATACCTGCTTAAGAGTTAGCGCCTGTCCTTAACCACTTATCTAAATTTCTTGAACTTACATTGTACCATCGTCATTGGCTCAGTTTATTTGTTGGCATTAACATATAAATACCCTATTGGTTGAAAATTAGCACTTTTGGAAACGGCTCAAAATCTGTATACCTCGTAGGTTTCACATTTCAATGTTATCTTAGGTTTTATTTCAAACTCAGAACATAATTGTGTCTCTTACCCTAAAATACACACTAATCCTCCATTTCAGATTTCAGAGGAGTGATACTTTAAAGAGGACCTGTAACCAAACCAGGCATGGTGATCTAATTACAGCACTGAATGCAGCATGTCTGCTGCATCCAGGCAAGGGGTCCCCCAGCCCTTGAGCCCCCTTGTACCCCGAGATAATACACTTAGAAAACTTACATTGAGGAGCCAAATGAGAGGTGGCTTGTGGCTGGAGCCAAAGGGCAGATTCACACCCCCTGCATGTGTAATCTGCCCACCGCTGCCTCCCTGATGCCAATCATTGTCTCCCTCGTCTGCAGCATAACACAGAGCTTATTTTAGTAATGGCCGCTTAGCCCCGCCCCAGCAGTGACGTCACCGCTTATACCCGCCTTGCTCTATGGTTAACATAGAGCAGGGCGGGGAAAGGTGGTGATGTCAGAGCAGGAGGCCGGCCGCCCCGCCTCTTATAGTGACATCACCGCTTATACCCGCCCTGCTCCAAGTTAACCATAGAGCAAGGGGATGTGAGGATAGGATGAAGTGGGTTCACTAGGGGACGAAGGTACTCCAGGGGAAGGTGAAAGGAAATTAATGATTGGATCACAGATGGGGGTGTCCACTAATTAATTTATGGGGCTAAATAAAGGAGTGGATAATGCATTTGGATTTGACGATGGGTTGGGAGATTAACTGTAAGTGGGGTGTTGAAGGTACTTTGGGAGAAGAGAATGTGTTGGGAGGTGAACATACATTGGAATGTAAAGTCAAATTGGAAGGGAAAAACACATTGGAAGGGAAAGACACATTGGACACGTTAGTAGACAAGACAGTTGGAGGTGAGGGAGAAGGCACTTTTGGGACTACTTTCTTCCTCACGTTTCTCTTCCCCTTTTCTAGTGAGGGCTGATGAGGCGCAGATTCCGCACTGGGCACCCATTTTTTTTAATAAGCTTTTTCCTGCTTTTTGCTTCCAGATGAGGGGACCCGGCTGAGTTGGCGCTTCCAATAGACGCCTTGGAAATAAAGCAACCTGTTGCACCGTGACCTTAGTAGACGTATCCATTCCCGAAGCTGCACCGAGACCTGCCGCACAAACGATCGACCCACTAGGAGCCCTGGAAGAAGGATGCTTACTGCTACCAGAACCCCTGATACATGGACCGACAACTGTAGAGGTGAGAAGAGAACAGCTCCGTTGCTGGTGGGAGAGAGACGAAGCCAATGAGGACTTAATCGGCTTTCTAGGTGACCCCGGTGGCACGATAGGCCCAGCAGAATTAATAACCCGGGAGGAATATATCAGACGTTGTATACGTAAATGGGAGAAAGAGGGGATTGAGAGACAGGTACATAAGCAGATCGTTATAGCCCGTACAAAAGAGGCCAAAACAGCGGCTCGACGAGATGAAGGAGTGCGCAGATCCCCGCGACACCAGGGGCAAATTGTAAAGATAATAGAGTCAAAAGGATTTTCATTCACCCGTGAACCCGGTGCGCAAAGAGACATCTTTATAAACAGAAGAGACGTAGAGGGGTATTTACCATCAGATCATCCAGACAGAAGAGTGACAATTGGTGAATGGGTATCATATAACGTAGTCCAAGGTGAAAGAGGTCCCTATGGAGTGAAAGTGAAAAGACTTTGTTTGAGAGTACAAGAAGAAGATGAACCCCCAGCCTAGAGGATCCTGAATCTGATCCAGATCCACAAATACAGCAAGATTCAGTAGTTAACACGGATCCAGTTATTAATACGGATTCTACAGACCCAACAGAGAATATTACAGCCAAGTCTTCAGCAGATGTTGCCACACAGACCCCCGAAAGCTATCTGCTTATCCAAGCGTTGGAGGACTTAGAGTCATTTCCAAGGAGAGCTCCACAGACTTTGCCATGGAAGGTAGAGAAGAAAAGCAAGGAGTGAAGACCCGGATTCATCAGGAAGAACAGTAAGTGTGAATGTGACGTGACCCTTGATGCCCCCATCCCAATCCTGAATGAATGTTAGCCTTTCCCCTGTCTGTCTTACATGTTTTATAGAAATTGATCTCAAAGACAATGATTGATATAAACTTTCTACTGTATATAGTTGAGCACCTAGTGTGCTCCCCATTGGTTTTAAGACCAGATCGCACTTTTGAGACTGTGAAAAGAACTTGAACTTGAACTGAACTGCGGAGTGCCTTTTTGAAGTTTTGCACTTTTTGAAACTTTTTGCACTTTTGAAAAGAACTTTTATACTTTTGCTAGAAAGTAATGTGCATTTGCTGAATTTTACACTTTTACAGGAAAAAGTAACGTTTTAAAGAATAATGTGAGTAATTTAAATGTTTTAGCACTTGACCCGGTAGAGGGTCCAAAAGGGTGGAGGAACTGGATTGACCCCCATGCACATTAAGTTAGGGAAAGCAAGTGCCTGGGGGTGGTGTAACGAGAATCCAGGCCTCCTAAGCAGATACACCCGTGGACAAATGTATATAGTTAATGCAACGTTACAAGACCCGTGCCTCCTTAAATGGAAGAAACAAGAATGCTTAATGTTTAATGTTATTGTTGTTAAAAAAATAAAAATGTTTTCAGGGGGATCCATGCCGGATGGCGTGGGGACATGCTGGTTTAAGCCCGGGGGAATGTGGCGACATAGGGAACTGCAGCCAGGTAGGAGGAAAAGACAGTTTATATAATAAACACCCTCACAGACATCCCACACACCACTAGGAGGCAGCACCCAACCAGGAGCCCGGAACTCTAGGCGGGCAAGGGGTGGTGGGTTTTAGAGGACAGTGGGTGGGAACACATGTAGGTCAGGTGACAGAAGGTACAAGTAGAGGAAGAGGAGGAGGAAGGAGTTAGTAGGCCGAAGGTGCCAAGCTATAAAGACCAGAAGAAAGAGACACACGTTCTGGAGGAGTGGGGCTGATGGAGACGCAGAATCCACAGAGTCACAGAAACCATGGAGAGAAAGCTCGTTTATTGCCAGCACCCCAGGAGTGTGAGGAAAGAGACATATCAGCAGCACTGAGTCTGAGGAACACGGCAGCACTGACTAACTAGGAGGAGCAGTCTTCCCTACTGAAGCTGGAATCACACGGGTCAGAGGGAGCCTGAGAGTGCCTTGCGGGTGAGGACTATTGGAGGCTAGGCACACTGCAGAGTTTCGGCTCTAACGGGGAACTGAAGATATATCCTAAGATTCACCGACGAGGAGCTCCAATCCTAGGTTGGAGTTCCCACCCAAAGAACAGAAAGCACAGTGGCAACCACGAGGACCCACAAGGGTCCGAGCTACCGCTGCATTGTCCGGAGACACACACAGCAAAAGAGACCAAAGCCTGGAAAGGACACTAGAGAGAGTGAGGAGTTGCAGAGTGATGACCTGGCTGCACGGAGTTTAATGGAAACTGGAGTAGAATGCCTGTAACTCGTGTTAAGTAGTGAACTGTACTGAGAAATACTGTGAACTGCTTACAGAGAACTGACAAGTAAACCCGGTGAACCCTGCCTGTGTGTCTGTGTTTAATTCCAGGGATAAAGAACTGTTTTATTACCTTTCATTCCTGTCAGGAACAGCCCGACCCGTGGCGGGCTCATCCATCTGGCTGCAGCCCATCCATCCTCCTGGCAGAAGAAGAGCTGCAGCGTTGGTCCCATCATTGACCACACCGTGGGTGGCATCACGACAAACTGTATCCTTTGAATATATATCCCCTTTTACTTTTGAGAACCCGGGACATGGTCCGGACCAGGACCTCCGTGACATCCCCAGCGGCGACCCGGTCCGGTACCAAGTACCCCGTCCCAGTGGGCTCCACAATAGGAAATGGGGCCCGGAGGAGAGGTGAGGGGGTGGGCCCCAATCTCCTCAGGGCCCAGCCCCCTCATCTCTTCTATGGCTCCCTTTCCTGCCAATGTCCTCCGTGCCCCACCCCCTCACCTCCAAAACAGGTCCCCTCTCCTGTCTATGACTGCTGCAGCTCACGGCCGCTAACGCATAGAAGGAGCCGGCCTGGCCGAGACTGACATGTTCAGTGACGTCAGTCTTGACCAGGTTTGTACTGCGCATACACCCGATGGCCTGACATGCGCAATGCAAACTGGAAGTCACGCTGGTGCCGGCAGTATGGAGAGGAGCGTGGGAGCTGGCAGGATGTAGAGGAGCAGGGAACCCGGCAGGATGGAGAGGAGTCAGGACGGAGCTGCTGCTGCTGCTGCTGGTGAATATGTTGTCTGTTTGTGTGTCTTTTTCTGTGTCTCTCTATGTCTCTTTGTGTGTCTGTCTGTGTGTCTGTGCGTGTCTTTCACTACACAGCCCTATACTCTATATAGAGGTCGACACTACATTCTGTATTACTGTACATAATGTGGACCTGTATATACAGGATAGTGCTGTGTATAAAAGATATACAGCCGGCAGCCTCTGTTCATATGGCCGGCAGTCTCTGTGCATACGTCCCGGAGCCATTAGCATTTTGCATATGTCCCGCAGATATCTGCATTGTGTATAGATTCCGCAGCCGTCTTCATTGTGTATACGTCCCACAGACGTCTTTATTTTGTATACAGCCCACAGCTGTCTCTACTGTGCACACGTCCCACAGCCGTCTGCATTTTGCATGCATCCTACAGCCATCTGCATTGTGTATATGTCCTGCAGCCGTCTTCACTGTGTATATGTCCCACAGCTGTCTTCATTGTGTATACGGCCCTCAGCTGTCTCTACTGTGAATACGGCCCGCAGCTGTCTCTTTTGTGTATACAGCCAGTAGCAGTACCTATTGTGTATTCTCTATTGTGTATACAGCTACTGTGTATGTATGTATTGTGAGGCAGTGAGGGGGATCATATGTAAGGGACGATATGTATCCCCAGAATGCGCACCGAAACATATTGAACCCACTGGAGTGCATGCAATCACTGGCAAGACTGTATGTCCAGGACAGAGGGATGGTCCACTTCCTCCAGCCCGGTTCTTGCATGAGGCTCATGGCCACAGATTCCATTTAAAAACCTTCAGCAAAGGTTTGGGTGTGTCAGTGGTTTGTTTGCAAGCTGCAGAGCTGGAAGCTCTGGGCAGGACAGGTGTGTGTGGAGGCACAACACAGGCCTGTGAAGACGAAGTATCTGGCGCACCACAGAGTGAAACAGCGCTTCCATCTCCCAAGGTGACAGGTTTTACAAAGACTGTGTGGATCACCCGGCTGTGACCCAGAGGACGTATTTTGCTATTTAAGTTGTGAGTTGTGCAAATAAAGCGGTTCAAGTTTAACTTCCCCTGGGTCACTGCTTCATTACCGCACAGTATGAACACTGCTACACTACAGTATATATATGTGTGTGTATGTTTATATATATATATACTAGCTGTACTACCCGGCTTCGCCCGGGTTAATAACTGCTGTTAACAAAATAGAATGTGTTAACAAAAATGTATTCAGCACACAAAAACCACAAAACAAATCGATAGAAATGTAATTATTAAAAGGCAAAAACTAAGCTAATAGAAGCATTTCACAACATATATTTCAACACCACAGATATTCCACACAGATTTAACTAAATTGGCCAAGTAATGTGAATCTTCTACTTCTTATTCGAGAGTCTTTTGATAGACGACATTCTTAGTTCTTCCTTCAGGTGCAAAGACGAACAGATTTTTGGCTGTTCCAGCTCTTGAACAGGCCACATAAAGTTGACCATGAGAAAACCATGGAGATTGTAAATCAATTCCAAAAACTTTCAAAGACTGTCCCTGAGCCTTGTTGATGGACATAGCAAATGCCAGTCGAACAGAAACTGGAGGCGTTTAAAATCAAAAGGCAAATCAGATGGAATAAGAGGAATTGTTGGAATGAAAACATCTTCTTCTGTGGCACATCCTGTCAAAATGGTCGTCTCAATTACATGTGGAAACAGGTTCTTAATCAAGAGTCTTGTTCCATTACACAGCTTTGGTGGATCCTCGCTTCCCTCTCCTCAGAAAGTTCATTGGCTCTTGAGGAAGCAGCTCTTGTTTTCATGTCTGCAAGCCTCGCTTCCCTCCCCTCAGAAAGTTCATTGTCTCTTGAGGAAGCAGCTGCTGTTCTCATGTGTGTCAGCCTTGTTTCTCGGTCTTCACATTTTTCACTCACCCGTAATACAGCTTTTCTTTTTGCATCAGCTGACATTCGTGCCAAGGAACTCCTTTTCTTATGAGGCATTATTGTGGTAAAAATAGTCTTTAACTGGCAGTTTCTATATCCTCTCACATAGTGGTAATGTGACTGACATCAGTCTTTTCCACCAACACACCCTAACTGACATCCTATTACCTCACAGACATCCTATTACCTCACAGAAGCTTTACTGAGAATGTCCTTTATTGTCAATATTAACCAATTAGGGCTCAGATTAACAGTAGCAAAATAGAAGCTGAGCTATTGGCAGCCTGATAAATCCCCAGGCAACAGGAAACCCTCCCCCCTGACAGCATATATTAGCTCACACATACACATAATAGACAGGTCATGTGACTGACAGCTGCCGTATTTCCTATATGGTACATTTGTTTCTCTTGTAGTTTTGCTGCTTATTAATCAGATTTTTATTGTTGAAGGAAAATACTAGACTTGTGTGTGTTTTAGGGCGATTATGTGGCGAGGTTGGTGTATGTGTGGTGAAATGTGTGCTGAGGGTGGTATATGTGTTCAAGCACGTGGTAGTGTGAGGCGCATTGTGTGTGTGTTCATATCCACGTGTGTGGTGAGTATCCTATTTCGGGGCCCCACCTTAGCAACTGTATGGTATATACTGTTTGGCGGCATCGCTCTCATTCTTTAAGTCCCCCTTGTTCACATCTGGTAGCTGTCAATTTGCCTACAACACATTTCCTTTCACTTTTTCCCCATTATGTAGATAAGGCCAAAATTGTTTGGTGAACTGGAACGCTCAGGGTTAAAATTTCGCCTCACAACATAGCCTATGACGCTCTCGGGGTCCAGACGTGTGACTGTGCAAAATTTTGTGGCTATAGCTGACAGTTGTCGATTTTCCTCCAACACTTTTCCTTTCCCTTTTTCCCCATTATGTAGATAGGGGCAAAATTGTTTGGTGAATTGGAATGCGTGGGGTTAAAATTTCGCCTCACAACATAGCCTATGACGCTCCCGGGGTCCAGACGTGTGATTGTGCAAAATTTTGTGGCTATAGCTGACAGCTGTCGATTTTCCTCCAACACTTTTCCATTCACTTTTTCCCCATTATATAGATAGGGGCAAAATTGTTTGGTGAACTGGAACGTGCGGGGTTAAAATTTCGCCTCACAACATAGCCTATGACGCTCTCGGGGTTCAGACGTGTGACTGTGCAAAATTTTGTGGCTGTAGTTGCGACGGTGTAGATGCCAATCCCGGACATACATACATACACACATACATACATACATACACACACACATTCAGCTTTATATATTAGATATATATATACATACAGGGTGGGCCATTTATATGGATGCACCTAAATAAAATGAAGATGGTTGGTGATTTCAACTTCCTGTTTGTGGCACATTAGTATATAGGATGGGGTGGTGACCATTGCGGCCATTTAGAAGTCAGCCATTTTGCTACATGATTCAGATATCCAGTGGCATTGAGGTTTCCATTGATGAAGATTGGCCCCACTATCTTTGTACCCCATATACCTCACCATACCATTAATTTTTGTGTTCCAACAGTCTTGGAGGGATCTATCCATTGTGGGTTAGTGTCAGATCAATAGCAGGGGTTTTGTTTGTTAACTTCACCATTCACAAAGAAGTTTGCCTCATCACTCATCTGAAGACAACTGTCTATGCTGTGAAGATACGAGATGTGCAGCATCTGAAACAACGGATACTGGAAGCCTGTGCTAGCATTTCTTCTGCGGTGTTGCTATCAGTGTGTCAAGGGTGGGAGAAGAGGGTTGCATTGACAATCCAACACAATGAGGAGCACTTTGAACACATTTTATAAGTGGTCATAAACTTGTAAATAACTCATGAAAAAAAGTTATGTTAAAACCAAAACACATCTTGTTTTTCTTATGAAATTCTCAATAAGTTTGATGTATCACATGACCCTCTTCCCATTGAAAAAAATAAAGTTGAATTCAAAATGCCCAACTTCAAGATGTCCGCCATGGTCACCACCCATCTGGAAAAGTTTTCCCCCACATACTAATGTGCCGAAGTTCATATCACCAACCATTCCCATTTTACTTAGGTGCATCCATATTGATGGCCAACCCTGTGTACGTATGTATGTATATATATATATATATATATATATACACACCGCATTTTTCGCTTTATAAGACGCACCTGATTATAAGACGCGCCCCAAATTTGGTGAAGGAAAAGATTAAAAAAATGTTTTAATGCTAAATGGGGTCCGTCTTATAATGTCAGTGTCCGTCTTAAAAATCATATAGGGTATATGTCTCTCATAGCACCCTCATCCTGGTACATGGTCCCTCATCCTGGGATATAGCCCCCCCATCCTAGATATGGCCCCCTTAATCTGTTTGTGGCTCGCACACGTCCCCCAGTGTTGGCACACGTCCCCCAGTGCTGGCACACATCCCCTATTGATGGCACAAGTCTCCCAATACTGGCACACGTCCCCCACTGCTGGCACATGTCCCGCAGTGCTGGCACACATCCCCCAGTACTGGCACAAGTCCCCCAGTGATGGCACAAGTCTCCCACTGCTGGCACATGTCTCCCACTGCTGGCACATGTCCCCTATTGATGGCATATGTCTCCTATTGATGGCATACGTCCCCCACTGCTGGCACACGTCCCCTATTGATGGCACACATCCCCCAGTGTTGGCACACATCCCCCAGTGTTGGCACACATCCCCTATTGATGGCACACATCCCCCAGTGTTGGCACATGTTCCCCACTGCTGGCACACATCCCCTATTGATGGCACACATCCCCCAGTGTTGGCACACATCCCCCACGGCTGGCACACGTCCCCCACTGCTGGCACACATCCCCCAGGGCTGGATATGGTCCCCGAAGCTGATGATATCATCTCTTCTGAGCCGGTCACATGACTGGCAGAGAAGCAGGAAGTTCGGGCGCAGCTTGCACAGAGGGAGAAAGGAGGGAGATAAGGAGCTCATCGCTGGAAATGGTGAGTAAAATGTTTGTTATTTTATTATGGGCAGCAGCTTGGGGGGCCATATTCAGCATGGGGGGAGGCATGTGTCATCACTGGGGGGGTGCAGGCAACATAATATGCGCTACTCCCCCAGTCCCATCACCATGGTGCGATTTCAGCACCGTGGTGATGGACAGCGGGTGCAGTGCATATTAAATGAGGGGGAGCACGTGACCTCCCGCCACCTCCTGCATCCAGAGCTGCCCCCACTATCCCCTGCACTATATGATCCGTATATTCGAATTATAAGACACACCCCCCACTCTCCCCCATAGTTTGGGGGAACAAAAGTGAGTCATATAAACCAAAAAATACGGTATATATATATATATATATATATATACATATATATATATATATATATATATATATATATACATATATATATATATATAAAGTAAAAAGACAAGAGCAGCACTAGGAACAATACTCAGTTCTGGTGCAAGTCCTATCAATATTCAATTGCAAATATTTACCCAAAGAAATGGACAGCTCTCCAAATAGCAATTCATGCGTATTGTATTGGCCCAAACTGACCAAACGTTTCGGTTCACTCAGAACCTGCTGAGGAAACGTTCGGTCAGTTTGGGCCAATAAAATACGCATGATTTGCTATCTGGAGTGTTGTTCATTTTTTTGGGTAGATAGATAGATAGATAGATAGATAGATAGATAGATAGATAGATAGATAGATAGATAGATAGATAGATAGATAGATATAGGCCAGGGTCACACATAAGCCCTGGATTTGCTAAAAGCATCTGTTTTTCAACTTAAATTTTGCTGAAAAAGGGATTCGTTAACGGATCCATAGGCTGCTATGCAAAAAAACGCAGTGGCAAAAGTGCACTAAAAATACGCTATGTGTTTTTGAAACTGCATCAAAAAAACGCTGCTAGCAGCGTTTTTGGGTGCAGTAAAAAAACGCATACCTTTTTTTAACATGGGGCCCTATGGGAAATGCATCTGTTAACGCATGGTACATATAGGTGACATTTGTTATAGAATGTGTTAACGGATAGCATTTTTTAGGTGCAAAAATGGCATTTTTAAAAAACAGAATCCGATTTTGGAAATGGAAAAAAAACTGATGGGCATGTGTGACCCTAGCCATAGATATGTAGTAGTATATGTTTATGTGGGTTTAGGTGGAACCGGTGCTTGGGTGGAGTCTGTGTAGAGTCTCAGGATGGCCCCCAAAATTTTGTCAGGGAGGGGCCCCGAAATTCCTAGTGACTATTATGTGCACAGTGTCAGTCACAGAGCAACATAGACACAGAATAAAACAAAGACACTCATACTTACATTAATGGCAGCAGACAGGGCCAACAGCTAAGAAGGCCAACAGCTGAGAAGGCCAACAGCAGAGAGGGCCAACAGCAGAGAGGGCCAACAGCAGAGAGGGCCAACAGCAGAGAGGGCCAACAGCAGAGAGGGCCAACAGCAGAGAGGGCCAACAGCAGAGAGGGCCAACAACTGAGAGGGCCAACAGCAGAGAGGGCCAACAGCAGAGAGGGCCAACAGCAGAGAGGGCCAACAGCAGAGAGGGCCAACAGCAGAGAGGGCCCACAGCAGATAATATAGCCACAGTTGTGTTTGGTCTACAAGAAAAAAAAAATGGCCAAGATAGGCACACACAATGTGGCAAAGATTCTCTGACTGTGCAGATTGTCACACTGTGCACAGTGTCACTCACAGAGCAACATAGACACCGAATAAAACAAAGACACTCATACTTACATTAATGGCAGCAGACAGGGCCAACAGCAGATAATGTTAACACGGTGGTGTAGCTGCAGTAGTGGTTAGTCTATAAGGAACAGAAAAATGGCCAAAATAAGCATACACAATGTGACATAAAGAGATTGAATGAGTACAGACTGCATAATGAGACACACACAGATAGAGTAAAGTGAGACAAATGACACAGACAGTCGCACACACGGTACAAGCTTCTTAATAAGAGCTAAAAACAGACTACCATGGGGACAAAGAGACACAGATAGAGAGAGACACAGTACAGACTGCATAATGAGACACCCACAGACAGAGTACAGGTTGCTGAATGAGACAGTCGTGCACATGGTACAAGCTGCTAAGATAGACAGACAGACATTTTCTAAGCTTGTATACTTACATCCAGCATCCAAAGACAGTTCCTCAGTCCTCAACTTGCAGTCTCCACCCACCTTTATGGAGCTGTGATTTGGGAGGGGTTGTAATCACTTCCTGGACATGCGCAGTCAGAAATCCTTATCCGCATCGAACGCATCCATGTGCAACTCCATGCGTATCCATGTGTTCTCATTGAAAATCATGCGTCATTTTGACGCACTCATCCGCATGTAAATGCATGCGGATTTTTGAGATCACAAAATCGGCTGCCACCTCGTAACGACATGCAGGGACACATCCGCATGCAAACTGATGGCAGCGCATGTCCCTGCATACACTATGTTAAGTACAGGTAGGCAAGACGCATGCAGATGCCAGGAAAGAAGGACGGATGCCTACGCAACGCACACAAATGCTAAGGTGAAACCAGATTAAGACTACACAGAGGTTTTTAGTGTATTATATCTAAGCACATAGGTTTATAGTAACTTTTGATTCAATGTGGCAAGTGATCTCTAATCTAGAAGTCAATTTAATATTTGTTAGCCACAACTTTGTTTACGAGAAACAATTCATAACAATTCCTGAAAACTGACATTGGACTGACTGCTCTAGGAAATAATGAAACTTTATTCTACAATAGTTTTCATGCATTTGGCATAGTATTATTTGTATTTGGCTTTTTCACTATTTGACATAAAAACTAAAGCCTCTTTGTAGTTCATTACTAGCTTAAGCGTTACAACCTTGGACTTCAATTAAACGTTTTTGACTCTGCATATAACAGTGGGTGATAAATAGCTGTGCTGTAAATTGTTCTCGGAGACAAGCTACTGTGTAGGTTTCATTCTCTGTCCATGGTCCTGACCAAAGGGATTTCTAGCATGACACCTTTATATATTTCAACACAATATAATCTATACATGTTTCAAACCAACCTTGTGACAGAATTATCTATGCTGTATGAGACACAATGCAACATTTCCTTCACTATAATAAATGTTGAGAGCATTATTACATGAAGGCATGAAAAGATGTTTCTGTGACAATAAACATGCTTTCTTTCCGGTTAAGAAAACATATTTAAAAGGATTCTTGCTATAGAGCTGAAACTTTATGCATACCTATGTAAGCATAAATTAGTTACCAGGTGGTAAACTGCCCTGATATTCTCTTGGTGTTTCATGAAGTATAAAGCATGCTTCAAGGACAACCCTCCATCCACTTGCTAAGTTGATGTTGTACGTTCCCTACAACTTCTGGGTAAACCATGCCCAAAGACTAAAGCTCCTGGGAAGTATACCACGCATTCATAATCAACATTTCACTATTCAGGTAGAAAATCCTGGCACCCATTGGCTTATAGGGTGCTGTTTCCCAAACTTACCCTGACCTGATTTTATGATGTATTTGGAATAAACATTTGAAGATTTTAATTCAAGAAAATTCCCAATGACTACCTCTCCAGTTTCCAGGTGGTTAGTGTCACAATTTTGCAAATTGATCTGATTTATTTCTTCCTTAAAGGGAACCTGACCTCGCAAAATGTGCCCCCTGCCTCTATATACCTGCACCATGTTAATAGATTTCTAGCCATCCCCTTGTGCTTGAAAATCGATATAGTAAACTTTAGAAAGGTTGTTATGGTACCTTATAATCTGCGGCTTCTCATTATTTGAGAAGCTGCAAAAGGCGTTCCTTTCTGGGTCTCCCTGCCGCCTGCTTGTTATTTGGGCGTGCTACAGAGCAGGGACAGTGCTCGTCATGTAAGGGGCTAATCGCGTCATATACGGCTTTACCACGTCAGTAGACCCATCGCACATGCGCACTCGGCATCGCGAGGTCGGCAGTGCACCCTAATGGGTGTACTGACGTGGTAAAGCCGGATATGACGCGAATAGTGTCATATCGGCTTTACCGCCCCTTACATAATGAGCACTGTCCCTGCTCTGTAGCACGCCCACAGGGGCGTGAATAAATACCAATCAGTTGACAGGGAGGCCCAGAAAGGAACGCCTTTTGCAGCTTCTCAAATAATGAGAAGCCGCAGATTATAGGGTATCATAACAACTTATCTAAAGTTTACTATATCGATTTTCAAGCACAAAGGGATGCCTAGAAATCTATTAACATGGTGCAGGGACAGGTATTTAGAGGCTGAGGGCATATTTTGTGAGGTCAGGTTCCCTTTAAAGAATGGATTAAATATCCATATTTAATTCCCACAGATTACCATATTATATACTAATGTTCACTAATGTCTGCTCTTACTCAGTTTTTGTATATATTCTATTTAGTTCCTTGTATTATTACAAGTTAGGAGAGCATGTGATACCCGGGCCGGAACGTCATATCTGGCCCGGTGCATTGTGGAGATGATCACGTGGTACGCGCTTAAAGATGCTCACAGCGCATGTGCGGGAGCCCAGCACGTACCACGTGATCATCCCCACAATACACCGGGCCGGATATGACGTTCCAGCCCGGGCATCACATGATCACAAGAGGCGGGTATTTCAAATAGGAGGTGTACCAGCCCAAGGAGAATGCGGACGCCCAGCGGGGCATGTGGAGACAGCGCAAGGAGGGGAGAATGGAGCCCGGAGCCCGCCTGTCCAGTCTCCAACTGGAGACAGTTTGTAAGTATAAAACTTATTTTTCTCCCTCGTTATAGGGCCCCTGCAGCACAGAGAGAGATGGTTAGGGATTAGATAGGAAGGTGCAGGGACAGGTAGAGATAGGATAGAGGACTACCACGACCTGACAGGTTCCCTTTAAGGCTTAGTATGTCTGGTGGTCAGTGTGAACATGTTCTTGAACTGGCATGTTCACTATTGTCTACTCTGACTTAGTTTTTGTATATACAGTGATACTTTGTTTTTTGTCGATAATTTGTCTGAAAGCTAAAAAGACCTACAAAAAGCATTTTATAGTGAATAAAGATAAATGTTAATGCTAGAATCACTGAGAAATGACTAGAAAAGAAATATGAAAAACTAATTTACAGCAAAAAAAAGAACCATTCAATATTATATTTTATTTTTTATAAAAGCTCATGTTGGTGTATGGAAGATGCCGAGGAGGGGAGAGAGGAGTGCATATTTAATTTTTTGTGATGGGAATCACATTTTTTAAGGCAAAATTAGCAGTGACGTATGGACAAAAACCGATATAAACCAAGGCACTGACGAAAACCGAGGTACTATTTTTATTACAATAATTGACGAAAACCAAAACCAAAAACAAATAATTATAATACAAGGCAGGAAGATTTGAAACCCTTATTTTTGGTGTACAGGGGCAGTCAGGACATAATAACCACCTTATTAGGATGCAGCATAGGTGCAGCTGAAGTTGGCACTATTAGTTTAAAACACCCAAATCTGATTACAGGTGCATTTTAACTGATTCTTAAAAGTCAAATAAAGTTACAATCCTTACAGAGCTATGGAGCACTCTTGAAATTGCTAAGAGATTGGAGTGTGAATCCAGAATCATCAAATGTTGTGTTGGAAAGAGTCAACAGAGTTACAAGAAATGTGAGAAAAAAGTGACTGGAACGGTAACAGGCACAGACCTCCATATCAACTCAGACGCCAACAATGTTTGATTAGGGTATTACTATGGGCTTGTATTAGCAGAACAAGCTAGTTGGGCCTTTTTGGGTTGAAGATGGACTCAAAATCAACTTCAAACCTACTAACAGTTTTTAGAACACACTTTCTTTAAGCCATACTGGAAACCATGATTTTAATGCAGGACAGGGCTCCATTACATAAGTACTCCACTACTTGGCTATCTGGTAAAGACCTTATGAATGAAGGAAAAATGACATGGCTCTTTCTTACCTGACCTAAACCTCATGAAAACTTGTGGGACCTTCTTAAACATGAGATTCAGTGTGAAGGAAAACAGTCCATCTCTCCGTACAGTGTATCGGAGACTGTGGTTGGTGCTGCCCAAAAATTGATCATCAACAGATTAAGAAACTGATACACTCCATGGATGGAATGCTTATATCTTTTATTGCAAAGAATGGTGGCTATATTGTCACTGATATTCTTTTTGAAATGTCAGAATTGTATATTTGTACATTTTGAGGTGCTTGGTTATTATTCTCACTTTATCAGTTGGAAATTAACAACTGAGATGGGAAAATGTACATTTTTCATTTAGTTGCATAATAATTCTGCACACTAATAGGTGCATACCTATACATTCTTCTAAGAAAGACAAAACCTCACTTAAGCTAGGGCCACACATGGCCATCAGTTTTTTCCCTTGATTTCAATAAGGCTAGGGTTACATCTGCGTTGTTTTTTTTTTAAATCTGATCCGGTTTTGAGCTTTCAAAAAGCTCAAAACCGGATCAGGAAACGCTCCTCATAGGCGCCTATGATAAAAACCGGATTTCTTCACAAGCAATCCGGTTTCCGTCTCCGGATCTGCAGCCTGCATGAAAAATCATGCAGGCTGCAGTTTTCGGAGCGGTTCTGGTACCTGCAATGCGGGAACCGGATTGCTCAGGATGTGTAATCCTGAGCAATGCAGTTCCCGCATATACTTTACTTATCCCGGCTGCCGCCGGGATAAGCAAAGTGCTCTGTGTATAGTGAAAGTATTTATTTAATAAATAAATGTTTGTACAATGTCTCTAGGGGGTGCCCAGTCCCCCTACAGATCTTCAACCCACTCAGGTGGGCATATACTGCTGTAATCTGTTATGTACAACAGCTGACTCCTGTCAGCTGTTGTACAGTTTTATGAATGGAAGCGCTGGGCTCCTCAGAGCTGCACACATACTATTGCTAATGGTATAGTATGTGCGCCGCTGTCTGAGATCCTGAAGCCTTATACAGTAGATCTATGGGCAACGGTTTTTTTTGGGTCCTGTAAAAAAAAACTGACACCATTGCAGTCACACTTGAGTGCAGCATCCATTTTTTAGATCACAACCTCCTCTATATTTATTTTTCCATCAATATTTACATATGAAGGTTTGTTTTTTGTGGGACAAGTTGTACTTTCATAAGAAATCATTTATTTTACCATATAGTGTACAGGAAAATGGGAACAAAAATTCCACATGCGGTGAAATTGCAAAGAAACGGCAATTACATTTTTTTTTTTTTTATTCACCATGTTCACTATATGGTAAAACTGACATGTCAGTATGATGCCTCAGGTCTGTACGAGTTGTAAAAACCAAACATATATACTTTTACTGTTATCTAAGTGGAAATAAAAATTCAGAAGTTTGATAAAAAAGAATTGCGTTTTTGTCGCCTTGTTCCACAACCTGTAGTGTTCTCATTTTTCAGGATCTGGGGCTGTGTGATGGCTTATTTTTTGCGTCTTGAGCTGACGTTTCTAATGATACCATTTTTGTGTATATATGTTGTTTTGATCGTCCGTTATCGCATTTTATTGCAATATTGAGGCAACCAAAAAAAAAATAATTTTGACATTTGGACTTTTTTTTCCGTTACGCAGTTTACCGATTTGAATAATTGAATTTATATTTTGATAGATCAGGCATATCTGAACATGGCGATGCTAAATGTGTGTATTTTTTTTATTTGTTTAAATACTTTTATTTTGAATGGGGCAAAAGGGGTGTGATTTGACCTTTTATTTTTTTCTCACATTTTTAAAAACTTTTTTTAATTTTTCCTTTATGTTACACTGCCCCATAGGGTGCCACACTGCTGCATTGTGCTATGTCCCGATGAGCTGCAGAAAAAATCCCAGAACCACATGGGGGGACCTAGTGAATGACCTGTAGAGAGCTGAGACCAACGGAACACAGACTACCATCAATAAAACACTACGCCTCCAGGGACTCAGAACCTGCAGCGCCAGACGTGTCCCCCTGCTTAAGGCATTACATGTCCGGGCCCTTCTGAATTTGCTAGAGAGCATTGGATGATCCAGAAGAGTATTGGAAGAATGTCATGTGGTCAGATGAAACCAAAGTAGAACTGTTTGGTAGAAACACAACTCGTCGTGTTTGGAGGAGAAAGAGTGCTGCGTTGCATCCAAAGAACACCATACCTACTGTGCAACATGGGGGTGGCAACATTATGCTTTGAGGCTGTTTCTCTGCCAAGGGACCAGGACAACTGAAAGAATGAATGGGGTCATGTATAATGAGATTTTGAGTGCAAACATCCTTCCATCCAGCATAACAATTATTATTATTATTATTATTATTATTATTATAGCGGCATTAATTCCATGGCACTTTACATGTGGAAAGGGTAAATAAAGACAAGTACAAGGTACATGAACAACATATGGCACACTGGTACAGAAGGAGAGAGGGCGCTGTCCACAAGGGCTCACAATCTACGAGGGGTCTGGTGAGGATACATTATGAGAGGGTAAAGTTGGTCGTGTGGTGGTTTGGTGGACTGAGGGCCCCTTTACACGCCGCTACTGGAGGATGGATACAACCAGCAACTTCACGTGCACGAGCACGCACAAACGGTTACAAACGGTAAACGCACCATCTTTACACGCCGCCACAAGCTACGCTACGCTACGTGACATCTATCTCTGGATACACCGCCGGGTGCCTCAAGTCACCTTCTGTAGCTCATCTTACCTCATTTACACACCGCTACTACCAGCTAATATGGGCGGACCTGGTGCAGCAGGGACAGCACATAGGCGTGCCACAATTGTGGATTACGAGACGTCCGTATGCTGATAGGACAAAGCAATAACATCATGATTGGCCAGACAGCGCAGGAGGCTGATTAATACATGACGCTCGAGCAATTGTGTAGTGTGACTGGTCAGCTCCTTAAATATGCCTCCCTATGCAGCGTCTACCAATCGTAACGCAGGAGCTTCCACCAATGATCGCTGAAGGGGGCGGTATCCCGGAGCCTGTGTCACGCCCCAGCTACATACCAGGTACATTGCCTGGTGTCGACACATCCCTTCTGTTGCTTCTTTACACGCCGATACAGCTCGCTACAATCGCCTGTGTAGCCACCTGTTTCCGGGCAGTGCTCGGAAACAGATGTATCTGTTGCCGGGTGCCTCCTACCGTCTTTACACGCCGCTACTACGGGGTATTTTGCCGCTACAAGCTACATTTGTAGCCTGTAGCTGGTTGTATCCATCCTCCAGTAGCGGCGTGTAAAGGTACCCTGAGGCTCACAGTAGGTTATAAGCTTGTCGGAAGAGTTAAATCTTCAAGTTACTTTTGAAGGTTTCCAGAGTACATAAGAGTCTAATATATTGGGGGATAGAGTTCCAAAGTATGGTGGATGCACAGGAGAAGTCTTGTATGTGGTTGTGGGAAGAATCTCATTATCTAATGGGGAAGCAGAGGAGGAAATTGTTAGTGGAACGTAAATTGTGTGAGGGTAGGTATCGGGAGACCATGTCACAGATGTACAGAGGAGACAGGTGGATTAGTCAGACAGCAGAGTTTAGGATAGATTGGAGGGGTGCAAGAGTGCTATAGGAGAGGCCTGTGAGCAGGAGGTTACAATAATCAAGGCGGGAGATGATCATGGCATGGACAAGAGTTTTTGCAGTGTCGAGGTGAAGGAATGAGCAAATCCGGGAAATATTTTTGAGTTGGAGTCGGCAGGAGGTGGCAAGGGCGTGCATATGTGGCTTGAATGAGAGGGTGGAGTCAAGAATTACCCCGAGGCACCAAGCGTGGGGGACTGGGGAAAGTGAGCAGTCGCTGGCATTGATGGAGAGGTCAGGTAGGGGGGTAGAGTGGGATGGGGGAAATTTGACGAATTCTGTTTTGTTCATGTTCAGTTTCAGAAAGCGAGTAGAAAAGAAAGATGAGATAGCAGACAGACATTGTGAAATTTTGGATAGCAAGGAGGTGATGTCGGGTCCATGAGGTGATGTGTGATCCCAAGTACACTGCCAGGGCAATGAAGGAGTGGCTTTGTAAGAAGCATTTCAAGGTCTTGGAGTGGCCTAGCCAGTCTCCAGATCTCAACCCTAAAGAAAACCTTTGGAGGGAGTTGAAAGTCTGTTTCCCAGCGACAGCCCCAAAACATCACTGCTCTAGCACTAGAAGTCCTAGACAGGCGTCATTTAACATTTCTACCTTTGGAACCCAGAGACAGGTCGAATGACCTGAAGGATTTTAGGCCACATTTACAAATGAAAGGATGCTAATTGGAGCCATCAGAGTTGTCAGTTTAGACTAAGGGTCATTTGACCCTCTTTCGGGACTTCAGGGGGAAGCTCGAAATTTCTGGGACTTCTAGTGCTAGAGGAGATCTGCATGAAGGAGTGGGCCAACATACCAGCAACATACCATACTAGTGCTAACCTTGTGAAGACTTACAGAAAACATTTGACCTCTGTCATTGCCAACAAAGGATATATAACAAAGTATTGAGATGAACTTTATTTATTGACCAAATACTTATTTTCCACTAAAATCTGAAGAAAAATTATTTCCAAATCAGACAATGTGATTTTCAGGATTTTTTTACTCATTTTGTCTCTCATAGTTGAAGTCTACCTATGATGTCAATTATAGGTCTCTACAAAAACTACTAGAAAAAGCAGCATCAAAAAACTTACCATCAATGCCATAGACAAAAACCAATGCTGCACTTGCAGGACGCAGTAAGACCCCACTTGTGTAGCAAGCCCAGGTACAGGATGATAAATCACCTCAACCAAGGTATGGGAGGCGACTTGCCATGCACACTAAGGGCCTGCATAGGGCACCATTCACACTGATACATATGGTGCAGAATATCTGAAAGCTACCCAAAAGCTCTGCTGCCTGAGCCATGGGCTGCACAGTACAATGTTTCTGCACCATGGCAAGTCACCTCCCATGCCTTGCTTGAGGTGATATATCAGCCTGCACCTGGGCTTGCTACACAAGTGGGGTCTTACTGCGTCCTGCAAGTGCAGCATTGGTTTTTGTCTATGACAATTACAGGCCTCTCTCATCTTTTTAAGTGGAAGAACTTGCACAATTGGTGGCTGACTGAATACTTTTTTCCCTCACTGTATATATTGTAACTGTCTTTATTGACTGTTTAATTAAAGTCTGTCCTTTTTTTTGCTTGATGGTTGAAATAGAGTTTGCATTAGGAGCAATTTGACCATCTGGAAAGCAATGAAGATGTGTACTTCAGTTTTGCTTTGTTGAAAAGTTCAGAACAATATGAACACTATGGCCCAAATATATTCAGACTACCGTTACCTTTTAATGAATCAGATTTGTTTGAACAGTGGCATGTGCCTCTATGTAAATCACCCCCAATCTAAATTCTGTAAGAGATGGAGTAATATACCTGGCATCAGGTACTCCACAGCTTGTCATGAATGAGATTAACTGTGGTGTCACTCCCCGATTCCACCAGGTTTTGGCCTGAAAGTATAAAAGTAACAAATACAAATTTAAAGGAAGGAACATATATAGCTTATAATTTAGTTAAACCTTTAAGTTTTGATTGCTAGGCTTGAAGTTTATTGTTTCAGTGAACAAACCATATGGTGATAAAAAGGAAAGAACCCAAGAACTGACTGCCCAGAAAACATCTCACAGAAGAATACATGTCATATAACATTTATGGGTGAAAATCATAATACACCAACAATTACTTTTACTGATTAACTATGTACATAAATGACCCTTTTAAAAAACAGGCATCAAGTTCCAAGATCATGATGTAAGCTAGACATGGAAATGTCTCCTTCTTCAAATCTGACCAGAAATCACTTGAACATTAACAAACAATCACCACATGCCCCAATTTTTTTTTTTAGTACTTTGCTCTTTTTTATATTATTTATAGTTATTATTTGCAGGACTAAAGAAAGAAGAGTTCTTGAGCGCTGACTCTGCAATTGGAAACATGTGTCTGCTCAGGCGTATTGTAAAATAAAAACATACAGGCAGTTTGGGAAATCTTTGGAGGCTTCAGTATAAAGTTGAAAATATGCATAATAAAAAACTAGAAATAGAAAAGCTCTACAACACATGTATTCCTTCATAGAATCATACAGACAAATAAGGAAGCCAAGAGGATTCAGAAGGAGAAACAAAGACCGTAATTTAATGAGGGAAGAAAGGAAGAGTCTAATGTCTTCTCGCGTTTTGCATGTTCGTGAGTAGTGAAAGTACATTAGTGACCTTGTGTTTACTCATCTACAACCACCTTTCACAACATATATTTGGCAAATATTGTAGATGTACAGTCTATGTTTAGAATAAATATTAAGTGTGGTTTAAAAACAATCACAAAAAGGCCTTACAGCTGTGAGAAGTAGGCCAGACGGGATCAGGTTCCTTTTTATTTATTGTCATTAAATCCTTGTCCTTGATCATTTGAGTTGTTAAGTAAAAGTTATAAATGTGGACCAATAGACAACACAGCTGTATTCTTTCATAAAGGTTTATAGACATAATAATAAACGTAACTCAATAACGAGAACAGTTTTGTTGTCATTTAAAAAGAACCTGTCAAGGGGAAAAACACCAAGATAAGGGGGTTAATCTGCAGGTTAATAGCATCCATAACGTTTCCAGTACCTGCATGGAGATCCCCGCTATCAGAAGGAAATGAACTGTTGAGCTAGCTGTCAGTCAGTGCTGGGGGAGTGGTTACAGCTCACTATACCCAAAATGGTGATTGAAACTATACCACTCTGATTACTGAAAGCCGAATAGTACTGGAAGATAACAAGTCACTTTCTCCTGGAAGTAGGACTCTTAGTGCGTGCACTGGGCAGGTTCGGGAGGCTATTAACCTGCAGATTAACCCCATATCGACAGATTAATATTAGTGATGGGTGAGCATGCTTGCCGGTACTCGGTTCTCGCCCGAGCATCTCAGTGCTCGAGATGCTCGGGCACATGCGTGGCTCCCCCTTCCTGCATGTTGGCGCTCTTTACAGAGCAAGCACACTGTAATGCCACAGCCATGTTGGACTCTGCCGATAATTCCAAGAAGGCCATTTGCACCACCTGCCATCCCAGCATCAGCAGTTGCAGCAAAACTACCAGCCTGACCACCACCAGCATGATCAGGTACATGGCAGCAAAGCACCTGACTTTGTGGGCCGGACGCCAGGGTCCATAAGCAGTGTCTGCGGGTGACACCACTGCTTCTTCCACTGTTGTGCGTGCAAGCCTATCCCCTGTCCATAGTGCATGCGAAGATGCCTCCTTTCCTTCACCTGTCATTGCACAATCTGAAATACCACCATCAGCAACCAAGTCCACATCTTTGTCCCAACATAGCGTTCAGTTGTCCATACCCCAGTCCTTGGAACGCAAGCGCAAAAACGCAGCCAACGCCCCACAGGCCACAGTACTGAATCCACACATTTCGCGACTGCTTGCGCTTGAAATTATGCCTTTTAGTGTAGTGGAGATGGAAGCATTCTGCAACCTGATGGCTTCGGCCATCACTCATTACGCGGTCCCCAGCCGCTACTATTTTTCCCAGTGTGCCGTCCCCACATTACACAAGCACGGGTCCCAAAACATTAGCCATGCCCTTAACAACACAATTACCGGGAAAGTTCACCTAACCACAGACATGTGGATAAGTGCTTGTGGGCAAGAACAGTACATCTCTCTGGCGGCACATTGGGTTCACATAGTGGAAGCCGGGACCCAGTTGGACCTTGGGACGGAACACGTGCTCCCGACGCCAATGATTGTGGGCCCTAACTCAATCAAGGTTGCCCCCACAGTCTACAGCTCCTGCACGTCATCCTCCTCAGCATCCTTTTCAGCATACACATCAGTCAGAAGCTGGAAGCACTGCAGCACTGCCTCGACCAAGCGGCAACAGGCTGTGCTGAAGCTAATATGCGTAGGTGACAAACCGCATAATGCTGAAGAGTTATGGACAGCTCTGAAAGAGCAGGAAGATCTGTGACTCACACCACTGAACCGACAGCCAGGCATGGTCGTGTGTGGCACTGGCCTGGACCTCGTGGTGGCTATGAAGTGAGGCGAGCTCACACATGTACCATGCCTGGCACATGCTCAACCTCGTGGTTCAGCAGTTTCTTAAATTCTACCTGGAGCTGTTGGCCACCCTTGCCAGGTTTCAGCAGCGTTTGTAGCTTCCGGCTCACAGACTGGTGTGTGATGTCCCTACATGTTGGAATTCGACACTGAAGATATTGGTCAGGATTTGTGAACAGGAGAGGGCATTGTTGACTACCAGCATCAACAAGGCTGTCGGTATTTGGTTCAGACCCCATACATAAGACCTAAGGAGTGGACATGGATGTCCGACATATGTACTGTCCTCCAAAACCCTGAGGTCTCCTCCAAGATGGTGAGCCGTGATGACGCCATCATTAGCGTCACCATCCACCTTCTCTGTCTTCTGAAATGCTCTCTGCTCAAAACTAAAGTGTATGCATTGCAGGCGGAGCACGATGAGATGGAGCAAGGAACCACAAAGGGTGATTACACACAGCCCAGCCTAATCTCATCCCAACGTGGATTGGGGGACAGTGAGGAGGAGGAAGAAGAACAGGAGCTAGTTTCATGTGCTATAGACAGTACTACCTGCACAACTGTCATACCTTCACACCCACATAATATTTGTAAAGGGTATTTATGATGCTCGTAAGAAAAAAAAAATATTCAGTATATTCATGTATACCTCCAGGGCTAAATATTTGTCAGTCCATAGTTAGTGCATGGGCATTATAAGTATAGAAGACACGCTCCTTTGTAATGGGAACATTACATGTCTCTTCCAAGGGGCATTGGAGTGCCTCCCAATTTTTTTCAGACTTGCATAGGGCAACACTATGGGAGACCCACTTCCTAATAATGGCAACATTATTTAATGAGGCCTTCCTTCACGTCTCTTCCAAGGGGCATTGGAGTGCCTCCCAATTTTTGGCAGCACTGCATAGGGAAACACTATGGGAGACCCACTTCCTAATAATGGGAGCATTATTTAATGAGGCCCTTCTCCACATCTTTTCCAAGGAGTATTGGAATGCCTTCCAATTTTTGGCAGCCCTGCATTGAGTAACACTATGGGAGACCCACTTCCTAATAATGGGAATATTATTTAATGAGGCTCTCCTCCATGTCTCGTCCAAGGGGCATTGGAGTGCCTACCAATTTTTTTTTTTTTAAATCTTTAATGTAATAAAAAAAATACACCAACACTGTCATGCAATTGATTATGAGTCCTTAACATTTTCCCCAGGAAAATCTATTTTGGTTTCATTTTTATACGTTTTATTGTGAGTCTGTAAAAGTGGCGTAATACTCAGACAACATTGTTTACAGCAGTGACCTGGGAGTCAGAAATGCTTAAAGGGGTCTTCCCTATGCTGTTTCCATGTCGTTTGATCACTGTTCTTATACATTTGTGACAATTTTAGGCTTTCTGTAGACCGGCGGGGGTGCCGCTGGAAAAATACTCGAGTTTCCCATAGGTTAACATTGGGCACCCGATCATTTAGTTATACTTATCCCGAACATCATTTTACTGCTCGCCCATCACTAGTTAATAGACGTCCGTGCAAGGACAGTTTCAGGAAAGTTCTTGTTACTGTTTGGGCTTGACTGCCTTGATAAAGGGCTTGGTGGCTGGAAAAGAAAGCAAAATGGGGATTACAGCAGTTCAATAATACTTACCGAGAACAGCGCATCTATCACACTACTTCAGGGTCCACTCTTTAAGATTTATGAATATTCCCCTGCTTCCCCTGCCCACCCTCTGTGGCAGAGGCTGTGATTGGTTAAAGTCACACTGCACCCCCACCTTCTATGTTGGTGTCGGTGATTGGTATCCCTTACACTATCTGTGTGAGTCCCTGAAGTATAATGCAAAAATAAATAATGAAAAAAATGGTGTGTGGTCCCCCGTATTTTAATACACAGCGCAAAAAAAGCAAATGGCTGCAGGATGCAGCACCCTTCTCTGTACTTTATATTGGCAGGGTATCAAAGTACAGAGGACCCCACGCGTTTTTTAATTATTTAAAAAGGATGCCCCACAATTATGATACCCAATCAAAATAAATCACACAGCTGGGAGTTGGTATTCTCAGCCTATCTGCAATCTGAAGCCACCCTAGAATTGGCATATCAATTAGGTGTATAAATCCTGGCACTTATCCAGCTCATCTCGTTTACCCTCTTGCAGTGGCAATCCAATAAATAAGGGGTTAATGACAGCTGTGATTTGTCAAGAACTCAGAGCTGCGCTGAAGCCCTAGATGAGAGGTGTCTATTAACTCCCCCATTACTAATACTGTAAGTAAAAAGAAATAAAGACAAAAAAGCAGAAAAATTCTTTATTAAAAAGCCACCCTGTTTCTTCAATTTATTAACCCCCCAAAACATGCCTGCACATCAGATATAATCCAAAGACACAACGTCCTATGACAAACATGATTCAGATACATCTTAAGTTGCCGAGAACGGTCACATTTGAAAATGTGACTAATGACTGTGGCCTCAAGAACACACTGACGGAGCCGCACCTGTGAGAGCAGTGGCGTCAGTAAATTTACCTGAGTCACAGGTTCCCATATCCTGGCAGAAAAATGCACCAAATTGCAACACGGTTTTGACTAATTTTTATGCATTTTTAGTACTGTTTTGTCACTAATGTTTTGTCACAACATACAGTTTCCATAATGTGAAGTTCATTGTGATGTCCTATATGAAATTATCCTAACATGAGTAAAACAGCAGTATTTTAAGCTTATTTCATAAACTGAATATATTCTAAAACACAAAATAAAAATGTAAATGAGATAAATGCAAAAGAACACTGATCAAAATTAGAAAGCACTTTCAGATACCTGTAAATTATTGGTGTTAATCTGGCACCTGGTGCTAATTTCTTTAATTATCTGACAAACCCTATTTAACTGGCAGCCTAATTTGCCACTTTGCACTCACTTTCCAAAAATGGTGTACCGCAGGATTTGGCACAAACCTCGACAAGGGAGCCAGAGCACCGCAATTCAGCTACAAACAGCCACAGTAAGTTACCCTAATGGTACCTTTACACGCCGCCACCGAGGGTAGAAACAGGTAGGTACCGCACGTGCACGCGCGCGTTTGCAACGGTTGCTAACGGTACCTGATGCCGCAAATACATGCCGCCACAAGGTGCTCCACAGAAGGTATATTCGTTCTCCGGAAGTGCCGACGGGTACCGCAGGTTACCTTCTGTGGAGCACCTTCCCATAATGGTACCTGTTGCTACCCTCGGTGGCGGCGTGTAAAGGTACCATTAGAGATAACTAAGTTTGCACATTTGCAGAAGCTCTATACTACAACAAAAAGTGATCATAACTAACCAAACATCAGTTCTTCACTAACATAAAAAAAGACCACTGGATCACACAGCAGTCAGTGCTAGGTCCAATAGCACTACTCTAAGTGAGTTAACAGACCTAAGTATAATCCAATGCATAAGTATGAATATAAATAACATAGGTGACTACCATAGAAAGTGATCTTAACAGGTTGTTAGTTACCAACACAAAAGGAGATCTTATGGTCACACAGCAGTAGTAGATATACAGTCATGGCCAAAAGTTTTGAGAATGATACAAATATTAATTTTAACAAAGTCTACTGCTTCAGTTTTTCTAATGGCAATTTGCACATACTCCAGAATGCCATAAAGAGTGATCAGCTTAACAGCAATTACTTGCAAAGTCAATATTTGCCTAGAAAATTAACTTTAACCCCCAAAACACATTTCAACATCATTGCAGTCCTGCCTTAAAAGGAGCAACTAACATCGTTTTAGTGATTGTTCCATTAACACAGGTGTGGGTGTTGATGAGGACAGGGCTGGCGAACAATCAGTCATGATTAAGTAAGAATGACACCACTGGACACTTTAAAAGGAGGCTGGTGCTTGGTATCATTGTTTCTCTTCAGTTAACCATGGTTATCTCTAAGGGTACCTTTACACACGGCTACATTTGTAGCTTGTCACCAGGTAACTTACTGGTTGCAGTGAAATCATGGATACATGGTTCTATCTTGTTGCTGTGTACAAATGGAATAATCACTCCATGATTTCGCTGCAACCAGTAAGTTACCTGGTGACAAGCTACAAATGTAGCCGTGTGTAAAGGGGCCCTAAAGAAACACGTGCAGCCATCATTGCACTGCACAAAAATGGCCTAACTGGGAAGAGTATCGCAGCTAGAAAGATTGCACCTCAGTCAACAATCTATCGCATCATCAAGAACTTCAAGGAGAGAGCGTCCATTGTTGTCAAAAAGGCTCCAGGGCGCCCAAGAAAGACCAGCAAGCGCCAGGACCGTATCTTAAAACTGTTTCAGCTGCGGGATCGGACTACCAGCAGTGCCGAGCTTGCTCAGGAATGGCAGCAGGCTGGTGTGAGTGCTTCTGGTTTCAAGGAGGGCAGCAAAGAAGCCACTTCTCTCCAGAAAAAACATCAGGGACCGACTGATATTCTGCAAAAGGTACAGGGAGTGGACTACTGAGGACTGGGGTAAAGTCATTTTCTCTGATGAATCCCCTTTTCGATTGTTTGGGACATCTGGAAAACAGCTTATTCGGAGAAGAAGAGGTGAGCGCTACCACCAGTCTTGTCTCATGCCAACTGTAAAGCATCCTGAAACCATTCATGTGTGGGGTTGCTTCTCAGCCAAGGGAATAGGCTCACTCACAGTCTTGCCTAAAAACACAGCCATGAATAAAGAATGGTCCCAGAATGTCCTCCAAGAGCAACTTCTCCCAACCGTCCAAGAGCAGTTTGGCGCCCAACAATGCCTTTTCCAGCATGATGGAGCACCTTGCCATAAAGCAACGGTGATAACTAAATGGCTCAGGGAACAAAACACAGAGATTTTGGGTCCATGGCCTGGAAACTCCCCAGATCTTAATCCCATTGAGAACTTGTGGTCAATCATCAAGAGACGGGTGGACAATCAAAAACCAACAAATTCTGGCAAAATGCAAGCATTGATTATGCAAGAATGGACTGCTATCAGTCAGGATTTGGTCCAGAAATTGATTGAGAGCATGCCAGGGAGAATTGCAGAGGTCCTGAAGAAGAAGGGTCAACACTGCAAATATTGACTTGCTGCATTAACTCATTCTAACTATCAATATAACCTTTTGGTACTCATAATATGATTGCAATTATATTTCTGTATGTGATATAAACATCAGACAAACACAAATAAAAACCAGAGGGCAGCAGATCATGTGAAAATATCATTTTGGTGTCATTCTCAAAACTTTTGTAGTAGTATTCTACCAAGCTGAATTGCAGACCTAATTGTAGCTGAAAGTGCTTATCAATACAAACGATATAGAGGACAAAAACCATTGTCAACAGTCACCACATGAAGAGTGACAAATAATATATAAGGTTTTACTTAGTTGATTATATTTTAAATTTTATAGGCCAGTATTATATGGTCAAAAATCAATATGGACCTCATCTGAAACATAAAATAGGTATGTTTATATCCAAATATAGCCAACCAGTATATCATAATCGTTGCTAATAAGACAACTATATTATCACAGGCAAAACCACAATCTTGGAAGACAAAAAAGGATAAGAGAAAAAAAGCCCACAAAAGTACCATCCAATGTTTTGCCCTATAGACAACAGAGGAAGTATCTACCACTAAACTTAATAATTTAAAGATTTTTTATATAATACAATTAATATACTGCTATTATTGTCATCACTGCAGATAAAAGCAGGAAGATGTTCCCTTAATTCACCATATACGTTCAGAAAAAAACCCTATCAAAGGACCTTTAAAGAAGGCTGCAGCCCTTCAACAATCATTTTATTGCATATATCTACGTTTTATTGTGTGATTTTAAGTTGTGTCAAATTTTACTACTAATTAGTGATTGAATTTATGAAATAAACGATTTTCTTAAGCGACCTTTCCAGTAATTTTATAAGAGTTGCTCTAAGTCCTACCTATTTATATATGTCTATATCATAGTTCTATATGAGGAACCCTAGAACAATATTGAGGAGCAATTACACAGGGCTCCTTGGGATTTTTCTTGCAGCAACAGGGTATCTGAAGTTGAACTGTTAAAGTTCACCCTATATACAGCCAGCTCCAGTGTTCCTTGATTAAATATTCAAACAAGTCTAGTTTTAAGTCCAGTAAAAATAGAAAAGATTGGGTATTACCTTAAAACACACTCTTAATCCTCAGGATAAATGGGATCAACAGATTCCACCACATTCAACCTCCAGATGTCACTCTTATGTGTCCAGGTGCACATTCCTCAGTACAGTAGTCTTTAGTCCAATCCAGCCACTTAAGAAAATGGATAGCACTCACCCAGGGGTGGATCTACTGTGGTTCAGCTGCACTAGGGCCCCGAGCATAAGTAGGGGGCCCCTATGACCCTGTGTCAGAGGAGAGGAGGCTTCCTGCTTCCCCTGGTTGCTCCCACCCCTCCTCTCCTCTGCAGCACCGGCTCTCAGACTTCCAATCCCCCCCCGCTCCTCACCAAAAGCTGCCAGAACCCCCTACCCGCTCCTCACCTAGGGATGCCAGCACCCCAACCCCCCCACCCCGCTCCACACCTAGAGCTTCACCAGGGCCCGCCGGGATGAAGGTCCGCCTCTGCACTCACTGGATGACTAGCAGAGCTTCATTTATTAGATACGACTAAAACCACATGGTCATGGGTACAGGAGGGAGGATGACAGCAAAACAAACTATGACCGTTTCATGCTGCACTGCACTGGTTGAACCTGTTGAAGCGCAGTGCAGCATGAAATGGTCATAGTTTTAGTCATATCTAATAAATGAAGTTCTGTCAGTTATCCTGCGAGTGATGTCCGTTTGCTTAAGTGGCAAGATTTAGTTTTAATCTTTCTCTGTGCTACAGTCATTGCTGTTCTCTAATTATGACTATCTCATTTTGTGTAAAATAAAGGTTTTAAGTTGATAAACTTTGGTTATTTTGGAAAATACTGTTAGTCACTGCTAGTGATATGGTGATATGGTGTATCCCTTACACGCAAACCTTCAAATGTTGATCAATGTACATTACATTCTGTCTGAAAAAATTTAGTGATCTTACATTGTATTTATAATTTTGATTGCCAGTGTAGATGACATATGAGTAATGTTTATTTGGAAGAATATCAATTTAACTACTTTGAGCAACTAAAATATTTAATATTAAACATTGTGTAATGGATGCAACATGTAATAGAAGCATGATTTATCCTACATAATGAATTCACACGTTACTGTGAATCTATATGGTATTTATTCAAATTATTTTTCAAATACATCCCAGGTATGTCAACAAAATAATAGTTGTTTATGCAAAGGTGTATCTTCACTCCATTATGACCTTACTGACCTTGTCATTTTTTGTAATTCTGACCAGTGTCCCTTTATGAGGTAATATCTCTGGAACGCTTCAACGGAGCCTATCGATTCTGAGATTTTTTTTTCGTGACATATTGGGCTTCATGTTAGTGGTAAATTTAGGTCGATAAATTTCGCATTTATTTGTGAAAAGATCAGAAATTTGGCGAAAATTTTGCAATTTTCTACTTCTGTTAAACCAGATAGTTGTGAGACACAAAATAGTTAATAAATAACATTTCCCACATGTCTACATTACATCAGCACAATTTTGGGAAAAAAAAAAATTTGGTAGGAAGTTATAAGGGTTCAAAGTTCATCGGCAATTTCTCACTTTTCCAGCAAAATTTACAAAACCATTTTTTTAGTGACCACATCACATTTGAAGTCCCTTTAAAGGGCATACATGACAGAAAACACCCGAAAGTGACACCATTCCAAAAACTGCACCCCTCAAGCTACTGAAAACTACATTCAAAGAGATTATTAACCCTTCAGGTGCTTCACAGGAACTAAAGCAACGTGGAAGGAAATAATGGACATTTTAATTTTTCCAACAAAAATTTTCTTTTAGCCTTAGTTTTTTCATTTTCAAAAAGGCAACAGGATAAAATGGATCCTAAAATTTGTTGGGCAGTTTCTCCTGAGTACACCGATACCTCATAAGTGGTCATAAACCACTGTTTAGATGCATGGCAGGGCTCAGAAGAGAAGGAGCACAATTTGACTTTTTGAATGGAAAATTAGCTCCAATCGTTAGCGGACACTATGACGCCTATGGAGATCCCCTGTGTGCCTAAACATTGGAGCTTCCCCACAAGTGACACCATTTTGGATACTAGACCCCCTAAGGAACTTATCTAGATGCTTAGTGAGCATTTTTAACCCCCAGATGCTTCATAAATGAATCCGTAAACATGAAAAAGTCCTTTTTTTTCACAAAAATTTTTAATTTTCTTTTAGCCTCAATTTTTTCATTTTTACATGGGCAACAGGATAGAATGGGTCCTAAAATTTGTTGGGCAATTTCTTCTGAGTACACGGATACCTCATATGTAGTCATAAACCACTGGACGCCCGGCAGGGCTCGTAAGGGAAGGAGCGCCATTTGACTTTTTGAATGGAAAATTGGCTCCAATCGTTAGCGGACACCATGTCGTGTATGGAGAGCCCCTGTGTGCCTAAACATTTGCCACCGGCACCAGGGCAGCTGGAAGAGTCTGGGTACAGCAGCACAAAATGGCATCTTTAATGAATGTGCCATTTTCTGGGGTGGCTGTGGACTGCAATTCACAGTGCTGAGGAAGCCAGCCCCCAGCTGCCAAGTTGTACCTGGCTTGTAAACAAAAATATGGCGAAGCTCCATGTCGTTTTTTTTGCTATAGAAATAAAAAAAAATGACGTGCGGCTTCATCGTAATTTTGTTTGCCAGCCAGATATAACTTGGCAGCTATGGACTGCCACTCACAACCTAGCTGCCTAGTTGTACCTGGCGGTCAACCAAAAATACAGTGAAGCCTGACAGTTTTTTTACATATAGAAATTATTGGAAAAAAAAAACAATGTGGAGCTTCGCTGTACTTTTGGTCCAGCCAGGTACAACAAGGCTGGAATCCTCAGCATGGAGAGGCCCAAGCATTCCGGGCCTGCCATGCTGCGAATTGCAGAACGCTGCCACCCCACAAAATGGCGCATTCATTGAAGCGCCATTTTCTTGCGCTGTACGCAGACTCTTCCAGTTCCCCGATGCCAGTGGCAAACTGGGTAATGAAGGGGTTAATGCCAGCTTTTTTATTGGCAGCTGGCACTAAGCCCGAGATTCATAATGTAGGGCCAATGTTAGACCAGGCCATTAGGAATCTCTAGTAAATAGTAAAAAATACACCACACAGAGAAAAATATTTATATTAGGAACAAAACACAAAAATAAATTGAGACTCAATATTTATTACTCCATACCCTCCGACATAGTCCACAAAGATGGTCCCATGATGCTTGATCGTCAGTACTACATCTAGAGACTGCAGCAAGGGATCAAGTGTCCTCTTCCTGCAGTCCCTGGGGTTACACTGATGGTGCACTGTATGGCAATGATCTGCCATACAGTACACCATGACTGTGACCCCAGAGACTACAACAAGAGGACACTTGATTCCTTGTTCTAGTCTCTAGAGTAACAGTCATGGTGCGCTGTATGGCAGATCATTGCCATACAGTGCACCATCACTGTGGCAAACCCAAGTCTCAGAGATCACATGATCTCTGCAGCTTGGGTCAGGTGACCGGATGTTATCATTGCAACGTTAAGTTACCATGGCAACATCGGGTTACTATGGTGATCGGCTCATTACGATGATCCGATTACCACGGTGAGAAATACAAGACTGCCCTCCCTCTCCCCAGACCCTAAGTGCTCTGACCAGTAAGATCACAGCACTTAGAGGGTGACAAAGAGCCAGGGTACAGCAATAATATATATTGCTGTCCCTGGCTGTTACATCGGTCCTCTGCAGCATCATCTCAATGCAGGGAGATGACTCTGCAGAGAATGCTGGCACATGTGACTGGGAGCACAGGAGAGGAAGGGGTGACCGGAGGAGGAAGAGGGCACAGGAGTGCAAGGACACAGTGGTGCAGGTGCACAGAAGCACGGGGACACAAGGGTGCAAGAGTGCAGGTTTCAGGGCACATGGACACAAGGACGCAGGGCATAGGGACACAAGGGTGTAGAAACACAGGGAAAGGGGCGCAATGACACAAAGATGCAGGGCACAGGGATGCAGGGCAAAGGGCACAGAAGCGCAGGGAGACAGGAGTGCAGGGGTGCAGGGCACAGGATCACAGGAGTGCAGAGACACAGGAGTACAGGGGTTCAGGTCTAAGCGACACAGGGCGCAGGAACACAAGAGCGCAGGGCGAAAGGCACCGGACTGCAGGGTGAAGGAGCGCAGGGATACAGGAGCAAGGGGCACAGGGGTGCAGGGACGTAGGGGTGCGGGCACACGGGTGTGGGGTGCAGGCTGCAGGACTCAGGGGTGTAGGGTGCAGGGCACAGGGGTGCAGAGACTCAGGGGTGCAGGGATGCAGGGCTGTGAGGTGCAGGAACGCAGTGCTGCAGGGGCGCACTGTATAGGGTGGCAGGGCACAGGAGTGCGGGGTGCGTGGTGTGGGGTGCAGGGCACAGGTGTGCAGGGCTGCGGGCAGCAAGGCACAGGGGTGCAGGCTGCAGGGCACAAGAGTGCAGAACTGCAGGGACACATTGGTGCAGAGATGCAGGGATGCAGGGGTGCGGGCTGCAGGAACACAGGGGTGCAAGCTGCAGGGCATGGGGTGCAGGGATGCAGAGCTGCAAGGAGCAGGAATGCAGGGCTGCAGGGGCACAGAGCACAGAGGTGCAGGGATGCAGGTGTGCGGGTTGCAGGGCACGGGGTGTAGGGATGCAGGGCACAGTGGCGTGGGCTGCAGGGCTCAGGGGTGTGTGGGTGCAGGGCACAGGAATGCAGGGCTGAGGGCTGCAGGGCATGGGGGTGCAGGGCTATGGGCTATGGGCTGTATGGCACAGTGGTTCAGGCTGCAGGGCAAAAAGGTGTGGGATGCAGGGCACAGGGGTGCAGGGTGCAGGAAACAGGGGTACAGAGATGCAGGGCTGTGGGCTGCAGGGGCAGAGGGCACAGGGACACAGGGACGCAGGGGTGCGGGCTGCAGGGCACAGGAGTGCAGAGATGCAGGGATGTTGGCTGCAGGGCACATTGTTGCCGGGTTGCGGGGTGTGATGCACAAGGGTGCAGGGGTGCGAGCTGTAGGACACACGGGTGCGAGCTGTAGAGTCACAGGGGTGCAGGGTGCAGGGGTGCAGGGCTGTTGGGGTGCAGAACCAGAGGAGACCAGACACAGTGTGAATCAGAAATGAGGGGGCAGGTATAGCCCCTTCCAGTTCAGGAAGTGATCTGATAGGATTGATGACACCCATATCACTCCCATCATCTCCACTTCACACTATGCCTGCTCTCCTGTCTCCTCCGGGAGCGGGAGGACCAGAGGAGAGGGGGCACAGGATTTGAGGATCGGAGGAGAGTGGGCACAGTGTGGAGCGGCGATCATGGGTGTGATATGGGAGTGATCAATCCCATCAGATCACTCCCAGATCAATCCATCATCACTGGAGGGGGCGATATCGCCATGCTATGGAAGGGTCTATGCTAGCCCCTTCCTTAGCTAACAGTCACAATTACACTGGTTGGCTGTTGGAAGTTTCAACAACCAATCACAATGATCACAGATGAGTGGTGGCAAAGCCACCCCCCCCCCCCAACATCATCCTAAGGTCCCCTGCTTCCTGTAGCCCTGGTGAGATTTTGCTGGCGACGGTCACCGGGGCTACAAGATGAGGGTCCTGCCATGATGTTGTGGGAAGTCACCGACTTCTATGATGTCCCACAACATCATAGGTCGGAAAAGAGTTAAAGGGATTATTCCTCTACTAGAACAAACCATTCTGAATTGACTTGTTTCCCCCAGTTAACATAATAAACTTTTTATTCACCTGCCTCAGTTCCAACTCCATCGATAACTGCGGCTTGGGGGTCATGTGACCTTATGATGTTACGCTAGCCCTGCGTCCAATCAATGACGGATTTACTCTGTCTGCCTCCAGAGCAAACAAGCAATCAACAGGAAGTGACTGCTGCATTCATTCATGTCCTGTTGATTGCTCTTATGTCCAAAGGCATGGAGAAACTGGCGGTGATTGGACGCAGGGTTCGCGTAATGTCACAATGTCACATGAGCTCTGAGACGTTGTTGCCGACAGCACTGGAACCACAGCAGTACAGGAGGTGAATACATAGTTTATTATTATAACTGGGGGAAACAAGTTGATTCAGAAGGGTTTGTTATAACAGTGGACATCCCCTTGAAAGAAAAAAAAAATGTAACTCAATTAACATAACTGACATAGCCTCCAATATACAGTTGAAACCAGAAGTTTACATACACTATATAAAAAGACACATATGCATGTTTTTCTCACTATCTGACATGAAATCAGAATAAACCTTTCCTGTTTTAGGTCAATCAGGATTACCATAATTATGAATATTTGTCAAATGCTAGAATAATGAGAGAGAGAGAATGTTTTACAGCATTTTTATTAATTTCTGCAAACTTACAAGTTTACATACAGTTGTGTAGAGAAAAAAGCCCAGGTTTAGATTCCGCGCAGACCACAAAGCAGGAAGGGTATGGTTGATGTCTGTTTAATGAGCCAACGCATTTCACAGCAGGACCTGCTGCTTCCTCAGGGCAAAACCTGAAAAAAAGACCCTATGTGCTCTCCCTTCTCTCTTTAAGACTTTATGTGCGCTCCCTTCTCTCTTTGTTTTAGTATATATTAGATAAGACCCTATGTGCTCTCCCTTCTCTCTTTGTTTAAGTTTACATGCACTAAGATTACTATGCCTTTAAACAAGTTGGGATAGAGGGAGGAATAGGAGTTGGCGTACGCTGCCCCGACGTCGAAAAGAATCCAAAGAATTTTCCCCAATTCCCGTTTATTGAGTCTCAACGCGTTTCGTGAGTGACCCTCACTTCTTCAGGAGCCAGACATTACATACATTCTAGTGATGGGCGAATCCTAAATTACTCGGAATCGCTTGACTCTAGCGAGTCCGAGCACAGGACTCGCTACTCGTTGCGAGTCTAGCGAGTCCAATGTTAATGAATGGGGAAGCGAGTAATAGCGAGTAGTGTGAGATTTACAAATCGCAGATCTGTCTCGGAAGCTTCAGCCTGAAGCAATCCTAGTTTTGTCATTTATTTGCATTGGACTCGTTTACTGTGCAAGTAATCGCTGGGAAACTCGCACAGTTAAGAGAAGAGTCCTGTCTGCTCAGTGTGCTGGCTGCCAGCTCCAGGGTCCTAGAGCCCACCTGCTGCCTGATGTAGCAGAGCTGAGATTGTTCTCAGTCTGCTCATTCCCTGTGTACAGACATGAATGTCTGTGCACAGAGATGATGTAGCAGAGCTGAGATTGTTCTCAGTCTGCTCATTCCCTGTGCATAGACATCTATATCTATGCACAGGGGATGTAGCAGAGAGGACATCGCGTTTTGGACTGCGTTGGACGGAAGAGGATTTTTTTAATTAAAGATGGAGTCCCTAATGGCTTTTTTTTTTTTTTCTAATAAAAAATTTTCTTTCTGTTGTGTTTTTTTAAAACAATTTAATAGAAATTCATGGCGGTCATGTCTAATATTGGCGTGACCGCCATAAATTTCGGGCTTAGGGCCAGCTGATAATACAAAGCTGGCCCTAACCTCTTTATTACCCAGCGTGCCATCGCTATCAGGGCCGCTGGAAGAGCGGGGTTCAGCGCCAGAGGATGGCGCTTCAATGAACGTGCCATCTTCTGGGGCGGCTGCGGGCTGCAATTTGCAGCGGGGGGTGCCCAGAAAGCTTGGGCATCGCTGCGCTGCGGATTCCAGCCCCCAGCTGCTTAGCTGTACCTGGCTAGACATAGAAATTGAGCGGAGCCCCACACATTTTTTTTAAATTATTTCATGAAATTCTGAGATTCTGACTCTGACTCTGAGACTCTGACTCTGAGACTCTGACTCTGAAATTCATGAAATAATAAAAAAAAAATGCGTGGGGCTCCGCGCAATTTCTATGTCACATTGGTGACGTCATATAAGGCAGATTTTAGTATATATATACTAGCTGGGTGCCCGATGCACATGCATCGGGATTCTAGAAGAGCGAGTCTCTGACTCGCAATGGCCGCTTCGCGGCCAATGCTTCGCGCTGCTAAGGCGACTCGCCATGCCCGCTGCGCGGGCATAGCGAGTCGCCTTAGAACTGCTCGCAATGGCCGCTGCGCGGCCAATGCTTCGGGCGTATCCACATGACCACGCCGAATCGCATTGCGAGTGGACTCAGAAGGGGCAAAAAACCCATTCGCAATTATATAATAGATATATATGATGTGAATTTATACATATGTAATGTCTATGTCTCCTGAAGAAGTGAGGGTTACTCCTGAAACGCGTTGAGTCTCAATAAACGGGAATTGGGGAAAATTCTTTGGATTCTTTTCGATGTCGGGGCAGCGTACGTCAACTCCCATTCCTCCCTCTATCGCAATATTTTCAGCAGGAGTTGCCACAGCCGATCGAGCCTATCAGGGTGTTGTGACTGGCACAACCGTTCCAGCTGAGTGCAACAACACCACGTTACACCCTCTACATCCCAGATAAGACCCTATTTGCACTATTCCTTCCCTCCAGCACTCGAATATCTTTAAACAAGTTGGGACAGCACATATAATGATGTAATGTGTTTGGTAGCTTCTGATAGGTTTATTGACAAAATCTGAGTTAAGTAGAGACACAACTGTGAATGTGTTTTAATGCAAACCTGAGACACACTGCTTCTTTGTGTAGCATCATGGGGAAAGTCTAAAGAAATCAGCAAAGATGAAGAAACATGTGGACTTGCACAAGTCTGGTTCATCCTTGGGTGCAATTTCCAGTTACCTTAAGGTGCCTTGTTCATCTGTACAAACATGTATATGCAAGTACAAGCAACATGGGAATGTCCAGCCATCATACCACTCAGGAAGGAGATGGGTTCTATGTCCCAGAGATGAACGTGCTTTGTTTGGACATGTGAATATCAACCCAAGAATGAAAGCAAAAGTCCTTGTTAAGATGATGGCAGAAGCTGGTAAGATTGTGTCATTATCCACAGTGAAACAAGTACTGTATCAACATGGGATGAAAGGCCACTCTGCCAGGAAGAAGCCATTACTCCAAAAGAAACATTAAAAGCCAGATTGATTTTTTGCGCACACACACACAGGAAGAAAGACCTACATTTTTGGAGACATGTCCTGTGCTTTGACAAAACTAAAATTGAACTGTTTGGTCATAATGACCATCGTTACATTTGGAAGAAAGAGGGAGAAACTTGGAAGCTTAAGAACACCACCTTAAAGGGAACCAACCACCCCAAATGACCCCCCCGGACTATTAATATGGGTCCCTACACCCAGCACACACATTTGCTGCAAGGTTTTTTGCTAAAAAAAACGATTTGAAGAAGTGAAGAAAGAGCTTTGTGAAGTTTAAAACAATACGACGAGTGGGCGTTACTTAGCTGCTTGTAAAGCCGAGATTCAGCTGCCAGTCTTCTTCCTGTCCTCTTTGCTGGAGTAAAGCCCAGCCCTTTTTTGAACGTCACAGGCTGGTGCACGGGATATCATGACCGTGCACACGTCAGCAGCTAGAGCCGGGTCACGAGCGCGCGCGCGCTCTGACTTCCGGCGATCAGCTGTTCATTACACCAGTCTGCAGCGATTTGACAGTATGTTAGTATTCACTGCAGGCGGGCATTGGACTGCGGGAAGTGTGATGTGCAGGGCGGCCTTGCTGGGCATTCTAGCGGTGCAAGGGAGCTGTGTGAGGGGTAGCCAGGTGTACTGCTGGGCATTTTAGTGCATCAATAGTGCAGTGGCAGGGCAGACATGCTGGGCATTTTAGTGCATCAATAGTGCAGTGGCAGGGCAGACATGCTGGACATTGTAGTGCATCAATAGTGCAGTGGCAGGGCAGACATGCTGGGCATTTTAGTGCATCAATAGTGCAGTGGCAGGGCAGACATGCTGGGCATTGTAGTGCGGCAAGTGTGATGTGGCAGGGCGGACATGCTGGGCATTGTAGTGCGGCAAGTGTGATGTGGCAGGGCGGACATGCTGGGCATTGTAGTGCGGCAATTGTGATGTGGCAGGGCAGACATGCTGGACATTGTAGTGCGGCAATTGTGATGTGGCAGGGCAGACATGCTGGAACTTGTAGTGCGGCAAGTGTGATGTGGCAGGGAGGACATGCTGGGCATTGTAGTGCGGCAAGTGTGATGTGGCAGGGCGGACATGCTGGGCATTGTAGTGCGGCAATTGTGATGTGGCAGGGCAGACATGCTGGACATTGTAGTGCGGCAATTGTGATGTGGCAGGGCAGACATGCTGGAACTTGTAGTGCGGCAAGTGTGATGTGGCAGGGCGGACATGCTGGGCATTGTAGTGCGGCAAGTGTGATGTGGCAGGGCGGACATGCTGGGCATTGTAGTGCGGCTATAGTGCAGTGGCAGGGCGGACATGCTGGGCATTGTAGTGCGGCAAGTGTGATGTGGCAGGGCGGACATGCTGGGCATTGTAGTGCGGCAAGTGTGATGTGGCAGGGCGGACATGCTGGGCATTGTAGTGCGGCAAGTGTGATGTGGCAGGGCGGACATGCTGAGCATTGTAGTGCGGCTATAGTGCAGTGGCAGGGCGGACATGCTGGGCATTGTAGTGCGGCAAGTGTGATGTGGCAGGGCGGACATGCTGGGCATTGTAGTGCTACACTTGATGTGTGTTAGTGAAGAGAATACCGGTTATTATAGTGTCAAACTAAGTTTGGGTGAGTGTGTTTACTGCTGGGGCTGGTAGTGACCCAATAGCTGGTTGCCTTCTGTTATCACTTGCCGCACTACAATGCCCAGCATGTCCGCCCTGCCACATCACACTTGCCGCACTACAATGCCCAGCATGTCTGCCCTGCCACTGCACTATTGATGCACTAAAATGCCCAGCATGTCTGCCCTGCCACTGCACTATTGATGCACTACAATGTCCAGCATGTCTGCCCTGCCACTGCACTATTGATGCACTAAAATGCCCAGCATGTCTGCCCTGCCACTGCACTATTGATGCACTAAAATGCCCAGCAGTACACCTGGCTACCCCTCACACAGCTCCCTTGCACCGCTAGAATGCCCAGCAAGGCCGCCCTGCTCATCACAATTCCCGCAGTCCAATGCCCGCCTGCAGTGAATACTAACATACTGTCAAATCGCTGCAGCCTGGTGTAATGAACAGCTGATCGCCGGAAGTCAGAGCGCGCGCGCGCGCTCGTGACCCGGCTCTAGCTGCTGACGTGTTCACGGGCATGATATCCCATGCACCAGCCTGTGACGTTCAAAAAAGGGCTGGGCTTTACTCCAGCAAAGAGGACAGGAAGAAGACTGGCAGCTGAATCTCGGCTTTACAAGCAGCTAAGTAACGCCCACTCGTCGTATTGTTTTAAACTTCACAAAGCTCTTTCTTCACTTCTTCAAATCGTTTTTTTTAGCAAAAAACCTTGCAGCAAATGTGTGTGCTGGGTGTAGGGACCCATATTAATAGTCCGGGGGGGTCATTTGGGGTGGTTGGTTCCCTTTAAGTGTGAAACGCTGGAGTACATCATCATGTTGTATTGTTGTTTTGCTGCAGAAGGGACTGGTGCCCTTCACAAAATATATAGCGTCATTAGGAAAGAAGATTATGTGGTAATACTGAAGCAACAACTTAATTCAGAATCAGAGTTGTGTTTATCTGAGGACACAGCTAGCATAGCTCAGCTGTGAGCTATGATGAACTCTCTGACATCATTGCTCTTACAGCCAGCTGTCAGTATGAGAGCACTGCTCATAGTGAGTGGATACTGTAATGTCTTCACTCGACGCAATGTAGCAGACCAGGAGAGCTTGGCTGGACATTGTGTTGTGGATTAACATTGGAGCTTCGTATGTTTGGGGTTAATAAATGGGTAGAAGGGAGTTGTCTGTGTGTTTTCAAATAAAGGATTTTTCTCTGTTTCTGTGTTTTTTTAACTATTTCCTTAAAGGATTGGTAATATGTGGGTCACATAGAAGCCTGAACATTACCAATCTAGGGCTTGATGACAGCTGTCAATGTTCAGCTGTCATTAATCCCTTTAATTACCTAGATTGCCACTACACCAGGGTATCGGGAAGTGGTGTTTAAAGCTCCAGGAATTGGCATTTCTAATGAATGCACCAATTTCTGGGGCAGCTGCTGGCTGCTATTCTGTAACCTGGAGGACCCAATAACTATGGATATCACAACGCTTCCGGGTTTTACCTTGGCTGGCAAAAATATGGTGGAAAAAAAAATGATGGGCATCCCTGTATTTTTGATTGCCTGCCAAGGTAAAACAAGGCAGCTGGGAGTGGCAGCCCATCTGCACTAAGAATCAAAAATACTGGTGATCCTTACGCATTTTTTTCAATTATTTATTTATTTTTACACACCACAGGTTCATTGGCAATACACTAATGGTATATGGCATCCAATCACAGACACCAGAACAATGGGTGGGGGCACAACAGCCAATCACAGACATTGTCACAGACCGTGAGCATCTGTGATTGCCTGTTGGGGTCAATAAACATGAGGTTAATGAGTGGAAGCCAGAGTGACCACAGCACTGGAGACTGCTAAGTATAATTCTGCTGCTTTAATCATCATGTTGCTTATTTTTACAGCCCTTCTATGTGAACTCTAACCCGAACAGAAACAGACTTATCAGGAAAGTCTGTGGTTTGTGCCCGAACTATTAGGTCTTTGGTATAAACCTTGAAGTTTACAGTTCAGGTTCACCAATCATTAATTATAAGCACACCTAAGTTAAGAAGAGATATCTAACTTAACATATTCAGTATTTCAATGCATTTCACTTGCATGTTGTGTACTAATGCCACCTAACATTAACCCCTTAGTGACTGAGCCAATTTTCACCTTAATGACCAGACCGTTTTTTGTAATTCTGACCACTCTCCCTTTATGAGGTAATATCTCTGGAACGCTTCATTGGATCCGAGCGATTCTGAGATTGTTTTTTCGTGACATATTGGACTTCATGTTAGTATTAAATTTTGGTCGATAATTTTTGCGTTTATTTGTGAAAATATTAAAAAATTGGCAAAAATTTTGAAAATTTCACAATTTTCAAATTTTGAATTTTTATTCTGTTAAACCGGAGCGTTATGTGACACAAAATAGTTAATAAATAACATTTCCCACATGTCTACTTTACGTCAGCGCAATTTTGGGAAACATTTTTTTTTCGGTTAGGACGTTATAATGGTTCAAAGTTCATCAGCAATTTCTCATTTTTCCAGCAAGATTTACAAAACCATTTTTTTAGTGACCACATCACATTTGAAGTCCCTTTGAGGGGTGTACATGACAGAAAACACCCAAAAGTGACATCATTCCAAAAACTGCACCCCTCAAGCTACTCAAAACTACATTTAAGAAGATTATTAACCCTTCAGGTGCTTTACAGGAACTAAAGCAAAGTGGAAACAAAAAATGGACATTTTAATTTTTCCAACAAAAATGTTCTTTTAGCCTCAATTTTTTAATTTTCACATGGGCAACAGGATAAAATGCATCCTAAAATTTGTTGGGCAATTTCTCCTGAGTACACCGATACCTCATATGTGGTCATAAACCACTGTTTGGGCGCACAGCAGGGCTCAGAAGGAAGGGAGCGCAATTTGATTTTTGGAGCTAATTTTCCATTCAAAAAGTCAAATGGCGCTCCTTCCCTTTCGAGTCCTGCCGTGCTCCCAAACAGTGGTTTATGACCACATATGAGGTATCGGTGTACTCAGGAGAAATTGGCCAACAAATTTTAGAATGCATTTTATCCTGTTGCTCATGTGAAACTGAAAAAATTGAGGACAAAAGAAAGTTTTTGTGAAAAAAAAGTACTTTTTCATTTGTACGGATCAATTTGTGAAGCACCTGGGGGTTCAAGGAGCTCACTATGCATCTAAATAAATTCCTTGGGATGTCTATTTTCAAAAATGGGGTCACTTGTGGGGGAGCTCCAATGTTTAGGCACATGGGGGCTCTCCATACGCGACATGGTGTCCGCTAACTATTGGAGCTAATTTTCCATTCAAATTGTTAGCGGACACCATGTCGCATATGGGGAGCCCCTGTGTGCCTAAACATTGGCGCTCCCCCACAAGTGACCCCATTTTGGAAACTAGACCCCCCAAGGAACATATCTAGATGCATAGTGAGCACTTTAATACCCCAGGTGCTTCACAAATTAGTCCGTAAAACAAAAAAAAGAAGATTTTTGTGAAAAAAAAGTACTTTTTCATTTTTATGGATCAATTTGTGAAGCACCTGGGGGTCCAAAGTGCTCCCTATGCATCTAAATAAATTCCTTGGGGTGTCTAGTTTCCAAAATGGGGTCTCTTGTGGGGGAGCTTCAATGTTTAGGCACACAGGGGATCGCCATACACGACATAGTATCAACTTACAATTCCAATTGTTAGCGGACACCATGTCACGTATGGAGAGCCCCTGTGTGTCTAAACATTGGGGCTCCCCCACAAGTGACCACATTTTGTAAACTATACGCCCCAAGGAACTTATCTAGATGCATAGTGAGCACTTTGAACCCCCAAGTGCTTCACAAACTGATCCGTAAAAATGAAAAAGTACTTTCTTTTCCACAAAAATTTTCTTTTTTCATTTTTATGGATCAATTTGTGAAGCATCTGGGGGTTGAAAGTACTCATTATGCATCTATATATGTTCCTTGAGGGGTCTAGTTTCCAAAATGGGGTCACTTGAGGGGGAGCTCCAATGTTTAGGCACACAGGTGGCTCTCCATATGCGACATGGTGTCCGCTAGCAATTTGAATGGAAAATTAGCTCCAATAGTTAGTGGACACCATGTCACGTATGGAGAGCCCCTGTGTGCCTAAACATTGGAGCTCCCCCACAAGGGACCCCATTTTGGAAACTAGACGCCTCACGGATTATATCTAGTGGTATAGTGAGCATTTAGAACCTACAGCTACTTCACAGAATTTGATAACGTCATATTGAACATTTTTTTTTTTCACACAATTTCTCACTTTTAGGGTACTTTCACATCAGCGGTTTTTGCCGTTCATGGCAGATGCAGTGAAAAAAATGCATCTGCCGCGATTACCGCATAACTGCTGCACTTGCGGCACAGTTGCTGCAAGCCCCATAGAATGTCTATGTGGGCTTGCGGCAGGTGCGGCAAGTGCGGTATCAGCACTTGCAGCAGATGCGGCCGCAAAAAAAAAGCGGCAGACCGTGGTTTTTTTCGCGGCTGCACCTGCCGCAAGTGCCAAAACCGCACTTGCCGCACCTGCCGCACACTTACCGCAAGCCCCATAGACATTGCATGGGGCTTGCCACAACTGTGCCGCAAGTGCAGCGGTTATGCGGTAATTGCGGCAGATGCGTTTTTTTCACCGCATTTGCCGCAATCGGCAAAAGCCGCTGATGTGAAAGCAGCCTTAGAGCATGTGCACAAGATCCAGAGACACCGTGTCCTGGTCGTCTCCTCTCCTGCATTTTTTTGTTCTTGTATTTCTTTATTAAATTTTTTTTAAAAAATGACGTGGGGCTTCGCCACACTTTTGGTCCAGCCGGGTACAGCAGGCAGCTACGGACTGCCACCAACCCCTTCTGCCTAGTTTTACCTGGCTGGAAACCAAAAATATAGGGAAGCACTTTTTTTTTTAATTATTTCATGAAATAATTTAAAAAAAAAACGGCGTGAGCTTCTCCATGTTTTTGGGCCAGCCAGGTACAACTAGGCAGCTGGGGGCTGGAATCCTCAGCGTAGGGAAGCCCAAGCTTTCTGGGCCCCCCCGCTGCGAATTGCAGCCCACAGCCGCCCCAGAAAATGGCGCATTCATAAAAGCGCCATTTTCTGGCGCTGTATCCAGCTCTTCCAGCTGCCGTGTAGCGGTGGCAGACAGGGTAATTGCTTTTTTGCAGCTGGCACTAAGCCCGAGATTCTTAATGTCTGGCCAATATTAGACCGGGCCATTAAGAATCCCTAGTAAATTGTAAAGAAGACACAAGACAGAAAAAAATATGTTTAATAGAATAAAAACACAGACACTACTTAGACCCCATCTTTATTATTCTTTGGCATCCGACGTAGTCCAGTAGGAAGGTCCGACGCAGTCCAGTAGGAAGGTCCGACGTAGTCCAGTAGGAAGGTCCGACGTAGTCCAGTGGGAGGTCCCTCGATCATTTCCAGACTTTTACAGCATATGGGGGTGTCCCCCATATGCTATAAAAGCTGGCATTCTTCCAGGAGAATGACAGGTCATGACCTCAGTGAGGTCATGGCAGGTCAGGATCCTTGGTTCACAAAGGGTTAATTGTGATCCCATCATGAGATCACAATTAACCCTTTGTGAACCAAGGATCCTGACCTGCCATGACCTCACTGCGATCATGAGCTGTCAGTCTAATTGCAGACAGAGCAGTCTTTGCATAGACTGACAGCTCATGATTGCAGTGAGGTCATGGCAGGTCAGGATCCTTGGTTCACAAAGGGTCAATTGTGATCTCATGATGGGATCACAATTGACCCCTGTGGGAGCCAAGGATGGTGACCTGACATGACCTCACTGAGATCATGCCCTGTCACTATGCGCAGGCAGAGCAGTCTCTGTTCTGTCTGCGCATGCTGGCAGACAGAAAGATGAAGAGGCCGGAAGAAGCAGCGGGAGCCGCACCGGGATGATGGTGAGTATCAGGAGACCTCCGGGGGTGGGGGGGGTACTGACGGGGCAGGGGGGAAGAGCGGGGGAATACTTATAATCTCCCTCCATCTGAGCTGTCAGATGGGAGGGAGATCAGATGATGGCGGCGGGGGCTGGAAGGAGCCGCAGCTGCTGCAGGTCCACAGGGGACATGTAGAGGATGGGGGGGGGTATGACCGGGGGTGGGGGCCGAGTGACCGGGAAGGGGGGCAGAGCGGGGGAGTACGGATCATCTCCCTCCCATCTGAGCTGTCAGATGGGAGGGAGATGATGTCGGGCAGTGAGGGAGATGTCGGGCATTAGTTTCTGATGCGCTGCGGCGCCATTTTAGGAGGAGGGGAGGGGGTGGGGGCTGAGTACCGGTACCGGGGCTGTGTACCGGTATTGGGGGGGGGGGGGCAGATGTTTTCTCTTCATGCCACGGGTTTGACCCTGTGGCATGACAGAGAAATCATTGTTTTTACCGGCGGTTCGCTGTATATTTATGTGATCACGGTTATTCACCGGTAAACGGTGTATAACCGTGATCACATGGCGGGTACCGGTAAAAACCGGCCCAATTCATAATCTTGGGGGTCTCAGCTACCCCCGGTAGCAGAAACCCCAGAGATTTTTGACCACTGGGGGGCGCTAGAGCACTTTCCCTGGCTGACGTCTGCAGACGTCAGCCAGGCATAAGTACCCTCTTTTTCAGACGTCTCTGGACGTTAGGCCGTCTTTATGGGGTTAAAGCAAATTTCCTCACTCCCAAGCACCCCATACAAATTTGCTCACAAAATCCAAGATGGGTGTCTACTCATATGATTTAGAGTTAATGTGTTAGTAATATGAGTAACTTAAAAGTTCTTACAATATGGTAAATAATGTTTTGCCGTCAGATTCCCTTTTTTGCTGAAATGCACTATAAAGTAACACGTATTTGACTAGCATAATATATACTTGTAACAAAGTAATATAGCTTTCTTCAGGAATAATGCATTATCCTTGACTAAAGCCCAGTATGTTATAAAAGAAACACTTTAGTATGAATCAGTCCTTGGCTTCTGAAGACCAAGTTCCCCCTTCCCAGTAAACATTAGAAGGTCTATAAGAAATTCATGCTTAACTACATGATGTACTTGGCTAGCAAAACTGTGCTACTTAGCAACAAGCAGTGCACTTACAAAAACATCACCGGTCAAGAAATGTATCAATTTAATAAACGTTAACCGGAAGATTACTTAATGTTTTTCTAGATTTCCTGATGTATTTGTGCCCAGTAGCAAGTTATCGACTCATTTTTTCCATTATGCTTTTACACTGCCTGTCATTTCACTTTTTACTTGCTATTTTCAGCAGCTTTTCTTATTTTCACTAAGAATTTACGCATCTATTCCCAAAAATTGTATTCAAGCATTACATGGTGTTTCACATTTCTTTTCACAATAGCAGTCACATTAATTTGGCATTGTGCCCATTTTTCTCCCAAATTATAAACAAAGTACCTATGAAAATCGAAAAACATTCAATGCTCCTTTTTCAGAAACACTGGCACTAGTGTTGATGGGCTGGGTATGATGTTGCAGTCAGGGGTGGACATACTGCTTGTGCACCCAGTGCAGCTGCACTAGGGCCTTAAGTCATTTAGGAGCCCATGTAGGATGGTTAATAATGAGGACAGTCTGGCCTGTGACTATGAGAACCAGTCTCTAGGGGGCTCATGGCCAGATTGCCCTCATTGCAAGTGGTGTGCAGGGAGCGATCCCACAGCATTGCTGAGCAGTGTAGGCAGCAGAACTACAGTAATCCTGCCCGATGCTTTCTCTGTGACACACAGCAAACAGATTGTTGACGTCAGCATCACCCAGTAAAAGGTTACTGGGACGAAAAGAAAGAAGCAATGCTGTAAAGGGAAGACATGCAGAGGTGAGTGCCTTATTTTTTTAAATAGTCCGTGGAGTGGGCAAGGGCCTTATAATGAACAGAAAAGGAGGAGGACATTAGATATGGATTTTAAATGAATTGGGTGGTTGGAAAGGATGTTAAGTCCCTCATTGCATCCTCCCTTACTTCACAATTTATCATATAGTCCTGATAGTGTCCTCTCCAACCCACAATTCATTATAAGACCCGGATAGGATCCTCCCCACTTCACAATTGATTATTTGACACTCATAGCATCCTCTACCACCCCACAATTCATTATATTGCTCTCATAGCATTCTACCCCACCCCACAATTTATTAAATGACCCTGATAGCATCCTCTCCACTGCATAATTTGTTATAATGCCCTGATAGCATCATCCGCCAACTCACAAGCTTCCCACCCCATAATTTATTATTTGGCCCACTTAGCATCTTCCTCAACCTACAATTCATTAAATTGGCCTCTTAGCATCCTTCCCACCTGAAAATTCATCATATAGTTCTGATTACATACTCCCACATCCCACTATTCATTATATGACCCTGATAGCATCCTCCCCACCTAACAATTCAATACAAGTCCCGGATTGTACCATTTCATGCCTCCTAATACATTATGACACCATCAGAAAAATAACATTTATTGGAGAGCGGGAGAGGAGGGGGTAAAGGGCTTAGGAAACTTTGTGATGATTTCTTAGGTGCGAGAAGACACTAGCAGGAACTTGTAATAAATTGGGAAGTAGCAGAGCATGCTATGTACCTGATAGCATCATAATGACTTAAGGGGATGGGAAAAGTCACTATCAGGGAGTTTCTAATTAGAGATGAGCTAACGTTCTAAAGTTTGAATTCAGTTCAGTTTGTCAAATGGGCATATGTTCACCAAATTGTTAGAAGAACAGTTCGTCGAACTTCAAAACCCCAATGATGTCAATGGGAGCAAAATTCAAGGGCATAAATAATATCTTCAAAGGGGCCCAAAAGCTGCCAAAATAGCCCAAATTAAGGCAGACACCAGGAAGACTGACATCTATTCCCCAAAGTTGATGTTTTTATCAGGTGTATTATGGATGCATGGAACAAGGCCTGGCCCAGCATTTCAGGTTTCAACTGTAGGCATGGGGCGCAAAGAGCCCTGCTAAATTCAAGAAACACACAACAAAACCACCCCAAGAAGAGTTTCTCCATTTCGAAAAATTAGGGCCAGATACCACAAAAGTGGCATCAATTGACCCAGGCCAAAAATTGTAGAATGACGCAGCCTGCATGCATGGCACAGGGTCTGGAAGAGAGCCTGGGCTAGCATTTGAAGGTTAGACATTGATCAGAAACAGGGGAATGAGTGACAGGTGTAGGACTGTTGGGCAGGGTGCCCTCAAACCTCATGTAAAAGCTCCAATAAATGCTAGGCTCTGCCACACTCAGGTGGCACAAGTATCAGGTTCATGGACTACTACTGCAAGAAAGATTCAGGTGGGCCAGTGACTTGTATAGGCCCGGTGACCAGGAGGCCCTAAAACCTTATGCAACCACTCTGGTCAATTTTATGCTCCACCACAGTCAGGTGGCACAACTATCACTTTCATGGAGTACTACCAAAAGAATTATTCAGAACACTTAGTCACATGTATAGGCATGGTGCTCAGAGAATCCTGCTACATTCACAAAACACACAACAAAAAAACCCTAAGAATAGTCTCCAAATTTTCTAAAAATTAGGGCCAGATAGCATCTAAGTGGCATCAATTGACCTAGAATAAAAATTGCATAATGGTGCCGCCTGCCTGCATGGCACGAGATCTGGCCTAGCATTTAAAGGTTAAACATTCATTAGTAACATGGGAATGAGTGACACGTTTAGGCATTGTGCTCACAGAGCCCTGCTAAATTCAGGAAACAAACAAGAAGGAGACCCCTAAAAGAGTCTCCACATTTCAAAAATTAGGACAAAATACCACCAAAATGGCATCAATTGACCCAGAATAAATTGTATAATGGTGAGATGAATGCAGCATGCTGAAAAGTACAACATCACCTTCTCTGCCACTGTGGTGGCAAAAGTCCCTGTAGATTCATGACTTGTTTATCTTGATGAAAGTTAGGCAGTCTACACTTTCAGGGGACATGCAGATGTATTTATCCATCAGGACATCACCAACAGCGCTGAAGACACGTTTTGAGAGAACACTGGCTGACAGCCATGGCAAATGCTCAGGCCACTCCGCCATTTTTGAAGCCCAAAACGCAAAAGGGTCCAAACCTCCCTGATAGAATGGATATTGAGCTCTAGATACTCCTGCATCATCCTCTCCAGTCATTCACTATGTGTCAGACTTGTACTTAGTTCTGCCTGTGGATGGACTCCAAGAAATTGCTTCTGACAGTTAAATTGCTGCTGCAATTGCTTCTACTCTGATGGCTTGATGTCCACCGAGTTGGAAGTGAAGATTTACAATGTGTACTTTGTCCCTCACTAATGTGTTGAGGAAAACAGTCCTAAGATTGTCTACCAGCTTTTTTTGATACCCCACCATGTGCATGTCCCTGTCCAAGGTGAGATGAATCTGCCTAAATTTACTCTTGTACTGTGGATCCAGGAGTGTGACAACCCAGTAGTCATTGCTGATTCGAATCCTAACGACAAAGGCATCATGTTGCACATAGTGCTGCAATAAGGTGTTCATATGTCTTATGCATCCATGAGGCCCAAGTCCTTGTTGTGTTAGCAGCAGCATGAAAATCAAGCTTCCTTCTTGCGTCCTCTGCCCCCAATCTATACCCATCTCCTCTTAATCCTCGTGCTTTCCATTTGTTCCTCGGCTCCTGCACCTTCACTACCACTTTGTCTGGTACCATGTGTTCTGGCACCCTCGCTCTGTACTCCTGAAGAACGAGTTGACAGACAGGTAAACTCTTTCCCATCAATGCATTGACATGGACGCTGGGGGTCCTTTTCAACTTTTATTAGTAGGTTAAGTGTAAAACTATAAAAAAACAAATAGAAATTCTCAATACAACATAAGCATACCTGAAGTATATAGAATTACATTGTTACAGGTCACACAATGTTCCTGCACGGTATTGCAAATACACAATAAATATAATAGTAGATAATAAGATGATAAACAACAGTGTAGCTACATGTACATTTAGGTGGTCAGTAGCATATTATAAACTCACCGACTGTGCTATGTTGAGGGAAACATGCAGATGAGCTGAAATCCAGAGAGAGAGAGGTCAGCACACCAGGATGTCAGCTTGTATGAGGCTGTAATGGATTCTGGAGGAGAAGGGGCAGAGCCTAGAGCACAGCCTCATGGGATTACATAGGCATGGAGGGACCAAAATTAGACTATGCAGTAAACATAATGTAATGTGGGAACATTGTCAACAGATGGCGCTATGGGATAAATCATTGCTCAACAAGCAAACAATATATTGTCTCAAGCAAACTAAATGCACGTATTACTAAGAAAGGCACGACACCATGAGCTCCCTCTGTTGATCTACTCCACCTTGCCATGCCATCTGGCTAAGTGAAAAGAGTCCGAACCTTTCAGATATTGATATCATTTCTGCATCCTCCTCTTCTTCCTCCTCCTCTTCCTGTGGAACCACCACCTCATCCAGCAGACTTTTCAATTTGCTCCCGCATGTAGATGACTGGAATGGTGATGCTAATGACGTTGTTGTCAGCGCTAACCATCATAGCCATTTTAAAACTGTGAATAAGGGTGCATATGTCCTTGATCCATGCCTATGCTAGAAGCATAATTTCCAACACATTCAGCTCACTTTGAGTTACTGTACACCTCATTACATATTGCGCCAGGGCTTGTTGCTGATGCCACAGCTGTTGTAACATGTACAGAGTGAAATTCCACAGCACATATCAAACAATTAACCAGTTGTCTGAAAGACCTCTGTAGAGATGCTAGTCGATGAGTCGGTGGGTGAGAATCGCGGAAGTGAGAACACAATGACTGTGCCTTGTGCAGAAGCTCATCCAAGCTGTGATACTGCCTTAGGAATTCCTGGACAACCAGGTTGAGGACGTGAGCCATGCCGGTACATGTACAAGTTTTCCCCAGCGTAGGGCCACCACCAGGTTTGCACCATTATCGCATATTGCTTTTCCTGGCTCCAAGTTTAGAGGAGACAGCCATTGCTGAAACTCGGACTGTATAATTGTCCACAACTCTTCAACTGTGCGACTCATATCTCAAAGGCATTTTAATTTAAACACTGCCTGATGGCAGAGAGCACTGGCAGTGCAATATGGAGGTAAGGTGGATTGTGTCTGAAGTGTTGCAACATTAATGGTACCTTTACACGCCGCCACAACAGGATGGATACAACCCGCTACAGGCTACAAATGTAGCTTGTCGCGCCAATATCGCCCGTAATAGCGGCGTGTGAAGACGGGACGACACAGCCAGCTACAGATACCTCTGTATCCGTGCACTGCCCATAAACATATGGCTACATCGCCGATTGTAGCGAGCTGTATCTGCGTGTAAAGACGTTACGGAAGGGAACTCGGGACAGCCTGCAATGTAGCTAAGGCGTGACCCTGGCTCCGTGTTACCGCGCCCCATGTGCGATCATTGGTGGAAGCTGCTGCATGACGATTGGTAGTCGCTGCATAGGGAGGCATATTTAAGGAGCTGACGAGTCACACTACACAATCGCTCGAGCGTGCTGTATTACTCAGCCTCCTGCGATGCCTGGCCAATCAGGATGTTATTGCTTTGTCCTATCAGCGTACGGACGGCTCGTACTCTCAATTGGAGCACGCCTATGTGCTGTCCCTGCTGCACCAGGTCCGCCCATAGTAGCTGGTTATAGCGGTGTGTAATTGAGCTACAGCTGGCTACTTGCGACACCCGGCGATGTAGCTAGCTGTAGATGTAGCGTGGCGTAGCGCACCTTGTGGCGGCGTGTAAAGAGGGTGCGGTTCCCGTTGGTAACCGTTCGGCTGTGCTCGTGCACGTGAAGTTGCCGTTGGTATCCATCCTGTTGTGGCGGCGTGTAAAGGTACCATAAGGGAGAGGTCAAGGGCGCAGCTGGATGCCCCAGGCATGGAGGTGGATGAGGCAGAAGCAGTGGATGAAGATGTGAAGGAAGACGTTTGCCCCAAAAGTCTTGGAGATTTGAAGACTTGGTGAGTAGCCTCTTCCCCACCTGGCCCCACAACCACCAGAGTCACTCAGTAGCTAGTTAGGGAGATGTATCATCCCTGGCCATGTTTGCTTGCCTAGGTGTTAGTGGTGATATGCACCCTGTCACAAACAGAGTCTCTCAAGGAATGGGTGATGTTGTCTGTGACATGCTAGTGAAGTACAGACACAGCTTGCTATGAGAAGTAATGGCAACTGGGCAAGTGATACTGTGGGGCTGCGATGGCCATCAACTTTTGGAAACCGTCTGTATCCACCAGACGGGAAGGCAGCACTGCTGTGGCCAAGAAATGGGAGATGGTGAAGTTCAAGCACCTAGCTTTAGGATGTGTAGGAGGAAATAACATTTTCCATTATCTCAACTGTGGGATAGAGGGCTGGCTGCTTTGCTCAGAGAGGGTGGCATAGGGTGTACCCGACAAGCTGCTGCACTGTGAGGGAGGTGTAAGCTCAGATATTGTGGTGGGTAGACAAACAAGTGGTGTGCTCGATGTCTGAGATCAGTCAAATCCAGCAGGTGTGTCCACTTCTGTAACAGATGAGGGGTTGTCACTCGCCCTGACTGCAGTAGGAAAACGAGTGGAGGTCCTGCAACTGGAAATCTGTCAGACAATAAGACCAAGGGGAAGAGGCGTGTATCAATGCTTCAGATCTGGGAGATAGAATTAAGTAAAAAATATATAGCATTATTGACAAAAAGCAATGCACAAAACAGACATTTAACCCCTTCACGACCAAGTGCGTATATACAGGGGTTGGACAAAATAATGGAAACACCTAACGTTTTGGCATCCTAATCACTGCTGAGCTCAATGAACACCTACAGAACCCAGTTTCCACGAAAACTGTTCGTCAGGAGCTGCACAAATCTGGACTCCACGGAAGAGCTGCAATTAGAAAACCGCTGCTCTCAATGACAAATGTTTCCAAGCGTTTAGAATGGTGTAGAAACCTCCAGAATTGGTCCCTCAAGCACTGGAAACATGTGATATTCTCAGACGAATCATCGTTTTCCCCATTTTCCGACCTCCGGCCGAGTGTACGTTTGGAGACAGCAGAAAGAAGCATTCCATCCAGACTGCCTTCTCCCAACAGTAAAACATGGCGGAGGTTCTGTGATGATCTGGGGTGCTATTTCATGGAGATCCGCCGGGCCAATGTTATCACCTTGTATGAATCCATACCTCGGAGAATTGAGGCTGTAATTGCCGCAAAAGGTGGACCTACACCGTATCAAACTAACTTTTGTTCATTTTTCCACGTTTCCATTATTTTATCCAACCCCTGTATTTGCCCTTGACTGTGTCAACTTCCCCTGATACGAGCTCACATGCTGAGCTCACATTATACCCCACACATCTCAGCTGATTTGATCTTGTGATGACCCAGGATGCTCTCAGAAATCACTTCCTGTGGATACCTGATAACCACCTGCATCCACATGAGCTGATCATCTCTACTATGTAGAGAGATGCAGCAGCTCATCTCTACATAGCCGAAGTGATTAATGTGCAGCACTGAGGACCCCTAGGAGTCAGTGTAAAATAAAGAAAAATAGTAAAGTTTACAAATATGAAAAATAAAAGTTCAAATCAACCCCCTCTTACCCCATTGAAAATAAAACTATAAAAATAAATAAAAAATTACACATATTTGGTATCATTGCATTCAGGAATGCTTAATCTATCAAAATATAAAATCAACTGATCATATTGTTAAACTGCGTAACAGATAAAAAGTCCAAACATCAAAATTATGTTTTTTTGGTCACCACAACATTGTAATAAAATAAAATAGCGGGCGATCAAAACATCACGTCTACCCAAAAATGGTATCATTAGAAGTCATCTCAAGCTGCAAACAATAAGCCGTCACACAGCCCTAGATTCCTAAAAATGAGGATGCTGCAGGTCACAGAAAATGGCTAAAAAGTGTAATTCTTTTTCTTTAAAAGCATGTGAATTTTTTTTCCACCACTTTGATAAAAGTAAAAGTATACATTTTTGGTATCTACAAGCTCATACCGACCTGAGGCATCAAACCGACATGTCAGTTTTACCGTATAGTGAAGATGGGGAATAAAATACTCAAAAAACAAACATGTAATTGCACTGTTTTTGCAATTTCACCGCACTTGGAATTTTTTGCCCATTTTCCTGTACACTGTATGGTAAAATAAATGATTTTTTTCAAAAGTACAATTTGGCCCACGAAAAATCAAGCCCTCATATGTCTATATTGATGGAAAAATAAAAAATGTATGGCTCTTCGAAGAAGGGAGGAAAAAATTAATAGTACTATGCCTCTTTATTTTTGTCTCTTTGGTAATTGTCGGTTATAAACTAGCTGTTTGATAATTTGCCACTTAAAGGGTACCTTCACAAGCCGCAATCTCGCCTGGCGATATGAGACGATCTAACGTGCGCGTGCGCGTTTTTCATGGTCGCCTCAGATCGCCGATGGCGGCATTACATGACGCAATCTCGCCCTGAAAGTAAGGCGATGTGTCGCTCCGGAAATCGCCTCACCTACAGCGGAACCAATCCTGCCTCATTCCATCGCCGCTTCACACGCCGCAATTCCAAGGCAATGTGGGCGTACATGTTCAGCGCGGCGAGGAGATAGGCGTGCCACAGTGGTTTACACAGCACCCCATATGCGCTCTTTGAAGAACGCAACAGCGTTACAATTGGTCATCCTGCTCTGGAAGGCTGGCTAATACATGACGCAATTGAAGATGTGTGTGTTGCTGAATGGACAGCTCTTCAAATATGGCGCCCTGTCAACTGTTCAATGGAAACACAGTAGCCAACACCAATCATCACAGACAGGGCGTAGACTACAGAACGGTTGAGGCACGCCTACGGGGAATCCTAGGCAACGCTGATTCCATCACTATCGCCTGAATCACACGCCACAATATGGAAATATTGCCTTCATGTTGTGGCTGATTTCTGAGCACTCTTCGGGAATCAGGCGTACCGCCGAGAGGTGATTTATCGCCACAAAATTCCCCAAACACACGCCGTAATTGTGAGGCAATTTCACTAACGATTGCTCTGGGGCAACATATCGCCTTTATGATTGCCAGGCGAGATTGCGGCGTGTGAAGGTACTTAAGTCTTTGACAAGCAATCGTCTTGCATTCTTAGTGTAACATTATGTTCTTGCGTATACACGTATATCTTACTGCAAGTGCTACATTTGTAAATTTCTGTGTTTTTTTGCTACAGTATTATCTATGACTTATGTGTAATATCACCACAGAGTTCAGGGTCCTTAATGTATAATCTGCTTATGCTTGTTGTGCACTCATTGGTCCTAATGATTTATAATTTATAGCCATTATATTCCTACAGCTGTCAAATAGTGCAATTTTAATTGTGGAATTCACTATGCTTTTGTCCTTTTTTAATTGTCTGTCTCAACTGGCCGTCACACACTACGATATTATTAATGAATTGCTGAAATGTTACAGATTTGCAGTCAATCTTACGATGTCGTTGCGTGTGACATGTCGATCTTACAAGTGATAAGTGGTCTGATCGTTCATCGCAGATTTGAGAACCGTCCCCAAATCAGATGATGTCGGTCATGCAATCTGCTTGCATCGTTGTGAGTGACACCGCGATAATGATCTCCTCTATGATTTTGCCTATTCACAACATTGACAAGCATCGTTCGCTGAGTTGTGCGAACGATACCTGCACGAAACATTGTTGCTGCGTCGTGAACGATATTGTAGTGTTGTAGTGCAGATGAGGATGAATCCAGAAGCACACCAGATACGCTGAACTGCTCAGTCGAGCGTCCATACTTTAATGAAACTCTTCCCTTTCTCAGCTCCCCCTTTTCCTGCCACAGCTCCTCCTCTATCTTACATCACTGTTACTAGGCAGAAAAACAAACAGGGAAGACAACAAGCAAACTACAGAAGATATAACAACATTACATCTCTTATCATCGTACAAAAAAAAAAACCAAAGTAAATAGTTAACCGTTCAAAAGTTCGAGTCGTAGAAAAGTTGTTTTTTTTTCTCTACTGCAGAACATAGTCAGCAAGGTGGACTGGTGAACCCTCGATATGTTCTCCAAGGATAACGTCGAGACATCTCATTTCCAGATAAACTCAGGGGGGGGCTTCTGAGGTATCTCCTATGGGAACAGCTGAGTTAATTGTCTCTGGCAGTAGGTCGTCGCTATCTACTTCCTCTGCATGCGCCGTCTCTGGGACGTAGCCACGAAGTTTTTTAAAATGGGACACATTTCTAGTGACCTGATGATTTTGGTTTTTAGCAGTAATCATGGTGCCTCTGATCTGTGTGGCCTGAAAGGGCTCGGGATAGTATGGTGATGCAAACTTGTCGCTAGGTCTCAGTCTCTTTACAAGAACCCAATCACCCACCTTTATTTCTGGATGCTTGTAACGGCGGCTACTTTTTTCCACATACTTCTTCATTTTATCCTTAGAGACGAAATCATTAATAGCAATTGGGGTTTGGACTGCATGGGATTTTGACGCGCAAGGGCCTGCTGAACAATGCCGTTGCTGGTGGTATCCCAGTAGTGGAGTGTGGTGTGGCTCTGTACTATTTAAGGAATCTATGTAATTCTTGTTGTGAGTCCTTGTGCTCCATGGTAGCAATCCTCAGGGTCTTGTTGATTGATTGCATGAATCGTTCGACTTCTCCATTGGCTTGAGGCCAGTACGGAGTTACTTTCCTGTGGGAGAAGCCAAGATAAGTTGCCAATGACTGAAAGTCTGTGCTATTGAATGGAGGTCCATTGTCCGTCTTCACTGTCTGTCTCGGGTATGCCATAAGCCGAGAAAATCTTGTCTAATTTTGGTATAACCGCCCTGGCCGATGTTGTCGAAACATGTTCAATGACTGGAAACCGAGAATAGTCATCCATGACCACCAACAGGTAGGAGCGGTCAGGTAAAACACAAAAATCAACACTGACAGCAGTCCATGGGCTCTTTGGCAGGGGTGTCATTTGTAGAGGCGCACGCCTATGGTCAACTATAGTTGCTTGACAAGGAATGCATGTTTGGATCAATGCCTCTACTCTTTTGTCCAGTCCTGGAAACCATACTTTTTCTCGAAGTAGTTGCTTTGTTTTTACCACCCCTTGATGAGCCTCGTGGGCCAGATCAAGTACACGGTCCTCCAGTTTCTGAGGTATCACCAGGCGATTGTCACGCAACAGCAGATTTGAGTCCGACACTGAGAGTGAATGTCGTGCATTAAAGAAAGCCTCCAAGTAACCTACTCGATCTGGTGGTTGAAGGCGAGCCTCAGCAAGAGAACAGCTCCATTTCTTAGACCGAACAGAGTCTATCACCAACTGAAGTTGGGGATCAGAGTCCACCGCCTGTTGTATTTCCTCCATAGTCATAGCTCTTGGCACTGAATGTGCAGCAACGAAATTTACATGTTCCTCCGCTAGAATAGTTGCTGGAATGTTGTCCTTAGTAGGTTGTGGTATTGGGTGTCTTGAGAAATAGTCCGCCGGGTTTCCAACTCTTGCCTCATATCTCAGTTGAAGATGGTAGTTCTGTAAGCGGAGCAACCAGAGTTCAATTCGTGGAGGGGGTTTGGAAGAGTGTTTGTTGAAAATGGGAACAAGCGGTTTGTGGTCACTTATGACTGTGAACTTGTGTCCGAAGAGGTACAGATGAAAGTGAAGGCATCCCCACAAAACTGCAAGAGCTTCCCTTTCAGTTTGTGAGTAGCGCTGTTCTGTATCTGTTAATGTCTTGCTTGCGTAGGAAATTGTAGAAATGTTGCCATTGTTGGACACTTGTGTGAGAATTACACCCAGGCCTACCGGGCTAGCCTCTACAATCAGTTCTGTGGACTTTAATGGGTCAAAGTAAGCCATGACAGTGTCACCAGTTAGGCTGGACTTCAACGCGTCAAACGATGCTTGATGCTCAGTACCCCATGACCAAGGAACATCTTTCTTTGTGAGTTGTCTCAGGGGTCCAGAAATAGTGGCTAGGTCGGGTATGAATCGTCCACAGTATGTGACCAGTCCTAGAAAGCTGCGAACCTCTGAGGCATTTTGAGGTTGACCAGCAGATTTAATGGCAGTGACTTTCTGAGGATCTGCTGACACACCTTGTCCTGAAAAGATGTATCCAAAAAAATTTAATGACGTTTGATTGAACTCACATTTTGATGGATTGACAGTTAGATTGCAGGCTTGCAGTCTCTGAAACACTTGCTCCATGCGACTGTCATGTTCTTCTTGGGTTGTTCCGTATATGAGAATGTCATCACTGATGTTGAGGACTCCCGCGATTCCAGACAGAACCTGACTGATAACATTTTGAAAAATTTCTGCGGCTGATGAGATACCAAAGTTCAACCTCTTGAACCTACGCAGGCCCATATGAGTACTAAAAGTTGTGATGTACCTGGAGTCTGGATGCAACTCAAGTTGATGATAGCCGGATTTGAGATCAATTTTTGAAAACACCTTTGCACCATTCAGATCTGTGAGAATGTCATCAATAGTAGGCGTGATGTGCCTTTCTCTTTGAATAGCTAGATTGGCATGCCGCATATCCACAAAAAGCCGTATTTTACCAGGCTGTTTTGGTTTAGGCGCAACAACGATTGGCGAGACCCAGGGAGTTGGGCCTTCAACCCGTTCAATAACATCAGATGCCTCCAGGTCTTGCAATTCTTGCTCCACAAGTTTGCGGACATGAAAAGGAATGCGCCTGTGAGGTTGGATGGAGGGCTGTATCGACTGATCAATATGTAACTTTACCTGAAAGTCTTTTAGCTTACCAAGGCCTTTAAAGAGACTGGGGTACCTCTGCATAATATGTGGGACTGAAGAACCTGTAACGCTGTTGACCAGGTTTACCAGGCCTAGAGACACTGTGCCGCTGCAGCTGAGAAGCGTATCTGCAGAGCGCTCCGCTATGTAAAAAGTGTCCGTGATGGATTTCCCTTCAGCTGTTAGTTCTGACTGAAATTTGCCACACAGGGGCAACGCAGCTGTGGAACCATAAGGGAAAATCTGTAGGCTGGTATTTTGTAGGGCAGGTCTATTCAGGAGTTGATTATAGATTGTATGACTGATGACGTTGACTGACGCCCCAGTGTCCACCAGGGCTTTCACTGGATTGCCATTTATGAGGATGACTCGTTTTGGATTGTTAATCATGTGCACAGCCCGAGATCCTTCCTCAGTCACTGAGAATAAGTAAGTGCTTTGAGCCTCGTCATCAAGCTGCAGTGCTTGGACCTTCTGTGACCTGGGCTGTACTGTGGGACGAGCAGATTGCTGCGGTGTAGATCTGCACACTTTTGCAAAATGGTTTCATTTTCCATAATGGCAGTTTGTACCCTTTGCTGGACAAACGTTTTGGTGAGGATACGACCCACCGCAGTTGTAACAAGTTGCCGCCTGTACTTGTGGTTTCTGTGTAAGCTTTGCTATAGAAGATGGTGCTTCTGGCTCACTGCTCTCTATGAGTTTTGCCTGTTTTTTTGCAGTATCATTTATACGTGCTGTGTCTAATAGTTTTGCAAGGGTCATAGTGGGGTCTCTGAGTGCTTGTCTTCTTAGCTTTGAAGAAACACATCCTTGTAATATCTGCATTTGGATTTCTTTGTCAACGTCTGTAAACTCACAGTAAGCTGCAAGGTGCCATAGCCGGACATGATATTCATCAATGCTTTCTCTGGCTGATTGCTTTGATTGTCTAAATTTGAAGATTTCAAATGCTGCATTTCTGTGCGGGGAGAAGTGTTTGCTCAATGCTGCTTTGCTGAGCTCATAGTCCTTGTCCTCCCCTGTGTTAGCCAGAGTAGTGAAGATATCATAGACTTGCTCCCCTGCATAGTGTAATAACATGGCTTTCCTTCTTGTATCATCGGCTATGTTCATGGCTTGCAGAAATATCTCAAAGCGCTTCAGCCATTTATCCCAACATGCTGCTAAGTTTGCTTGGGACTGATGCACATCAAAAGCTGGGAATGCAGGTAGACAGGCCATGGTGAGCACTGATGATCTTGTGGCACTGAAATACCTTTAGCTGATGAATGAACGTTTCCTCGTCGCCAATTGTAGTGTTGTAGTGCAGATGAGGATGAATCCAGAAGCACACCAGATACGCTGAACTGCTCAGTCGGGCGGCCATACTTTAATGAAACTCTTCCCTTTCTCAGCTCCCCTTTTCCTGCCATAGCTCCTCCTCTATCTTACATCACTGTTACTAGACAGAAAGACAAACAGGGAAGACAACAAGCAAACTGCAGAAGATATAACAGCATTACAGATATCTATACATGTGATACCTCACTAACGATGTTGTCTATGTGCGCGCACCCCTGAGATCGTAGGTGAGATCGCTCACAAAATCATAGTGTGTGACGGTCCTAATGGTGTGGTTTTTTTGTCAATAAAATTGTATATATTGTACGATGAGGGTCTGGATTTTGCTGGGACCATACTTCCTCTGTCCCCACATCCAACTTCAAAAGATTTTGGGCACTCTTCTGGAGTAAGTAAATCTTTGGTAGAGGAACAGGAGAAGAGGCCACTTGATACACCATTTGCCAAAGCTTTTTCTGGGCCTCATCCACAACTCGTATTGCTCTGCTGCTGGCAAAAAGAGAGACTGGAGTAGGTCGTCCAGTAACAGAAGTTGTTATTCAAGTCTAATCCCTTTTCTAACAATCCTTTTCCTCTTCCCCTTTCCACCACGACTTTCCAGTCGTATTTTATGGACAAAAATATGAAAAGCACTGGTTAGAGGCCAAACTCAGCCTTCTGAGGAGAAAGGGAAGGATTTAGCAATCACTGGTTTGAGGCAAAAAAATGCATTTTTAGTACATAATGAAAGATTTGAGAATCACTGGTTAGAGGCCAAACACAGCCTTTTTAGGGAAAAGTGACTGATTTCGCAAAAAAACTGGTTTGAGGCAAAAACATAAATGCCATTTTAGTAAAAAAATGACTGATTTGGCAATAACTGGTTTGAGGCCAAACACAGCCTTATTAGGGTAAACGGAAAGATTTTCAATCACTATTTTGAAGCAAAAAATGCCTTTTTTCTACAAACTGAAAGATTTGAGAATCACTAGTCCAAACACAATCTTTTTAAGGGAAAGTGACAGATTCATCAGTAATTGGCTTGAGGCCCAAAAAATGCCTTTTTAGTACAAACTGACTGATTTGGCAATAACTGGCTTGGGGGCACAGTCTTTTAGGGGAAACTGAAATATTTTGCAATCACTGCTTTGATACAAACAAATGCTTTTCTAGTACAAACTACAGGATATGAGAATCACTGGTTGGAGGCCAAACACAGACTTTTTAGGAAAACCGAAAGATTTCGCAATCAGTTGCTGAAGGCAAAATACGTGGGTTTGACAATGCACACAGATTTACAAATCACACTAGTTCTCAGTTCAAAATGACTATGTCCGGATGAACACTTTCGCCCTCCTATTCTATCTAAGAAATGATTAAGTAGCTAACTATGTTTCTGTGTAGCGCAGATGGAGCAGCATGGAGCAGCATGGAGTGAAAGCAGCACTGTCTCTGACCAGTAACACTCTGAAAATGGCAAGATGGCAAATGGTAATTTATTATATCCCCAGGGACATGCGACTTTGGTAGCCAATGAAACAAGTCAGCCAATGACACAAGTCCTTCAAGTCTTCAACTTGGGGATGTTTTATGCGCCCTCATTGTCTGCCGGCCAAGAACATCCAAACATAAAGTATTGGGACAAAATGGAGTCTGATCTATCCCCACACATAACCTCATCAAAAATGTCCCACCCACTATCTTACACTGTCATTAGGCAGGAGAAAATCATTACTTAAAAGTGGTAATGTGTTTTTTTTATCCGATCAGTTTACGAACAAAGCTGCGTTCGCCAATTGTTTTGTGAAATTTCTCTGGTTTCCAATCCCGAACAAAATCTGCAATATTCGTGCCAAATTTGAAACTGGGGAACATGTTTGGGGAAAGTTTGCTTATCTCTAGTTCTAATTAGATCTAGTTATAATGAATTGTGGGGAGAGGAGATAAGACAGGGACTAAAGGCCGGGTTATACCTTGTCCCAGCATTCCGATCAACGATCGGGATCACTGGGACATTGCTATATGATGGCTGGTGAGCTGTCACACAGGCAGACTCACTAGCGACCAGCAACCAGCGAGAACGCCTGTAACCAGTGTACACATCGGGTAACTAAGCATAGCGCTATGCTTAGTTACCCGATGTTTTCTCTGGTTACCATGTCCCAGCGTGTACTGTGCGGGGCTGGCCATCGGCCGGGAGGTCGTTGATCGCTGGTCTCCCGCTGTCGCACACGCTGATGCTGGCCGCCCAGGGGGAGACCAACGATCAAAAAATGGTCGTGGCCATTTACCAATGATCAGTGAGCTGATCTCTGGTCATTGGTACATGTCAAACGCAGCGGCTTTGCTAAGAGGTCGCAGAAACGTCACAAAACCGGTGACGTTGCAATGATACCGTTAGCAATATCGTTGCGTGTAACAGGCCCTTAAGGCTATGGGCACATATTCTCACACATTCGGGATTTGCAGAAAAACATTTTGGTGTGAATCCTGATGTTTTTGCAGGAAGAACACTTTATAAAATACATGCTTTTTAAATGTGTTTATGTTCCCACTAATTAGTATGAGTGAAATACTCTGCAAAATGCAAAAAACAATGCAAGAACTGACATGCTGCAGGTTCGAATCTGCTGCAAATCTGCAAGGAAAAAAATAAGCAATGACTGCAGGAGACTTCTGTAATCTCCTTAAAGGGAACCTGTCACCTGGATCTAAGCCCCTACACTATCACTACCTGTCCCTGCACCTTCCTAGCTGCTCCCTAACTATCCCTCTCTGAGCTAAATCCGCCCTATAAAGCTGCAGAAAAATAACTTATAACTTACAGAAGTCCCTGAGGCTGGGGACTGAAAAGGCAGGCTCAGGCTCCATTCTGCCCCTCCTCGATGTAGCAGCACACGCCCCACTGGGCGGCGTCATTCTTTCTAGATCGCCGCCTCCTCCATTTGGAATCTCCCACCCGCTTTACACTGTAAGGTAGCGGTTAGGATCGGCACGACAAAAGGTAGTGACTCAGGTATTTGCTCACACAGCACACAGTTTAATGGCACAGTTCCGGTATTCCCAGACCTCCAGGTTCCGGGGCGCAACCGAGTACAACCTCATACAATCCCAACAGCTGATATAGAAGCTCTGTACCTTCCCCCGGGTAGGCTGTGTTAGGTCAGCAGACAACCTTTCTCTCCTCACCGTCTGCTCATTAGCCTCATGAACGTCCACTCAGAGAGCTCACAGGCTGTGTTAAATCTTCACACAGCTCTCTACACAGCAGCTCCTGCTGTTGTCCTGACACACACCACCCCCTCCCCACAGCCCAGGGCAGCTCATATCATCTCCTATTCACCCGCACACCAGGCGTCAGTGCTTTCAATCAGCACTCAGCTCCAGTAGCAGCTAACCCTGTGTGTGCAGCATTGTGAAGCAGTTGGGAGATTCCAAATGGAGGAGGCGGCGATGAAGAAAGAATAATTATGACCAGCGGGGCGTGTGCTGCTGCATCAAGGAGGGGCAGAATGGAGCCTGGGGCCACCTTTTCAGTCCCCAGCCTCAGGGACTTCTTAAGTTATAAGTTATTTTTCTGCTGTTTTATAGGGCAGATTTAGCTCAGAGAGGGATAGATAGGGAGCAGCTAGGAAGGTGCAGGGACAGGTAGTGATAGTGTAGGGGCTTAGATCCAGGTGACAGGTTCCCTTTAACTTTGCATATTCTGTAAAACGCTGCATATTTTCCACAACAAAAATGTAGCGTGCACATAGCCTTAAAGTGATTTTACCATGAACAAAATTGATTTGAAAGTTTATTTTAATCAATATATCTTGGAATAATGATAATTTCCACAACTGGATGTTTTTAATTTTTTTCTCCTGTGCTGAGATAATCTTTTATATGAGTCCCTGCTATGTATTTTGTAATGGCCGTGTTTGACTGTACAGGTACATTGTCTGATCATATCACAGCTTCTGGAGGGTGCAAAATAGTATACAGATATGACAGGATGAGATCACAGCTGATTCTTTTTTGTGAGGTGAAACAGTTCTCTGCTTTAGAAAAATGTTTTTCCTGAAAGAAAGAATAATTTGAGATCCTGTGTAGAGATGAGCAAATTTTTTTTGGAGAACAAACCTTTATTATTGCAGAGGGTCAGCCATGTGCGAGGCCATCTCTTCTACAGTTATGTGATAGCAATTCATGGGCGGCATGGTGGCTCAGTGGTTGGCACTGTGGCCTTGTTGAGTTCCTTGGTTCAAATCCTACCAAGGACAACATCTGTAAGGAGTTTGTATGCTCTCCCTGTGTTTGTGTGGGTTTCTTCCCATGTTGTAAAGACATACTGATAGGATGTTTAGATTTTGAGCCTCAATGGAGACAGCATTACTGATGTATGTAAAGTGCTATATAAATGCATAAATATCTACTATATAATTGCCTAATCGTGCATGTCTGTCAACTAAATTGCGCGCCAGTGCTCATTGGTCACCACCAACCACGGCAACCAATGAGCACAGTGTATACAAAACAGCCGCATGCATTCAAAACCTGGCGATGCGGGATTGCCATGACAGCGCTACACTCACATAGCGAGCGAGAAAGTCTACTTCACTGTTGGCTTTCCCACCCACTATTTGAAATGAACAGCTGATGCTTCGGCATCAGCTGTTCATTAAGAGTAGCAGCCCGATACCGTCCCGCTGCCCCGCCGCGCACTATGCTCCCGCTCACCCCTGCATTCCTTTTTCTTTCTTGGTGCATTAATGTGCGGTAATGAAAGGCCACAGGGGGTGGGGTTAACAGAGGGGGTGTCATAATGGGCGTGACTGATGACACGCCCACCACATTAGGGCAGTGTTCTCAGTCACGCCCATTTCTACACCCCCTCTTTTAACCCCGCCCCCTGCGGCCTTTCATTAACGAACATTAACGCAGCAAGAAAGAAAAGAGAAGGAAGAGGAACAATGGCGGAGTGAGTGGAGTGTCCTCCATCCTGCTATTCATCCCCAACTACCCCTGCTCACCCCTCTCACCCCACACTGCCCCTACAGAACCCACACTGCCCCCTCAGTACCCCCACTGAACCCACAGTGCCTCCTCTCACCCCACACTGCGCACTGAACCCACACTGCCTTCACTGAACCCACAGTGTCCCCACTCAACCCCACTCTCACCCACTCAACACCCAGTCACCTCCACTCAGCACCAAGTCACCTCCGCTCAGCACCTAGTCACCCATCTGAGCATCCACTCACCTGTCTAAGCATCCACTCACCCGTCTCAGCACCCAGTCACCCCGCTCAGCACCCACTCACACCTGCTCAGCACCCACTCATCCCCACTCAGCACCCAGTCATCCGTCTCAGCACCCAGACACCCGAATCAGTACCCACTCACCCCGTCTCAGCACCCACTCACCCCCGCTCAGCACCCACTCACCCGCTCAGCACCCAGTCACCCCTGCTCAGCACCCAGTCACACGTCTTAGCAACCAGTCACCCGTATCAGTACCCACTCACCCCGTCTCAGCACCCACTCACCCGTTCAGCACCCTCTCACCCCCAATCAGCACCCACTCACCCCCACTCAGCACCCACTCACCCACTCAGCACCCACTCACCCCCACTCAGCACCTGCTCAGCGCCCAGTCACCCCCACTCAGCACCCAGTCACCCGTCCCACTCACCCCCGCTCAGCACCCAGTCACCCCGGCTCAGCACCCACTCACCGCATCTCAGCACCTACTTATCCCCACTCAGCACCCACTCACCCGCTCAGCACCCAGTCACCCCCGCTCAGCATCCAGTCACCCCCGCTCAGCACCCAATCAGCCGTCTCAGCAACCCACTCACCCCCGCTCATCATCCACTCACCTACTCAGCACCCACTCACCCCAGCTCAACGCCTGCTCAGCACCCACTCACCCGCTCAGCATCCACTCACCCACTCAGCACCCAGACACCCGTCTCGGCACCCAGTCACCCATCTCAGCACTCATTCACCCGTCTCAGCACCCAATCACCTACTCAGCACCCACTCACCCCCGCCCAGCACAAACTCACCCCTCACCCCCACTCAGCACCCACTCACCCCCGCTCAGCACCCAGTCACCCCCCGTCTCAGCACCCAGTCACCCCCACTCAGCACCCACTCACCTGCTCAGCACACAGTCACCCCCGCTCAGCATTCACTCACCCCCGCTCAGCACCCACTCTCCCCTGCTCAACCCCGCTGCACACCAACACCGCTGTACTCCAACACCACTGAACACCAACACTGCTATACACTGACACTGATGCACACCGATACTGCTGCACACAGATGCCACTGAACTCTCACAGTGCTGCACACCGGCACTGGTGTACACCAACACCGCTGAACACAGACAGTGCTGTACACTTACATTGCTGCACACCGACACTGCTGCACACTGACACTGCTGCACACCGACACTGCTGCACACCGACACTGCTGCACACCGGCATCGCTGTACACTGACACACCGACACCATTGCCCACCGACACCGCTGCACACTGACACCGCTGCACACCGACACCGCTGCACACCGACACTGCTGCACACCAACACCGCTGCACACCAACACCGCTGCGGCCGCGACCAATCAGCGATTTATACCCAGCTTCGCATTGCATTATTCTTACATCTTCATAAATAAACTACGGTACATACATATTCTAGAATACCTGATGTGTTAGAATCGGGCCACCATCTAGTTATTATATATTCATATAGAAATAGCATATGGCCATTAGATGTTTCACATACATGGTCTTATAGGTTTGTTCACACACATGAAACATATACTATGGATATTACTTCTTGAAATGTGTAATCACTATTTCATTTCAAAATAATTCTCAATCCATTGCGCTCACTTGAAAGATTTTTCTGATAGGTGTGTTGATGCGGACCGCATCTTCCATTTGAAGCTCCTTCTTACCAGAGTAATTCTTATTAAGTGTGTCTCAGCAATTATACTAACATTCATTTTTAACAAGTGTGTAATAAAAAGTTGTAAACAATATTATCAGTGGTATACTTTTTGCACAACTCAACAAATTTTCTATGTCCTTTTGGATTGTCACTGGTTTTAGTGAGTGCCAGTGTTCTATTTATTTTTTAAACAATTTCATTTCATTCCATACAATTACAGTACACATTTTTATCATTTCTGTACACAAGTGTTTGGTATATATAATTCATATTGAATTTGTCCTTACATTGTTGCCCACTAACCGTAATGAGCATTTCAGATGAATTGGTGAATGGTGACCTGAATATATTTGTTTGTTTTCATCATTATTTCTCCTACAAATATGTCAGGCTTCAATAATCACTCCACTTAACCACAACCCAGGTGTTACCTTGTGGCATGGGGAAAAGGATTTGTGAGTGACGTTACTTTTGTACTCCACCCCATGGAGGGGTTAATAAGGAACTAGGCAACAATATAGTGAAAACAGTAATATTCTCTATGTGAATGTTTGTGTATGACTCCTGGCATTGGAAGAGGCGGGCCTCTAGGCAAAACACACAGGCATCACCCCAGATCTCAACACCATCTTAGCAGTGCAGTACAATGCATCTAGTCAACTACACTCTGCTACACTTGATGTTTGCTACTGTGTGCCTCCAGTACATAGTTGGCATTGATCCCCGGCAAGATATGCCTGCTGTGGAGAAGGTCACCACCCCAAAGGCTGAGGGTGCATTAGCAGCACCAGAATTGAAGTGGCTTGTACAGGACAACATGGACAAATATGTGACCTGGAGCTCCACTGTGCTACCCACATTGGGTCTCATGTGAGGCAAGGTCCGGATACAGTGCTGGTCTCTGATACCAGAGAAGGACCTGAGGAGCTATCAGTCAGGAGGTGACCTTTTTCCTAAGCCATTCGGGAGCACCAGATGTCAGACTCCATCTTGCAGCATGCCTGGCTGTATTCCACCTACAGCTGATGCCTCAGCTACTGGATCACCAATTCCACCAGGACCTGGAGCATGATGAGGAGGACGAGGAGGATGAGGAAGAAGTATAAGAGGCAGAAGGCCCTGTTTCCCAGCCATGTGTAGCACCACCCCCATAGGCCTTCAACTGGGAGAAGGCCATGGGGTAACCTCTACCCCCTCCAAGCAGCTATTCAGTATGACATGAACCGCCCCGTCCTGTCTCCTTTCTTGGGGAGATTTGACTTGCGGATAACATCACTCGAGAGTGGTAGCATGGGCCTAAGGCCAATCACTTCAATGACCAATGTGCTCAAGGCATGGTGGTGCCATTTTTCCAGCAGACGAGGTTTGGCTTATTAGCCGAACAAGGTACTGGGCATCGGTGGTACGGCAACATGGAGGGGGCAGAGCTATACATACTTACACATACATACATGAAGCGGGCGGGTCTAAAAAGGAGGCAGAGCTATGAAGTGGGTGGGACTATGTGGAGAGTTGGGCTATAAAGGGGACATAGCTATGAAGAGGGTGGAGATATGTGGAGGGGGCATGGTTATAAAGGTTATAAAGGAGGCATGGTGGGACTATGAAGGGGCAGGGCTATGCAGAAGGGTGGTGCTATGAGGAGGTGGGGCTGAATGGAGGGGTGGAGCTATGATACATACACATACACTCACTCAACTTGATATATTAGATAACACTATCCCGTATTATCCTCTCTAGTTATTGTACAGTATGTACAGTATGACATTGTCCCTTACTACATACAGTGGCATCCTCTCTTTTTATGTTTAGCACCTTCCTTACATACAGTGCTCTTGTTAATCACAATGCCCTCTCTATTACATAGTTCTCTTTTGTCAGATATAAGTTGACAGCTAATGGAGCAGCATCTGACCAGAAGAACAGCCCATCAGCTCCTTCACTGGAAAAAAGCTTTACTATATTCCATCAGAAACAATTTAATTTTATATCCAAAAAGAGAGGGTGATAAGAAATAAAGACAGGGTACTATAAATAACAAAAGTGAGTCCGATATCTAAGGTACAGTGCTGTACTTAGCTTATCTGTAGCTTTGTTGCCATAAAAGAAGGTGGGTTCAGGAACAATTTCTTGCACATGAACCCCAAGCTGTCAATGTCCGATCTGGTTGCAGCTCAATTTTTTTTCATTTCGATCTGGTTTGGTTGCAGTATCATACTTTCAGTCACTATGTTTGGTAACCTGCCAATCTGCAGTGCTCCAACACACTGTACAGTAAGAGATTACTTTGATACCCAACATCGAACATTAATTAAAGTTATAAACAGCATTTGGAAAAGACTACCCTCATATTCTGCCTTCCAGAAAATGTACCCATACATATAGGGCCTACCAGAGTGCTCCAATACACAGTGCTAATGTGGTGCCCTGTTTCTGTATTGCCACAAAATTACTGCACATGTAATATTTCACGGTGAATTGCCATGTCTGATGGGAGTTTTGATTTCTATGCTGCAAAATGGCAGGGTCTAAGTTCCTAGGTCACCCAGACTTTCAAGGTCTGGTGGTAAACTGAAGTATTGTGTGGGTTTTAAAACCCAGTAGCAAGGAGAAGTTCCCAGAAGCTCAGCAGCACAAGAGGTTCAGAGAAACAGGTGAAGAACAAGTGCTCACAGGATCTAAGTTTCCAGCTCACTGAAAGAAACGCACAGAATGAGTACTTGGCAGTTTTGGAAGAGTCAGGCTCCAAGAAAAATGTCGTCTTAGTAAGAGATTTAGCAGCAGAAAGGCTACACTACAACTCAGTAGAGGAGTCAAATCCCCATTCTGCAGGTCACACTGAGTGAGTGGTGTATTACATCCTCTGGAACTGAATGCAGACTTCAGTAAATGGTAAAGCTTATTGCACTGTCTCCTGCTGTCTTATTCTCTGCTTCACTATACAGACTATAACTTCCCTGAGAGCCAGCCCTAGTTGGGAAGAGTCAACCATCTACACTGCTCATCACCATCTATCTCCCAGGGACCCTCTGCAGTATCAACCCTATCTTAGCCAACCATCCCAACAAACCTTTTTCTATTTTTCTTTATTTCATTATTATTAACTCACACAGTATACTGTGCGCCCATTTCTCATGTGAAGCCAGGGCAACAGCTACAGAGAATAGCCACCACGGTAAGTGCTTATTGAGTTCTACCCTGCTTAGTGGTTTCAGTGTCCTGGCCTTTTGAGCTCCACACTTGCCAAAGAGCACTCTCCCAAAAGTGGCAGGCATGCACAGTGCCTGCTAGAGAGGTTAAAGCTATTTTTAATGTTTTTAATATTTTTAATCACAATTATGTAAGTTATAAATGTTATGAATTTTTTCATTTTTCTTTAAAAATAATTACTACATACTTTGTAATAAGGTCACTGTAATAAAATGGATAACTATTTCCATTAGTGATAGGCGAGCATGCTCTGCACTGCTTGATACTTTAATAAGCATCGGGGTGTGCAGGCATGCTCGTTAGTTGATTATCGCAGGTTATTGAGCAGCATTCTTGAGTCCCCACCCTGAATTTTCACATCTGTTTTTCAGCCACTAAGCATTCAGGGATTGCTTGCCAATCATGGTAATGCCACAGCCTTGTTGGCTACTGCCAATACTGTGACTGACCGGTTGCAACATGTCATCGGGTCTATATAAAATGCGGTGAAAAAAATGCTCGGCTCTCTCTACCCTGAATACACTGTAGAAATAGCTGCTGAAGAAGGAATATCTTTGAATTAGAGGCATCTGGGCACAGATTATAGCCTTACAATCCTTGCTGCTGCACCTAAAACCAAAAGTCCTTTGTCAGGGCTATATTTATTCTATTTCCTGTTAATACTGCTGTTAGCTGCATTCATTGAAGGGATTGCTACTGGAGGAGGTTTAGATTTGAATTAGAGGCATGTAGGCAAGGAGTATAGCCTTACAGTCCTTAGTGCTGCACCCTAAAATCAAAAGTCCTTTATCAGGGCTACAGCTATTATATTCCCTATTAATACCAATTTTAGCTGCATTCACTGTAAGCTTACCTGATGAAGGAGAGATAAGTTTGGATTAGAGGCATCTAAGTCTGGTTTCACACTGGAGTTTTACCCTGAGCAGGGTTCATCAGGTTTTGTGTGCCAAAATCAGGAGTGCCTCCAAAACCCAGAAAAGGTGTCAAACTTTCAATTATACTTTTTCTCTCCAAGTTTCACTCCTGGTTTTTGCACACAAAACCTGATGAAGCCTGATCAGGAAAAAACTGCAATATGAAACCAGCATAAGCAAGAAATGTAGCCTCGCAGTCTTTGCTGCGGCACCCTAAGGGTATGTGCACACTGGCCGGGTTAGGGTCGGATTAGGTGTGTAAACCGCCGGTCGGTTTACATAAATTTCATGTAAATTTATGTTAATCCAAACCGGCGTTTGGATTAACATTGAAACCTATGTAAACCGACACCCTGTGTCCACACACCGGCGGTTTACACATGCTCATCCGTTGCTAACCCGCTGGGTTCCCAGCGGGTTAGCAAGGAATGAGCATGTTCTATAATCCGGCCGGTTCTGCAGCGGCTGCAAGCAGAATCATGTACTGCTTCCAGCCGCCGCAACACCGCCGGCGCTAACCCGCTGGCCACCCGCCCGGCACCCGCCCGTCACCCGCCGCACATACCCGCCAGGATGCCGGTGGACGGCTCCGGAGCTTCCTGGCGGGTTCGCCCAGCCGCCGCCGACCAACCCGCCGGCCAGTGTGCACCCAGCCTAAAACCAAAATTCCCTTGTCAGGACTACATCTATTCCATTTCCTATCAATACTAGAGATGAGCGGTGTTCGATTCGAAATGTTCGCCAATCTCAAATTCGAGCTGTTTTGGGTGGTGTACAAGTGATTCGACGAATGCGAACAATTAGCCTCAAATTCGGCAGTTCGAGGTTATGTTCGATAATGCTTCGATCACCAAAAGCGTAACTGGCTTTTCACAGTAATACTGTTAATGAATGTTAATATCCAGTTTCAGTGTATAGTGTGTGGGGAAGGGGGGTGTTTAGATCAGTGCTGCAGAAATAATGCCGATCTCTTTTTTTTTTTCCTCCTAGCTGCATATACAGTGGGGTGGTGCAGGCTGTCAGCCAATCACACACACACAGCAAAGTGCATTTTTTGCACACAAGCAAGGGCATGTGTCATTGGCTGTCTATGTCACATGTCCTTGCTCTATAAGACCCAGCCATTTTCCCCATCACCACCATTTCCTTAGTGCTGCAGTTGTGTGTCAGTCAGGCACCGCTACTGCTGCTGTAGGCGCTGTAAAGTGTAAGTTAGTAGAGATGAGCAAGTACTAAAATGCTCGGGTGCTCGATGCTTGGGCCGAACATCCCAAGATACTCGTGTACTCGGCCCGAGCACCGAGCCCAATGTTATCCTATGGGAGACCCGAGTATTTTTCTGACATGACCCCCGGCAGCAGGGAAAAACCCTAAAAATGTCACAAAAGTATCAGAACAGTGCTCAAATGACATGGGAACAGCATGGGGAAGACCCCTGGAAGCATTTCAGACCCCAAGGTCACTGATGTCAACAATGTTGTCACACTATTACGCCACTTTTACGGACTGTCAAGAAAACGTTACAAAATGAAACCAAAACGGATTTTCATGGAAAAAATATTAAGGGCTCATACCCACTTGTGAGACAGAGTTGGTGTATGTTAGTTTTTTGGATTACATGAAAGATTTAAAAAAAAAATTGTGTGGCACTCCGATGCCCCTGGGAAGAGACGTACATGAAGGCCTCTTTAAATAATGTGCCCATTTTAAGGAAGTGGGTCTTTTGTAGTATTGCCCTGTGGCAGGGCAGCCAAAAATTGGGAGGCACCCCAATGCCACTGGAAAGAAACATGGAGGAGAGTCTCTAAATATTTTTCCCATTACAAAGGAGCAGGTCTCCAGTACTTGTAATGCCCATTCTGTAAGCATGGACTAAAACATTTACCCCTAGGGGGTATACATGAAACTACTGCCTAACTTTTGAACGGTTAGGGTCATCATCATCATAAATATGATGTAAATAAATATTGTTTTCGTGGCATCTTGAACCACGGTCTCACTGATCATATGATGGTGGCGGATGAGGAGAAGGAGGAGCAGTACAGCAAGTAGCAAAAGTCATGAAGTGTGTACCCATGTGTGGGTGTGCGGAGGGGCATGGCAATTTACCGGCACAAAATTTAAATTACGCTATCATTTGGTAGTGGTGTTGTGGCACCCCTGCAGGGGATTGCCACAGGTTACACTGGTGCAAGGAAGGATTGACACCTTGGTTTGTTCAGCACACAACACCTTCCACTCCAGACCTGAAGGGGGAGCTCTACTGGCTGCATTAAGTCAGTTCCCCTTTAATGAGATCCAGGCTGAGAGGAGGAGACAGTTGGTCCTAGGAGACAGTTGCTAGGGAGTAGTTCGTGTGAGGAGAGGAGAAAGGAGGAGGCTGAGCTGCTGGTCTCTGGAAAAGACAGATGCCAGGACCAGAAGGGACGATTTTTGTCAGATGTTCACACCCCAGGGAAGGGGCCGGAGGCAAGGAGAAGAGGTAGGGAATAAGAAGAGGGACTAAAAGATATTCCCCCTTGAGAACAAACGGACACTGGAGTCCGATGCTGTGGGCTTGTATAGCCACAGTAAAAGCCTAGCAATTTCAGGATAAGTTTAGCCCTGAAGGAAGAGAATAGAGACATTAAAAACTAACCAAACAGAGGACCAGGGGCCACAGGATAAACCGGGTTCCCACAGAAGAGCCTGATTGTTAGTTTTAGACAATAGAAAATTGGAGAGCTCAAACTCAGGCAAGACTCATCCATCAAGAGAAAGAATAGGGATAAAGGAGGCCTCATATCTTTCTAAGGAGTTGATCCTAAATTGCACCTGGGACCCGGTTATTACTCAGAACTGTACCTGTTTTGTGACTACCAGTAAAAGGTACCGGACTCTACAGGTGGCGTCACGTTCCCCTGTAAATAACCCCTTTAACCCCCACCGTTTTACCATCAACAACTGGTATAATTGATCGCCAGGGCACGGCACCGGGGTCCTGACCATCCGTGACTCCCCACACAGTAGCCCCGGTGTCCGAGTCCCTCACCCACCCTAGCTCTGGTTGAATCAGTGTGGTGAAGTCAGGCCCAATCCAACCCTTGTTCATCTTGATCAGAGTCAGCCTGTCAGCATTTTCAGTTGACAGGCGGGTGCGTTTATCAGTAATGATTCCACTTGCGGCACTAAAAACACGCTGTGACAAAACGCTAGCGGCAGGGCAGGCCATGACTTCCAAGGCGTAGAGAGCCAATTCCTGCCACGTGTCCAGCTTGGATACCCAATAATTATAAGGCACAGAGGAATCTAGGAGCACTTTTGTACGATCAGCAAGGTACTCCCTCAGCATCTTTGCAAACTTTGCAATCCTTGTGACACTACCCCGCACCTCAGGGCCTGTGCTACGGGAGGTGCTGAGAAAACTGTCCAAGATCTTTGAGAGTGTTCCCCTACCTCTGTTGGATTGGACTTGTGCCTCTCTTGGCTGGACGCCTTGGTTGTCCACCGAATCGTGACCTCTGCCGCTAGCATTTTCAGAAGGGAATTTTTGGACTAATTCCGCGACTATGGCCTTCTGGTACTGCAGCATTTTTGTGGACCTCTCCACCTCGTAAATAAGAGAAATAAAGTTCTCCTTGTAGCGTGTGTCTAAAAGTGTCACCAACCGGTAATGAGTGTCCGCCAAGATGTTGATAATGCGAGGGTCACGAGACAAGCAGCGTAACATAAAGTCAGCCATGTGCGCCAGACTGTTAACAGTCACAGTCAAGACTTCAGGGTCCTCACCAACAGCATGACTGGCCATGCTGGCCTCATCATCCTCCTCCTCCTCCTCTCCCCTGTCCTCTGGCCATCCACGCTGAACCGACGGTATGACGGATGTGCATGTACTACCGTCAATTCCGCATTAAAGTAGCTCTATTTCTTCATCCTCCTCGTCATAGTCCTCCAATGCATGTTGGGATGAAATGAGGTTGGGCTGTGTGTAATCACCCAGTATGGTTTCTTGCTCCAACTCATCGTGCCCTGCCTGCAATGCATCGTCTTTGATTTTGAGCAGAGAGCGTTTTAGAAGGCAGAGAAGCAGGATGGTGACGCTAATGATGGCGTCATCGCCGCTCACCATCTTGGTGGAGTCCTCAAAGTTTTGGAGGACGTTACATATGTCGGACATCCATGTCCACTCCTGAAGTCTTATGTGTGGAGTTTGAACCGTATACCGACAGCCTAGTTGATGCTGGTACTCAACAACTGCCTTCTTCTGCTCACAAATCCTGACCAACATGTGCAGTGTGGAATTCCAATGCGTGGGGACATCACACACCAGTCTGTGAGCATGAAGCTGCAAACACCACTGAATGCTGGCAAGGGTGGCAGAAGCAGTAGGTGACTTTCTAAAATGGGCATACAGGTGGTGTACTTTGACGAGCAGATCCGACAGCTCCGGGTAGGATTTAAGAAACCGCTGAACCATGAGGTGGAGCACATGGGCCACGCATGGAACGTGTGTCAGCTCGCCTCGCCTCAGAGCCGCCACCAGGTTCCGGCCATTGTCATACACGACCATGCCTGGCTGTAGATTCAGCGGTGTGAGCCAGTGATCTGCCAGCTGTTTCAGAGCTGTCCACAACTCTTCAGCATTGTGGGGTTTGTCACCTACGCATATTAGCTTCAGCACAGCCTGTTGCCGCTTAGCCGAGGCAGTGCTGCAGTGCTTCCAGCTTGGGACTGGTGTGGAGGGTGAAGTGGAGGAGGAGGAGGAGGCTGAGGAGCATGACGTACCGGAGCTGTACACTGTGGGTGAAACCCTGACTTGAGTTAGGGGCTGCAATCCTTGGTGTCAGATGGATGTGTTCCGTCCCAAGCTCAGACTGGGTCCCGGCTTCCAGAATATTAACCCAGTGTGCCATCAGCGAGATGTACCGGCCCTGCCCACAAGCACTTGTCCACGTGTCCGTGGTTAGGTGGACTTTGCCTGAAACTGCGATGTTTTGTGACACGTGCTTATGTAAAGCGGGGACGGCACACCGGGAGAAATAGTGGCGGCTGGGGACTGAGTAACGTGGGACATCCGCCGCCATCAGGTCCACTAGCCTAAAAGGCAACATTTCCAGCGCAAGCAGTCGCGAAATGTGTGCATTTAGAACTGTGGCATGTGGGGCGTTGGCAGAGTATTTGCGCCTGCGTTCCAAAGATTGGTGTATGGATAACTGAACGCTGCGCTGGGACAAGGACGTGGTTGATGATGTTGCTATTTCTGCTTGTGCAACTACAGGTGAAGGACAGGAGGCATCTTCGCATGCAGTATGGACAGGGGATTGTCTTGCACGCACAACAGTGGTGTCACCCGCAGACACTGCTCCTGGACTCTGGTGTACATCCCACAAAGTCGGGTGCTTTGCTGACATGAGCCTGATCATGCTGGTCGTGGTCAGGCTGCTAGTTTTGCTACCCCTGCTGATGCTGGCATGGCAGGTGTTGCAAATGGCCTTTTTGGAATTATCTGCAGACACCTTAAAAAACAGCCAGACTCGGGAAGACCTAACAGTTGTACTGGCAACTTCTGTCGTGTTGTTCCGGTTGCCTGCCTTCTGCCTGCAGCCACTACACTGCTTCTTCCCGTCTTTTGTGATGCAATTCCTAACTCCCCCTGTGCATTGCTGTCCTCACTCTGCATGTCCTCCTGCCAGGTTGGGTCAGTTACTGGATTATGCACCACGTCGACTTCCACTTCCGCACCTGGTCCTCCTGACTTTCTGGCAATTGTGTCTCATCATCGTCCACCTCTTGTTGAGACACATTCCTGCTCAAATATTTGTGCATCGGTAAATACGATCTCCTCATGACCCACTTCAACTGGAGCTGGCGAGAGACCAGAATCTAAGAATGGATAAGTGAACAGCTCTTCAGAGTGTCCAAGTGTGGGATCAGTTATGTCCGGGGTCGGGCACTCGGCATGGTGGGAGGAAGGAGGATCAGAGTGTGGAATGTACGGTCCAGTCTCACGGTTACTGACACTTGACCGTGTGGAAGACAGGGTATTTGTGGTGGTGCCAAACTGACTGGAAGCATTATCCGCTATGCAACTAACAACCTGTTGACACTGGTCTTAGTTTAATAGTGGCGTACTGCTGCAGTCCCCTAGAAATTGGGACAGGAAGGTCGAGCGAGATGATGTGGGCGTTTGTCATGGCGCAATTCGAGCTTGCACACGGCCTCGGCCTCTGCCTGCACCACCATCACGTCCAGTTCCTTGTCCCTTGCCACAGGCCTTGCACATTTTCAATGTTGTGCCGCCTGTATACAGCTAAATGAAGGCGTCCAAAAGATGGTTTTTAGTTGCACACTGAGATTACAGATTAGAGTGGTTTAATCCCGGCAGCTGGAATGGTCAGACACAAATGCTGACGCGTATACAGTGTTTTGGCGTATACTACTTGGAGCTACAAGCCACTCCTGCCGCACTAAAATGGTAAATGAATGCAGAAAAGAGTTAGTTATTAGCTGCACACTGAGATTACAGATTAGAGCCTTTTAATCCCGGCAGCTGGAACGATCAGACACAAACGCTGACGCGTATACAGTGTTTTGGCGTATACTACTTAGAGCTACAAGCCACTCCTGCCGCAATAAGATGGTAAATGTATGCAGACAAGAGTTGTTTTTTAGCCGCACACTGAGATTACAGATTAGAGCGGTTTAATCCCGGCAGCTGGAATGGTCAGACACAAACGCTGACGCGTATACAGTGTTTTGGCGTATACTACTTGGAGCTACAAGTCACTCCTGCCGCACTAAGATGATAAATGAATGCAGACAAGAGTTGGTTTTTAGCTGCACACTGAGATTACAGATTAGAGCAGTTTAATCCCGGCAGCTGGAACTGTCAGACACAAACGCTGACAAGTATATAGTGTTTTGACGTATACTAATTGGAGCTAACCCCTTACTGCCTATAGAGAGCTAAATTAATGCTTAAAAAGACTGTTTTGGAGATTTCCAGCCTGTACTCCAGCCCCGGATGTGATGCAGGCTGGTATGCTAGCACAAGAAGTTTGCTATATATACTGCCTCCCTGCATATATACAGCTCTATTATTCCTCAGAAGGACTATTGTGGTATTTAGATTAGCAGCCCTGCACCTACACTAGCTGAAAGGCCACAAATCTGTCCCTCAATCAGCAGCACCTCTCCCTACACTGCCTGTCTGTGGAGCACATCGTGGTCAGGTCTTATAAAGACTTAATCACGCTGTGCGGCCGGCCAATCACTGTAATGCAACAACCAACATGGCTGTGGCATTACAGTGTCTGTCAGCCAATCCCTGCATGTGGGCTGGCTTTGTAAAAAGTGCCAACATGCAGGGAGGTGGACCCCAAGCATAGCAAGAGTATCACAAGATTACTCAGTACTCACCGAGTACCCTGAGTACTGAGATATTCGTGCGAGTACCGAGTAGTCACAAGCATACTCGCTCATCCCTATTAGTTAGATAGATAGTGAGCGAATCTCAAGTTAGATAGACAGATAGGTTTAGGGAGTAGGGACTAGTTAGAATCTCAGCCCTTTTGAGGGCTACTTCAGACAAGTAGGGAGTAGGGATTAGTTGCAAATATCAGCCCTTTTCAGGGCTACTTCATAGACGTAGGGACTAGTTATAATATCAGCCCTTTTGAGGACTAGGTTAGAGCAGTTCCTAGCAGTTTTTGCCAGGCACGTCTGTGCCAGTGCTGTGCAAGTGTTTTTCACACCATCTGGCCAAATCTAGCTCAGGCAATCCTTTAGGGAGGTAGTGTAGCACTACTATAAAGCAAGCTACACTACTAGGGATGGGCGAATCTACTCGCTAGGACTCATTACTCTGCGAGTAATAGTGGAATCGCAGGACTCAGTACTCTGCGAGTTTCCAAGCTATTACTTGCACAGTAGCGAGTCCACCATCCCTCCGTCCCCCCCGCAGCCTCCCCACCTGATCCTAAGTTAGGACCGGGAAGGGGGAGCAGGTGCAGGGACTCAGGCCTCAGGTGGGGAAGCCGGCGGTGAAATTTGCTCACTGCCACTTCCCCCACTGAGTCCTGACCAGGGGTGGGCTTGGGGGGGAGGGGGGTGTGAGTGTGCCGGACCGTCCTGCTACTTACCCCTGCCTCCGCCGGCGCCGGCCGCAGACTCGCTCCCCAAGTCTCTTTGCTTCTGTTTCCAGAGATTCCCGAACGGTGACAGAAGCAGTGAATAAATAAACTTCCGTCACCACTCGTGAATCTCCGGCAGCAGAGAGACTCGGGCTGACAGCAGGGTTCAGCTCACGTCATAATGACCTGAGGTGAACCCTGACTGTTTAGTCAATTCTCAGCTCTGCTACATCCCTGTGTGTCTATGCACAGGGATGTAGCAGAGCTGAAATTACGTTTTGGACTACGTCGGACGGAAGAGGATTTAAATAAAGATGGAGTCCCTATTTGTCTTCTGTTTTATTTCTAATAAAATTATTTTTCTCTGTGTTGTGTTTTTTTTTATATTGATTACTGGAAATTCATGGCGGTCATGTCTAATATTGGCGAGACCGCCATAAATTTCGAGCTTAGGGCCAGCTGATAATACAAAGCTGGCCCTAACCCCTTTATTACCTAGTGAGCCACCCGCCACCAGCGCCACTGAAAGAGCGGGGTTCAGCGCCTGAAGATGGCGCTTCAATGAACGCGCCATCCTCTGGGGCGGCTGCGGGCTGCAATTTGCAGCGGGGGGTGCCCAGAAAGCTTGGGCCTCCCTGCGCTGCGGATTCCAGCCCCCAGCGGCTTAGCTGTACCTGGCTGGACATAGAAATTGCGCGGAGCCCCACGCATTTCTTTTTTATTATTTCATGAAATTCATAAAATAATAAAAAAAAGGGGGCTCTTCTATATTCTTGTGTCCGGCCAGGTACAAATAGTCACCTGGAGGTTGGGGGCAGCCCGTCGCTGCCTGCTGGATCCGGCTGGTTACAGAAATATGGCGAAGCCCACGTCATTTTTTTTTCTGAAAAATCATTATGACCTGAGCTGAACCCTGCTGTCAGCCCGACTCGCTCTGCTGCCGGAAATTCCCGAGCGGTGACGGAAGTTAATTTATTCACTGCATCTGTCACCGTTCGGGATTCTCCGGAAACAGAAGCAGAGAGACTCGGGGAGCGAGTCTGCAGTGGCGGCGGCAGGGGCAAGTAGCCGGCCGGTCCGGTGTACGGTGCACCCCCTCCCCCTCTCCACCCTCTCCGGTTCAATCGTTTATTTTTTTTTTACTGTTCTTTAAAAGCCAGCGGCTTTTTGCCGCTGGCTTTAAAAGAATAACATGGGCCCTTATAGGGTCCGGCAGCAGAGGAATCGCTGTAATACTCGTTCCCCATTCATTAACATTGGAATCGCTAGACTCGCAAAGAGTAGCGAGTCCTGGACTCAGACTCGTCAGAGTCTAGCGATTCCGAGTAGTTTAGGATTCGCCCATCCCTATACACTACCTATCTCCAGTAGCCAATTTTTTTTACTGCAGCTAGTGCAGGCAATTTTTTGGGCTAATAGCAGTGTCTGGTAGTCAGCGGTGTAGCCCAGTTGTAAAGTAAGCTACACCGCCTGTCTATCCAGTAGCCAATTTTTTACTGCAGCTAGTCCAGGCAATTTTTTTGGGCTAGTAGCAGTGTCAGTTAGACAGTGGTGTAGCCCACTTGTGAACCAAGCTACACCGCCTGTCTAGTTCAGACTAATTTTTAAGTGCACCTAGCCCAGGTAATAGTTTGGGCCTAATAGCAGTGTCATTTAGACAGTGGTGTAGCCCACCTGTGAAACACGCTACCCCGCCTGTCTAGTTCAGACTAATTTTTAACTGCACCTAGCCCAGGTAATAGTTTGAGCCTAGTAACAGTGTCATTTAGATAGTGGTGTAGCCCACTTGTGAAACAAGCTACAATGCCTGTCTAGTTCAGACTAATTTTTATCTGCACCTAGCCCAGGTAATAGTTTGGGCCTAGCCTAGTAGCAGTGTCATTTAGACAGTGGTGTAGCCCACTTGTGAAACAAGCTACACCATGTGTCTAGTTCAGACTACTTTTTAACAGCATCTAGCCCAGGTAATAGTTTGGGCCTATTACCACTGTTTGGCCACTCAGCTCTGCTCGATTTCCATCCTAAATTTTCTGAGTTGCCAATTTGGTCACCTACAAATTGAGTGCCAAAAGGCCTGCTGCTGGTAGAAAGGGTAATTGGCGTGGTGGAAAGGGCAAAAAAGTTTGTGTCCGTGGGGTAGGTGGTAAAGCAACAGTAACATCTGCTGAAGAAAGACCATCTTTCAGCCAAAGTAAGATGTCTACTTCTTTCCGTGGACAATCTGATATGATCCCTTTCTTACAGACACGACCGTCGATACCTATTGAGGCACAAAAACAGCAGGTGCTTGAATGGCTCTCAAGTGCTCCATCAAGTGGCCTCTCCTCCACCTTAACTTCAACATCCCAAACCCTCCAGTCCTATGAGGTGTCACCCCAATTGCACGTGCTTCCTCCCAGCTCCCAAGTCTCCAGCCGCCCTACTGAGTATGGGTAACAGAGATGGTTGAGTCTGCATAGCTGTTCAGTCACACTATAGCCTGGGAATCAGAGGTCTACTCCAAAACTGCAGTGAGTCCAGATGAGGAAATGATCTGCACTAATGCCCAGAAGCTTTGTGAGTCGGATACAGGCTAAGATGAAGAAGGTTCTGAGCATAATGTAGACCCTGATTCCCAAACTGTAACTCCTCTTGGTGGAGACAATGAGGAAGATGCTGATGAGACTCAGATTCCTGATTGGACCGACAACTTAACTTTTCAGTCAGGGCAGGAAGAGGTTGTCTCTATGAGGGGTATGATAACACACAGGGTGATGATAAAGTTGGAGATCTCATTTACTATCAACCCACAGTCAGCCAGTCGATGAGGTCAGCAGAGGAGGTGGAGGAGGATGATAGTGATAATGAGGTTGGGTTGCACCTTCCTGGACAGAGACGGATTACTGGAAGCATGTCAACAACAGCATCCGCAGCCACAACTCTGCCTCTGAGCAGAAGTCTTGGTGGCTCTGCAGGTCGCATGGGCTCTAAGCCTTGCCTAACCTGGGCCTTTTTTGACATCGCCAAGGATCATTCAACTCATGTGATCTGTAAGATTAGTCACCAATCTCTTAGGCTAGGGTCACATTTATAAGTGAAATTGTGTTCACCGCATCCAGATCCGGATGCGGTGAACGCAATTGGCTTCAGAGAAGCCAAAATCCGGGAACCGGATTGCTGAAGCCGCAATCCGGTAACTGGATTGCTCTGGATTTGTAATCCGGAGCAATCTGGTTACCGGATAGTTTGCTCATCCCTGCTGCCACCGGGATAAGCAAAGTGTTCTCTGTGTTTTTAAACTTGTAATTTTATTAAAAATTGTGTCTATACTGTCTCTAGGGGTGCCCACCCCCCCTAGAGACCTACCACCCACTCAAGTGGGCATATAATGATTTAATATCTTATGTACAGCAGCCGGCTCCTGTCAGCTGCTGTACATTTTTATGAATGAAGGCGCCGGCTCCTCTGAGAGCAGCGCTCGTACTATACCTATTGTAGATATAGTATGTGCGCTGTCCGAGGTCCTGAACCCTTAGACAGTAAGATCTATGGGCAGCCCTGCTCTCTCAGCCATCGACAGCACCATTTTTGGATGAAGGAAACATTATATCTCCACCTGCACCTCCCTCACAGACCAGCAGTTTGCCGAGAGCACCGTACTCACCCCCGTCTCAGTATAGCAATCAGCCCTCTGTCCCTCAGATGTGGACAAGTTAAAGACCATTTCCTCCTAGTCATGGCAAAGCTAAGCGGTTGAATTTCACCATCTGCAAGCTGTTGGCTACAGAAATGCTGCCTTTCCACCTGGTGGACACAGAAGATTTTAGAGACCTTAAGTCCGTCGCAGTGCCCCAGTACCAGATGCCCAGTCGCCACTACTCCAAGAAAAGTATGCCTGCGCTACATCAGCATGTCGCAGACAACATCACCGCTTCCTTGAGAAACTCTGTTTGTGACAGGGTGCACCACAGACTCTTGGACCAGTAAGCAAGGACAGGGGTGTTACATGTCACTGACTGGGCACTGGGTAACTAAGGTGAGAGCTGGAGAAGGGTCTGCTATCCAAGTCTTGCTGTCCCCACGAGTTGTGCGTCAATCCTCGGTACGTAGCAGTTCCTACACTGCTTCCGCCTTGTCTCGGTCCACCACCTGCACCCAAAGCCAGTCTGGTAATGCCACCCGCGTTGTAACTGCACACAAGGAATCCTACACATCTCCTTACTATGCTGGCAGCAGGGCTGAATGCATCAGGAGGTATTTGCCTTGAAATGTCTGGGTAATGTGAGTCACACAGCTGAAGAGTTGTGGTCAGCTCTGGAGACTGAGTTTCAGCAATGGTTGTCTCCACTCAACCTGCAGCCAGGGAAGGCCGTGTGTGACAATGCTGCAAACCTGGGTGCGACCCTTCGCCGGGGCAATGTGACACACATGCCTTGTATGGCTCACGAGTTGAACCTGGTTGTCCAGCAATTTTTAATACACTATCCTGGCCTAGATGGCCTTCTGCAGAGGGTGCGGTCGCTTCCGGCGTTTGCATCCCACAGCTCAACGACTTGCATCGCTCCAGAAGTCTTTCAGTCTGCCAGTTCACCGGGTGAAACGTGATGTGCCGACAAGCTGAAATTCCACTCTGCACATGTTGCAGCGACTGTGGCAGCACCACCGAGCTCTGGTACAATACGTTATGACATATAGCCTGGGTCAAAGAGATCCAGAGGGGGGGCAAATCACGCTGCTGGAGTGGTCTCAGATCAAGGACCTATACACCCTTCTGCACAGTATTGAAATGGCGACGAAGATGTTTAGCGTTGAAGATGCCATTATCAGCATAACTATTCTGGTCATCTACATGCTGGAGCACACTCTAAACAGTATTCGGAGTCAGGTGGAGGAAGTACAGGAGGAGTCCTATGTGGAAGGGATAACAAGATCACCAAGTTCCTCATGGTCGGCAGGACCAAGACGGCAGTCATGGGAGGGTGGGGGAGAGGGATTAATGAGGGTGCATGGTAGCAGCAAAACTGTTGAGGAAGGTGCAGGAGCCCAGGAAGAAATGGAGGACGAACTGGCGATGGGCATGGAAGACTCAGCAGATGAGAGAGACCTTGATGACATTTCTGTTGTGTGAGGTTGGGGGGAGAGGGCAGAGGAAGGAAGCATGATTCTCACCTCTCCGCCACCAACACAACAAGGACTTGGTCCTCCTGGATGCGCAAGACACATGAATGCCTTCTTGCTGCACTACCTGCTACATGACCCTCAGATTGTCCGAATCAGAAGTAATGCCGACTACTGGGTTGCCACACTCTTAAGGTACCTTTACACACGGCAACTTTTCTAGGAATTTCACTGGCAACTTACTGGTTGCAGTGAAATCATGGAGACATTGTTCCATTTGTACACAGCAACAAGATAGAACAATGTGTCCATGATTTCACGGCAACCAGTAAGTTGCCAGTGAAATTCCTAGAAAAGTTGCCGCGTATAAAGGTACCCTTAGATCCCTGGTACAAGACAAAATTTGCATGCAGGAGTATCAGCAGAAGCTGTTACACAATCTTACATCAGCTTTTCCACAAAACACCAGTGGTACACAGAGTGAATCTCACAGGAGTATCTTCAAGTGAACATTGATGCCATGACTGGGGAAATGGAGCCTTGCTCATTTTGGGCTTCCAAGCTGGAAAAATGGCCTTAGTTCGCCACTCATGCCTTGGAGATCCCGTCATGCCCCGCAGCCAGCGTTCTCTCTGAACGTATCTTTAGCGCTGCTGGTGGTGTGCTGACAGATAAGCGCACGCGTCTGTCCAGCCATAATGTGGACAGGCTAGCGTTCATCAAGATGAACAAGTCATGGATCCGCAAAGACTTTTCTACCCCTGTGTCATCCTTGGGAGACTAAAATCTTGTCGATTTGTGATTGTGCTTCATGACAGTAACCATTTGAAGTTTGCAACTGTGGGGCAATTGATGCCACTTACAGTGTTGGCCAAAAGTATTGACACCCCTGCAATTCTGTCAGATAATACTCAGTTTCTTCCTGAAAATGATTGCAATCACAAATTCTTTGGTATTATTATCTTCATTTAATTTGTCTTCAATGAAAAAACACAAAAGAGAATGAAGTAAAAAGCAAAACATTGATCATTTCACACAAAACTCCAAAAATAGGCCAGACAAAAGTATTGGCACCCTCAGCCTAATACTTGGTTGCACAACCTTTAGCCAAAATAATTGTGATCAACCGCTTCTGGTGACCATCAATGAGTTTCTTACAATGCTCTGCTGGAATTTTAGACCATTCTTCTTTGGCAAACTGCTCCAGGTCCCTGATATTTGAAGGGTGCCTTCTCCAAACTGCCATTTTTAGATCTCTCCACATGTGTTCTATGGGATTCAGGTCTGGACTCATTGCTGGCCACCTTAGAAGCCTCCAGTGCTTTCTCTCAAACCATTTTCTAGTGCTTTTTGAAGTGTGTTTACGGTCATTGTCCTGCTGGAAGACCCATGACCTCTGAGGGAGACCCAGCTTTCTCACACTGGGCTCTACATTATGCTGCAAAATTTGTTGGTAGTCTTCAGACTTCATAATGCCATGCACATGGTCAAGCAGTCCAGTGCCAGAGGCAGAAAAGCAACCCCAAAACATTTGAATGCCTCTTTTTTTTCTCCTGTAAACTCTATGTTGATGCCTTTGCCCAAAAAGCTCTACTTTTGTCTCATCTGACCAGAGAACATTCTTTCAAAATGTTTTAGGCTTTCTCAGGTAAGTTTTGGCAAACTCCAGCCTCGATTTTTTATGTCTCGGGGTAAGAAGTGGGGTCTTCCTGGGTATCCTACCATACAGTCCCTTTTCATTCAGACGCCGACGGATAGTACGGGTTGACACTGTTGTACCCTCGGACTGCAGGGCAGCTTGAACTTGTTTGGACGTTAGTCGAGGTTCTTTATCCACCAATCTTGCGTTGAAATCTCTCGTCAATTTTTCTTTTCCGTCCACATCTAGGGAAGTTAGCCACAGTGCCATGGGCTTTAAACTTCTTGATGACACTGCGCACGGTAGACACAGGAACATTTAGGTCTTTGGAGATGGACTTGTAGCCTTGAGATTGCTCATGCTTCCTCACAATTTGGTTTCTCAAGTCCTCAGACAGTTCTTTGGTCTTCTTTCTTTTCTCCATGCTCAATGTGGTACACACAAGAACACAGGACAGAGGTTGAGTCAACTTTAATCCATGTCAACTGGCTGCAAGTGTGATTTAGTTATTGCCAACACCTGTTAGGTGCCACAGGTAAGTTACAGGTGCTGTTAATTACACAAATTAGAGAAGCATCACATGATTTTTCTAAGGGTGCTAATACTTTTGTCCACCCCCTTTTTTTATGTTTGGTGTGGAACTATATCCAATTTGGATTTAGGACAAATCGTTTTGTGTTTTTTTCATTGAAGACAAATTAAATGAAGATAATAATACCAAAGAATTTGTGATTGCAATCATTTTCAGGAAGAAACTGAGTATTATCTGACAGAATTGCAGGGGTGTCAATACTTTTGGCCATGACTGTAAGTGGTGTCTGTGCCCAAATTTTTGGAAAAAATGGAGACTCTTTTTGGAGTCCACTAAATGTGTTTGACATGATTTTAGAAGGGCATGACATGCCTATATCTGTGTCTCATCCTCCTTTTACTCGTCCAGCTCTTTTCTTTTCCCATTTTTATATGTACTTGTCACTTTTCCATGTGTTTGTTGTGTCTTCTGAGTGGTTTGTCACCTTTTTGACACCATAGGTGTTTTCTATGTGTTTGTATGCGTTTGTGTTTGCCCGCCATTGTTTTCATTGGTGTTCGACGGTGTTCAACGAACATTCGACGAACACACCCCCATTCGATGAATCAAATCGAATCGAACACTAGGGTGGTGGCTCATCTCTAATCAATACCACTGTTAGGCTGCTTTCACATCAGGGGTTTTGCGCTGAACGCGGCAGTTGCGTTGAAAAAACCGCAACTGACGCGATTACCGCATAATGGGTGCACTTGCGGTGTACTTGCGGCAAGCCCCATAGAATGTATATGCGGGCCTGCGGCGGGTGCGGCCGCGAAAAAACCACAGTCAGACGCGTTTTTTTTTTGCTGCCGCACCTGCCGCAAGTGCCGATACCGCACTTGCCGTACTGCCGCAAGCCCGCATATACATTCTATGGGGCTTGCCGCAAGTAAACCGCAAGTGCAGCCGTTATGCGGTAATCGCGGCAGTTGCATTTTTTCACCGCAACTGCCGGGATCAGCGCAAAACCGCTGATGTGAAAGGGGCCTTAGCTGCATTCCCTGTAAGGAAAGCAGCTGGCAGTGGGATAGGTTTGGATTAGAGACATATAGGCAGGGATTATAACTTTACGGTCTTTGCTTCTGCAACCTAAAACCAAAAGTCCCTTGTAAGGGCTATATCTATTATATTCCCAATTAACACTGATATTTTCTGAATTCACAGTAGGGATAGCTGCATGATTGGATTGGATTAAAGTCATGTTTGAAGGGATTGAGGCTTTAGAGTATTTTCTGCTGCAATCTAAAACCAAAAGTCCCTTGTCAGGGCTACATCTATTCTATTCCCTATAAATACAATTTTTATCTGCATTAACTGTAAGGAAAGCATCTGGCAGAGGGATAGGTTTGGATTAGAGGCATATAGGCAAGGATTATAACCTTACAATCATTGGTGCTGCAACCTAAAACAAAAGTCCTTTGTCAGCGCTACATCATTTAAATTCTCTAATCATAACCCTGTTATCTGTATTCCCTGTAGAAATAGCTGCTGGAGGAGGAATAGATCTTGGGGCATTTAGGTAGGGATTAGAGCTTTAAACTTTTTGTTGCTGCACCCTAAAACCAAAAATCATGGTTGAGAAGTGACATAAAATGCGACCACTTACTGTGGCCTGCCTTTTTTACAGTATTCTTTTTGAGGTAAAAAAGACCTTGTAACATGATTCTCCTCATAAGTATGATTACGGCGACAGTAATCATGTCCAGTTGTATTATTATTTTAGTGGTGAAAAAAAACTGTAGTTTGCAAAAAACAAATTTGGAGGGTTGTGTCACAATTTTTCAAGATCCACATTTTTCAGTCAATTCAGCTGTGTGATAATTTTTTTTTGCAGGGGCAACTCAACTTTTCTATTGATACCATTTAGAGATTGATATGATGTTTTGATCGCTTGTTACTAGTGAACACGTAGTTACTTTGAACATCTAGTGTTTGGGCACAGACCCTGAACATGGACTTCCCTGAGAAGTCTGTGTTACTATTTGGGTTTGGATTTGGCTAGGAAGGCTGTAAATGAAGGCAAGATGATGATTAAAGCAGGAGAATTATACTTATCAGTCTCCCGCTGCAGTCAAACTTGATTCCCAATCTTCGCTCATTACGCTCATGTTTATTCACTACACTGGCACTCCAACAGCCAATCACAGATGCCCAGTCTCTGTGACAGCATTCGTGATTGGTTGTTGCACCCCACCGATTGTGCCTGCATCAGTGATTGGTTGCTGTACTCATTAGTGTATTGGCAACTAACATGCTGTCATAAGTGTGTAAAAATAAACAAATAATGATAAAATAATTGTGTAGGGGTCCCCGGTATTTTTGATTCTCAGCACAGATGAAGCAGACAGCTATGGGCTACCACCCACAGCTGCCGGGTTTTGCCTTGGTTGGTAAACCAAAATATAGTGAAGCCCTATTTTTTTTTTTAATGATATACATAAGCAATTAAAAAAAAATAAGTTAAAACCAGGCAGCAGGGGTGTGAAATTCTCAGAGTGGTGAGGTTCATAGTTATTGGCCCTTCCAGGCTACAGAAAAGCAGTCAACAGTCATTAGAAGCGCCAATTTTGGGCGCTTTACCCAGCTCTTCCTGATTCCCTGGTGTGGTGGCAATTGGGGTAATAGAGGGGGTTAATGACAACTGACTATTGACAGCTATCATCAAACCCTAGATTGGTAATGTTCAGGCTTCTATATGACCCGCACATTACCAATTGCATAAATAGTTGAAAATCAATCATGCAGAGAAAAATCCTTTCTTTGAAATAAAACACAGAAAGAAAAATCCTTTATTTTAAATAAAACACAGAAAAACCTCTGCCACCCATTTATTAATCTCAAACATACCCTCCGATGGTAATCCACACCGATGTCCAGCAAAGCACACTCTGCTTAGCTGCTTAGTCCACTCACAAGTATTGCTCTCAGATTGACAGCCGGCTGTGTGAGTAGTGACATTAGAGTTGAGTTCATCTGAGGTCACAACTGGCACGGCTCTTGCTGCAGTCAGTGTTAGAGAGCTACTTGTGGTGAGTGGATACTGTAATTTCTCCACTCACCGCAATGTAGCAAAGCTGAGTTTGCTTTGCTGGACATTGTTGTGGATTACCATTGGAGGGTATGTTTGGGTTATTAAATGGGTAGAAGATGGTTGTGTGTGTGTCATTTAAAATAAAGGATTTTTCTCTGTGTGTTTTATTTCAAATAAAGGATTTTTCCGTGTGTATAAAATGACTGCACATAGTCTAAGGGCCACTTTACTCACACCAACTTATCTGTCCAACTTCTGACCAACTTACTGGTTGCAGTGAAATCATGGACACATTGCTCCATTTTGTGGCTGTGTACAAATGGAACAATGTGTCCATGATTTCACTGCAACCAGTAAGCTGGTCAGAAGTTGGACAGATAAGTTGGTGTGTGTAAAGTGGCCATTATAGAAGCCTGAACATTATCAATTTAGGGCTTAATCACAGCTGTCAATACTCAGCAGTCATTAACCCCTTCTATCACCCAGATGCCACCATACCAGGGCATCAGGAAGAGCCGGGTAAAGTGCCAGAATTTGGCACTTGTAATGAATGCACCAATTTCTGTGGAGGCTGCAGGCTGCTTATGAGTCCTAACCATATGTTACCCATATGCTTGTGTACTGGAAAACCACCAAACATTAAAAAATCACCGAAACAGGACATTTTTAATGTTTGGTGGTTTTCCACTAAATAAGCATATGGGTAATATATGGTTAGGACTCGTAAGCGTGAGGGCCCTTAACGGTGGGTTACAAGCTTACGTTATTTTGGCCAAAGTATCCACTAACACCTCCCATTTTTATCTATAGTGTTTTGTTGCATCTTTTTATCCTTTTGTAGTTTGAGGTGGAGCCCTCTGGGGGGCATCTGTCATTTGTGATGCATGCATTGGTGCGGAGCCGCCCACCTGGCCTTATAGCATGGGTGTGACCAACAGGCTTGGCTCTGACACTATGCTCAACATGTACGTGTGTGACTTACGCTCTTTTGATGACCTGGTGTCTATAGATACCACCAGTCTCCTACTTGTTAGCATGGCTGGACGCAGGTGCCACAACCGTCCCCATTGCTTGGGTTGCAGGGGACTGGGCACTGGTATTCAGACATCTCTGTTACCTCCCATTGGAGCTGGCAGCCTGCTGCTGGGTGCAATGGATATTTGACCTGGCTGATTTTTGGTGAGTTTTTGTCCCTCGTATAATGCTCTCCCCATACTGTGCCCTCACACTGTCCTTAATTTGTATATTGTCTTCTTATAATGTGCACTCTTTGTATACTGAGTGAAGACTCCTATTCCCCCTCCCTTACGCTACAGTAAAAGCTCCTAACATCTTTATTCTTCACATGCATTCAGTATCTTTTATTTTTGAAACTAACAAAAAACTAACAAAGAAAGTGAGATAAATTTGGTTATATACATATTGTTTAAAATATGAATTATCATGTAATTTCTTCTAGTGTGTTCTATTTTGTCCATGCATCCATATGAAGATAGCAGGATTTCCAATGCATATTTAATAAAATCCATTATATTTTAGCTCTTAGACTACTAACTGAGCAACATAACTGAACAGGTTAATCTTCCTTTCCTTTGCTCTCAGGTTGGGAAAACATTTAGCTATACATCACTATATTTCAAAAGAAAAAAACATTCACATATGCTGGGCAACTCGTAAACACATCATGAACGACAAACTTTAGTTACATGCTGTGATGTACCAACCTTGCAGTAGTTACATAAAGCAACGTTGAGGTAATTGTTTTCTTTTGATTTTTAAACAGCTGTTCTTGTAAAATGTCAGTGGTTCTTTCTCAGTGTCTCAGTGTTATTTACTAGTTTTTCCACTGCAGTAATGTGTATATTGGGAACCTTCTCACATGCAAGGCTTGTGACAATCCAGGAAGCCCATTTTCACTTTTGTATTACACTTTAATTCCAAACTTATTTGTGGCACCCCAGGGGTTAATGTGCCACAGTAACAACACCAAGGGTTAACTCCCCATACAACCCACAACACTACACTAGCGCCTCCAGGCCAAAAGGGGGAGCTAAAGCCGCTCCCCTATATATTCTGGTGTGGAGAGGAAGTGAGCAGTTCAGTTCCTGGGAGAACTAAGGAAGAAGGACTGGGGTGTAAAGGAGCTGCCTTAGGCTCCCCCACGGTCCGCTGCTCAGTTCCAGGCCTAGCCAGGGTCTGAGGAAAAGAGTTAAGAGAAACAGAGGAACACATATGGGAAACTGAGTTACCCTATAACTCGCCCTGGAGAAGCGCAAAGACCAGATACCGGACTCGAAATTGTGCCTGACACAAGCAGCACAGTAAACACCAGACTAGTGGAGGTTATATATCTTCACTGTACCTCAGTGAATCAACACGGCGGGGTCAGAAACACAAAGATAAGACTCAAGTTGCCTAGCAAGTGGGTACCCGTGAGAGGAGACAGGGCCGGCAGCCTAGCTAAAGCAGCAGCAGGGCCAGACACAGCGCAGGAGTGGGAAGCCAAGGACCCGGCCAGGGTGGGAGCAAACCGGCCCTGGCACAGACTCCATGGACAGTACTCTGCTGAATAACACTTACAGTAAATACTTGGAAAACTACAAAACCGTGAGTCTGTGTAATCCTTGCGCTCAAGCCCTACTTTCCCTCAAAAACTGCTATCATCTCTACCACTACTCTTACTCTGCATCATCCATAGAATATTATCACCACTGCCCCGGGGAACCAGGCTCTGCCTGTGGAGAAGCCGTCACATCACATGCTGCCGTCCATCATCCCCGGAGGTTCTGCAGCAGCGGTGGGCACCCTGACCACATACCACGGGTGGTGTCACAACTTTCTCCCCTGTAAATACCCCCATTACTTGTGGGCTTGGGACAAGGTCCGGACCAAGGACTGCCATGACACCCCGGTCCTGTACCGAGTACCCCGTCCCAGTGGGCTCCATATATAATGCTTTTTGTTTCAAAATAATCCAACACTGATAAAACTACATCTATCTATCTATCTATCTATCTATCTATCTGTGAAAAAATAAAGACTGCAGCACTTTGTCTCAGGATGTTTTCTTAGCCTTTAATGGCCTTCAGACATGTTTTAGCGACGTTTTGGTCAACCCGTGACCTTCCTATAGCAGTCACATATGGCTAATACTGGGTATTTTATACATCCTCTATCATCAATTTGCATTATCTAATTACAGTTAAACAAACATAAAAATACAGTGTTTCTACATCTAACACCTTATTCACACAATATGTTATGACTGTTTTATACATACACAGCTGTTAGTTATATCACAATGGTGCTAGTTCTCTTACTTACTGTAGATATCAGTAAGTGTACCAATTATGACCCAGGTGTCTGCTTAATTCAAGTTAATTGTCCCAAAAACCATGATACAATAAGTTTACCTCATGTTCAGCGTGTCTTAGGCTGATCGCCGCCATGTCAGCATTCCTGATGTTCTACTGCGCATGCGCCAATGTTTTTGCACCCCTAGTTACTCTCAATTACAGGAAGTGAGTCCAGCGCCATCTTGGGACTCCCGCACACGCGCATTAATGATTTTGTGTCCGGGGGTGTTTCTTATTACTTCTCTTTTCCTCACTGTATTTATTATTAAAAAACAATATTTTAAGCTAAAAACCTGGCGGTTAGTGCTATTAGTGTCTATAGATTATGTTTTTATTATAATCAAATAGTTTTTTGTGAAAGTTTTAGTATTTTAGAAAAGAAAGTACTTTTAAAGTGACAGTGCTTAATATAATTAAAAAAACCTTTGTGAACTTTTGTGGCTTATATATTTTAGTGTGGTTTTATCTATATCCTCCATATATACGGATTACACCTTATTTATACCAAATGTCACTCAAACTTAATGAGAGACAAATTTATATATAAATATACACAAATATATACCTTTATTTCTCATTTTATCTTGCTCAGTTTATCCTCAATTGAAGTGCTACCCATTTCTGGCTTTAAATCACTCCCTTGTCAGTACAGTGCTCTGGGAGATGCATTTCCCCCTTTGCACTACCTGCTCAAGGATTACAAGGGATACTGAGCAGATTGTGCTCCAATTGTTATCGGTGTATAATAATGATATTTTTTCACTGTAATCCATAACCATTTTTTAAGGGATATGACACATAAAATAAAATATTCCACATAAAATATATTTTCAATGAAATTTCTTTTAATTATGAAATTGTTTTCACCAAAAAAGTGCAATATTTTGTGCATTAAATGTTAAATAAGTGCATAATTATTCAAAAATGTTTGATTTTTTATGAAAAAAAATTAAAAAAAATTTTTTTTACGAAGTATACCTCTATAAAACAGGAAATGGGAATAAAGATAATTGCTGATTTCTTAAAAACAACTAATTATATGGATCCGTGTAAACAACTGATAGCGGATTTATTAGATGTTGTCCTCAGACAGAATTACTTTATGTTTGGGGATGATTTTTACTTACAATTGATGGGTACCACTATGGGGGCTTGAATGGCATGCTCATATGCAGGGGCGGTCATGGCCTTTCTGGAAGAGAACTATGTCTACGCATCCTACCACTTCTCCAATGTAGAGAGGAGGTGGAGATATGTCGATGACATTTTCATAATATGGAAGGGAACTGAAAGTGAATTATTATCCTTTTTCAGTTACGTGAATACTATTGACGATACAGTCAAATTTACAGAAGTACATTCAGAGACTGAGATGCAGTTCCTGGACGTACAAGTAATTTTGAAAGAAGGACAGATTGATACAACTCTTTTTGTTAAAGGCACAGATAAAAATAAACTGCTTCACTATACTAGTAGTCATCCAAATAGTCTTAAAAATGCGATCCCACTCAGCCAAATGATTAGGGGTAATATGATTGTAAGTAATGAGGAAGAAAAAAATCATGAGATAGACAAATTGATTAAAAAATTCAAGCACAGAGGGTACCGAAATACAATTTTGAACCAACAAAAGAAAAAGTTAACTAATAAGAGCCCCAAAATAGAGATAGGGAGAAAGAGAATCCCATTAATATTAACATATGGGGAGAAACTAAAAGTATACTTGAAATTGTCCAAAAACATTGGGGAATGCTAGGTAATTGCTTACCCCAAATGGAAGAATACAAAAACCCACCATTAGTGTCTTATAGAAAAAGTAAAAACATGAAAGATTTTTTGGTGAAATCTGATATTGGCACAATGAAAAGTATAAAACAAGTAACATTAAGAGGAGGAAGAAGAACAGGAGGTTATCCCTGTGTCAATTGTATCAATTGTTCACTTATGATGATGGGGAACAAATTTAGTCATTCAAAAACAGGTATAGAATATGAGATTAAACATTTCCTGACCTGTAATTCAGATCATGATATTAGCCCTTGCCAGCTATGGTATATTGAGGAAACAACCCTTGAATTTAAGGTCAGAATGAGTCAACATCGTTATACCATACGCAAAAAACTTATGAATTTGCCTGTGTCTAAACATTTCACAGAAGCCAAGCCTAAAGAGAAATATCTGAGATTTAGACTGATTGACACTGTCCCAATACTTCGAAGAGGTGGAGACAGAGTGAAATTGATAAAAACTAAAGAGTTACAATGGATTCATAGATTGCAAACTTTGAAACCGGAGGGTTTAACCGTTGACTTCAAATTACACACGGCCCTTTGACATATAGGACTCTTTTGATACTGTGTATTTTAGTCACTGAAATGCACTATGCACTGATGCAACAGAATTATTTTATTGTTGTACAATAATTTTATCTGTTTTTTATACAGACGTCACAGTTATGAAGATATGAAAAAGTGAAGCAATTATACATGGGGTGTCTGCACATTAAATCCAAATCTATGAATTAAGAAAGAGGACCATGCACAATAGAGTCTACACTCAAAAAAAAAATCTTTCTCTTAAAAATTAAAAAAAAAAATGTTTTAATTTTTTTCATAAAAAAATCAAACATTTTTGAATAATTATGCACTTAAACAAAGAAAAGTGCGAATTTGATAGAAGTTCATTAGAGTTCTATGGTCACATCTTCTCGGCAAAAGGAGTACAACCTGATCCCAAGAAAGTAGAATCCATCAAAACAGCCTCAATTCCACAAACTGCCAGTGAAGTACGCTCTTTTCTTGGAATGGCAAGCTACTGTGCTAGATATATTCCAAATTTTTCAACTATCAGCAGTCCATTAAGAGAACTTACAAAGCAAAATTGTGTTTTTCAATGGTCCCAAGACTGTCAGACCTCTTTTGAAGCAATTAGAAATGAACTTTGCTCAACCACTACCATGGCTTATTTTGATCCGGCACTTCAAACCGAATTAATTGTGGACGCCAGTCCCGTGGGGCTGGGTGCTATCTTACCACAATATGAGGATAATAATCAAGATCCTCACATCATTTCTTATGCAAGTAAAAGTTTAACAAGCACTGAAAAGAAATATTCACAACCTGAAAAAGAAAGCTTGGCAGTTGTCTGGGGATGTGAACACTTTCACTTATTTCTCTATGGAGCTCCCTTCACCATTGTCACTGACCATCAAGCACTTCTTACAATCTTTGAAAATCCCAGAGCTAAAATGCCTGAATGCATTGAACAATGGGGTCTACGTCTACAGGACTATAACTACAAAATTGTTCACAAACCTGGAAAATTCAGCAATCCGGCTGACTTTCTTTCAAGACATCCTATGACTGATACCCTACCTGAGTGTTCCTCCATTGAAGAATACATACGCTTCATTACAGCTCATGCAGTGTCTAAAGCACTCTCCATTGATTACTTTGTGAATGCAACAGCGAATGACAAAACGCTATGTGCTTTAATACAAATCATACAAAATCGAAGGTGGCATGAAATGCAAAAAGAAAAATTTCCCGAGTCTGAGATTGATCTGAAGGAATTAAAACTATTCTCAAGTGTACGGGATGAATTATCAGTCACTGAAGAACACCTCATTCTTCGAGGTACCAAACTGGTTGAACCTAAGACTGTGCGCAACTTAGTCATACAGATTGCACATGAAGGTCATCTGGGAATTGTTGGTACTAAAAAATTACTTAGAGAAAAAGTGTGGTTCCCAAACATGGATCAATTGGTGGAAAAGAAGATTAGACATTGCTCCACCTGTCAATTCATTACTCCATCATCAAACTTAGAACCACTGCAAATGTCTCCGCTACCCACTGCTATCTGGGAGGAAGTGGCTGTCGACATATATGGACCATTACCCAATGGCCAGTACATTCTAGTAACAATTGATGAATATTCTAGATAACCTGTCATTTCTTTCATATCTTCAACATCTGCCACTAGTGTCATACCAGAACTGGATGACATATTCTCTGCACATCTCTATCCGGGACAAAGTGTCTCTAGGTCCGCGCCGCTGCTCCAAAGAAATATCAGAAACACTGGAATGTTTTGAAACAAGTAATCTTCTGCTTTATTTTCTGACGCGTTTCGGAGTCAATACCCAGCTCCTTCCTCAGGGAATGACCATGAGGAAGGAGCTGGGTATTGGCTCCAAAACACGTCAGAAAATAAAGCAGAAGATTACTTGTTTCAAAACATTCCGGTGTTTGTTATATTTCTTTGGAGCAGCGGCGCGGACCTAGAGACACTTTGTCCCAGATAGAGTTTCACCCCCACAATGTGGAAGTGCGGTCCCTGCTGCAGCTGCTGTGTTTGAGCGATCAAACTGGTTGTGGGCTACACAACCGAACCAGGTGAGCAATTTTCATACTGTATGGGATTTGTCTCCTTAATTAGGATAAGACCCTATGCGCATTCTCATTTTTTAGATATTCTCTGCACATGGCATTCCAAGAGTGGTTAAAACAGACATAGGACCTCCGTTCAATGGACATGTGTTTACACAATTTTCTGAATACTTGGGGTTCAGTCACAGGAAAATCACACCTTGCTGGCCGCAAGCCAATGGTATAGTAGAACGTTTCATGTGCACTATGGGGAAAAGAGTCAAGGCAGCGAGTCTGGAGCACATCCCGCTGAAACAGTCATTAAACAAATTCATGCGCAATTATCGCAATACGCCACATTCTTCTACTAATGCTGCTCCAGCTCATCTAATGTTCAACAGAACTCCACGCATACGTATCTCTGACGTGACCAGTCATCCCTTACCAAGTGACTCCTCTGTGCGATCAGCAGACTCTTCTAGCAAACAAGCTATGAAACATTATGCAGACAGAAGGCGAAGGGCACAGCCAAGTGCCATCAAAAAAGGGGATGTTGTCATTGTGCGTCAAAAACCAACCAGCAAGACTTAAGCTACTTATAATCCTGCACAATATAATGTTACTGATAAGAAAGGCAGCATGGTCACGGTAAATGAAATGGACACTTCATAACTCGAAATTCATCACATTTTAAAATCATACCGCAAAATGATGACAATGATCTTCCTCTGGTGGAAGACTTGGTACTCAATTGTGGAGAGAATCACCCGGAAGTGAGCAATTCTTCAATAATGGACGCATTCACTGAGCCCAGACGCTATCCAACACGAGAAAGGAGGGCTCCATCGTGGCTTATTGAAGAAGTGTAAAAGAGAATAGAAGAAAAAACATACAGAATTCTTTTTGGTTGTTGTTTTTTTTTGTCTGTTTGTTTTTTTTTTTCCCTCGGTGCCTGATTTGAATAGACTAAATAGGCCAAAACCGACATATATATTTATTGGACATTTTCACATTGTAACATTGTCAGTGTATTTCTTCTAAGTTTTAAAAAAAAAAAAAAGGGGGATGATGTAATGTACAATAATTAGATCTGCCTCTTTAACCTCCCTGGCGGTATGATTCTGTCAGGAATTTTATGCTAAAAGCGGTACCATTTTTTGCCATGGAAATTTGGTGTTATGTACAGTAGGCCTGCAATTCTTAGTAATTACCTGATCAAAGAAGACTCTAGCCTTCCTAGCGGTATTCCCGAGCCTGACTCGGGGTTAACATTCACTGCCAGAAGCAGTAAACCCGAGTCAAGCTCGGGCTTACTCGCGGTCGCGGCAGATGCAGTGAAAAAACCGCATCTGCCGCACTTGCCGCATAGCCGCCGCACTTGCGGCGCGGTTGCGGTAATCGCCATAGTAAGTATAGGGGGACTTGCGGCAGGTGCGGCAAGTGCGGTTTTGCACTTGCAGCAGGTGCGGCAGGTGCGGCAAGTGCGTTTTTTTCACCGCATCTGCCGCGACCGCGGGTAAGCCCGAGCTTGACTCGGGGTTACCGCTTCTGGCAGTGAATGTTAACCCTGAGTCAGGCTCGGGAATACCGCTAGGAAGGTTAAGAAAACTAGGTCTGGTGTATCATGGGTAATGAGAAGAAGGAGGTGGGAAGTTAAGCTTTAGTTTCACTTTGATGCATGGTGCTGAAAGACTGCTCTGTTATATGATGGAGAAAGATGGAAGACAAGAATAAAGTGCAGTTAAAGTTTACCATTGTGAATGCCTCATATCGTGTGGAAATTACAACCGCCAGGTTTTTAGCTTAAAAATATTGTTTTTTAATAATAAATACAGTGAGGAAAAGAGAAGTAATAAGAAACACCGCCGGGCACAAAATCATTAATGCGAATGTGCTGGAGTCCTAAGATGGCGCTGGACTCACTTCCTGTAATTGAGGGTAACTAGGGACGCAAAAACACTGGCGCATGCGCAGTAGAACATCAGAAACGCTGACATGGCGGCGATCAGCCTAAGACATGCTGAACATGAGATAAACTTAGGCTAGCTTCACATTTGCGTTTGTGTCTGCATGCTGATAGCATGCAGACACAAACGCTGTCAAAAGCAGGGTCTAAATGATGTGTCTGCAGCGGATAATGTCCTCCTGCGGAAACATCACTGTGGAGCCCGGCAGCCAATCAGCGGTGTCCGGGGGCGGAGATCAGCCCCGGAGATCTCCGCCTCCCGGCCGCCGGTAAGCTCCGGGACATGTCGGCGGGGAGAACAGCTGATTTGACAGCTGTTTGAATCTTCCCGCGCCGACACCGAGAGGAGATGTCGGCGCGGGAAGATTCAAACAGCTGTCAAATCAGCTGTTCTCCCCGCCGACATCGCTAGCAGATTACCAGCGGCGAGGAGGAGGACATCAGCAGAGCCTCAGCTGATCTCCCGGTGGCCGTCGGTGATCTCCTGTGACATCACCGGCGGCCACCGGGAGATTTTTCAATGGGTCCACAGCGCTCTCCTGCGCTGTCAAGCACAGAACACTGCGGACCCATTGAAAACAATGCAGATTTTGTGCGCTTGGGGACGCTTGCTGATCTTCCAAGGTCCCCGAGCGCACAAAAAAATGCTGCAAGCTGCGTCCCGGGTGCGGACGCTGGACACCGGAAGGAGCAGATATCGTCCGCATCCGCACCCGAATGCAGCAAACGCTGCCAAACGCAGGCACTATGCGTTCCTATGTTAAACATAGGAACGCAGTGCGCATGCGTTTGAATGCGTATGGGAACGCAGCATACGCTGCGTTCCCATACGCAAATGTGAAGGCACCCTTATTGTATCATGGTTTTTGGGACAAATAACTTGAATTAAGCACACACCTGGGTCATAATTGGTACACTTACTGATATCTACAGTAAGTAGGAGAACTAGCACCATTGTAATATAACTAACAGCTGTGTATGTATAAAACAGTCATAACACATTGTGTGAATAAGGTGTAAGATGTAGAAACACTGTATTTTTAAACTGTAATTAGATAATGCAAATTGATGATAGAGGATGTATAAAATACCCAGCATTAGCCATATGTGACTGCTGGAGGAAGGTCACGGGTTGACCGAAACGTCGCTAAAACATGCCTGAAGGCCATTAAAGGCTAAGAAAACATCCTGAGACAGAGTGCTGCAGTCTTTATTTTTTCATATATATGGTCTGTATATTTGGTGGCTGATCCCCATCCAAAGACTGATATTAGCACCTAGCTTTTTTGCTATATAAACCGCTGCTCTGTTTTTTCCAATTTATCTATCTATCTATCTATCTATCTATCTATCTATCTATCTATATATATATATATATAAAAATGGACAGCAGCACTTCCTTTAAAGTGGTAAATAGTAGATTTATTCCCCCAGGACCGCAATGTTTCAGCTAGAAGCCTTTCTCAAGCAGTTCAGTCTCAACAGGTATCAGATCAGCTATATCTCCCCGCTGACACCGGCGGGGATCAGCTGTAGCTCTGCATGATCTCACGGTGGCCACCGGGAGAGATTTCAATGAGATCCACAGCGTTCTCCTGCGCTGTCATGCGGAGGACACTGCAGATGCATTGAGATCCATGCATTTTTTGTGTGCTTGTGGGCGTTAGCGGATAAAACAAGCGCCGCGAACGCACAAAAAAATGCTCCATGCTGCATTTGGAGTGCGGTCAAAGGGCGCATAAATTATGCGCATCCAAACGCAAATGCGGCCAAATGCAGCCATACGCAGGCACATGCGTTCCCATGTTAAACATAGGATCACATGTGCGCAAGCGTTTGGCTGCGTTTGGTGCGCTGCGCTCCAAACGCAAGTGTGAAGGCAGCCATAGATAGAAGGATAGATAGATAGATAGATAGATAGATAGATAGATAGATAGATAGATATTGCAAAAAAAACAGAACAGCACAAAATAAGGCAAAAAAAGGGTGGAAGCCCTCCTATCATGAATCTTTGGTTCAAATTATGAGTGAAAAAAATGGACAGCAGCACTTCCTTTATAGTGCTGAATAGTAGATTTATTCCCTCAGGACCACAATGTTTCAGCTGGAAGCCTTTATCAAGCAGTACAGTCTCAACAGGAAGTATACAGGTACATAAAGCCCACAATGGGGTCAGTAATTAATACAATTAAGGCTGTGGTCATACATGTTAGCCATTTTTGCTCTTGATCCTGGGCCGGTCGACAGGGTAGGGGGTACTCGGATAGCGGGACAGGTGGTTACTTCAGTCTTCAGTGAAAGGGGGGGGGATCACGGCTGGTCGGTTCCCGGTTCCGTGCCCTGGACCCTCAATGGGTTGGGGTGATGATGAAGGGGAATGATAATGCAATGCCACCTGTGGTACCTGGTAATAGGGTTACCAGTGCTGCAGCTGGCCACTGAGGTGATGTAAATGCAGCTTTGGTAGTACAGCTCCCCACAGGTGGAGCTTTACCTCAGGGCAGTGGGGTGGATGAGGGGGTAGTAATCCTCACCCCCTGTGATGTTGTAGAAGCCCTCCGGGTGGCGAATAACTGAGATAGAGTCCAGATTAGCTCAGACAGTTCTTTCCTGGTACCGGACAGATGTTAAGGTACACAGTACAGTCTGGTTGAACAGGGTTGGTAGCCGCAGATCTTGGAGGACTTTCCAGAGTCTGGCAGTGGTGCCTTTAGTATGGCGTTCCTGGTCCTGTCCCTCTGTCTCTGTCTGTATTTGCCCCTCTTGAGCCAAGTCTCTAGTCCTCGGGGTCTGTTACCTAAAGTCTCTTACTTGTTGGTGTCATGCACCCAGCTGCTGGACCGATGTTGGTCTTTTTTAGGGGTGCTGAGGCTCCCTTGTGTTGAAAAAAATACCTCATCAATAATATTAGACCACTAAAAGGTATATAAAAAAACTCAACCGCATGATATAAGCAACTACAATGCATATGTTATTCAGTTACATCTTCATAGTTTAAGTTACAATATGTGTGATATTTTGTAGTCCACATTGAGACCATTAGGCTTCAGTGTATTTAGGCGATGAATTCATTCCACCTCATGTTTTTTATAATATAATAATAATAACAATAATATTTATTCATTTATATAGCACTATTAATTACATAGCACTTTACATGCATCAGTAATGCTGTCCCTATTGAGGCTTACAATCTAAACATCCTATCAGTATATCTTTGCAATTTGGGAGGAAACTGAAGTGCCCGGAGGAAACCAACGCAAACACAGGGAGAACATACAAACTCCTTGCAGATGTTGTCCTTAGTGGGAATTGAACCCAGGACCTCACTGCTGCAAAGGCTGCAGTGCTAACCACTTGAGCCACCGTGCCGCCCATCTTTTTCAAAAGATGTACCCTATCACTCCCACATCTCTGCACAGGAATGGTGTCAATAATACAAGATTTCAACTGGTGTTCAGTATGTTCCATATCCAAAAAGTGCTTAGGCACTGGTAGTTCCTTCCTCTTTTTCCTTAAGGTATGCCAGTGATGATTGATTCTAGTCTTAAAATCCCATGTGGTCTCACCAACATACCATAAGGAGCAGGGGGACTCAAGTAAATAGACCACAAATTCAGAGGAACACACCAAAAAATGCTTTAAGTCTTATCTCTCTGATGTTGCAGGATGCACAAAGGATGAACCCTTGATAATTAATTTGCAATCAATGCAAGACAGGGGAAACAACCCCTTCTTTTTGAGCCAGTTAGGTAAGTTTGTGTATCTTCCTTCAAGGAACCCAAATCCGATCGGATTAATTTATCTCCCAAATTCCGCCCTCTTTTGTAAGAAAGAAGTGGGGGTAATGGAAATTCCTTAATATGAGGCATACATTTGAAAAGCATGCCCCAATGTTTCCTTATGATCTTATCAATCTCCCCACTCTCATTACAGAATGTGGTTACGAATGGTATGCGTTCCGAACTCTCTTTCTTAGTTTTCCTTAAAAAGATAACTGACCACTCAACAAAATCTACTATCTTTTGTTTCCACAACAACTTTCTGGGATAGCCCCTAAGTTCAAATTTGTTTATCATGTCTCCAATGGACTTTTCTTGGGCCACACAGTCACTCACAATTTTCTTAACCCTGAACATTGACTATAGGGTATTGATTCTATTGTGCTCCTAGGATGGTGACTACTATACATAAGAAGGTCATTTTTGTCTGTTTTTTATATACAGGTCCGTACTGATGTTGTGAAAATCGTACTTAATAAGCACATCTAGGAACTGTAAGGGGGTGTTAGAGGAAACTAGATTAAATTTAATAGTTTCATCAATGGTATTGAGGAAATTATGAAAATCCATCAAAGCCTGTTGTGTCCCTGTCCAGAGGAGGAAGATGTCATCTATGTATCTCCACCACGTAGCCACCTGGTCAAAGTGGTGGGACACATAGATGATATCCTCCTCCAACACTATCATAACTGTATTTGCATATGCCGGCGCCATATTTGTGCCCATGGCGGTTCCTCTCTGTTGCAAAAAGTAGTCATCATCAAATAAAAAAGTTATTCCTGAGGACCCATTCTAACAACTGTAAGATGAAGGTACAAGATTTCTCTGACAAACCTGACTCTCCCAACTTTCTGTGTATGGTCTTTAATCCTCTGTCGTGGTCAATGGAGGTATACAAAGATACCACATCGAATGATGCAAGTATAACCTCACCTGGTACAGAAAGACCTTGAAGTCTACAAAGAAAGTCATTTGTGTCTTGTATGTTAGACTCCACTTCTCTTGCCAAGGTGTTTAACATCTGGGTAGCACGGTGGCTCAGTGGTTAGCACTCCAGCCTTGCAGCGCTGAGGTCCTGAGGTCCTGGGTTCTATTTCCCACCAAGGAAAACATCTGCAAGGAGTTTGTATGTTCTCCCTGTGTTTGCGTGGGTTTCCTCTCTGCACTCTGGTTTCCTCCCACATTTCAAAGACATACTAATAGGATATTTAGATTGTGAGCCCCAAGAGGAACAGTGTTGTAAATGTATGAAAAGCACTATGGAATTAATAGCGCTATATCAGTGTTCCCCAACTCCAGTCCTCAAGGCACACCAACAGGTCATGTTTTCAGGATTTCCTTATCATTACACAGATGATGGAATTATCCCCTGTACAAGTGATTCAATTATCACCTATGCAATCCTAAGGAAATTCTGAAAACATGACCTGTTGGTGTGCCTTGAGGACTGGAGTTGGGGAACACTGTGCTATATAACTGAATAATATATTGTCATATTTATCAAGGAAAATACCAATATTTGAGAAAATGGAATTTGACCCAGACACTATGGGTCTACCAGGAGGATCTACAAGAGACTTATAGATCTTAGGTAGAACGTATAAAACAGATGTTCAACCCCTGGCAAAAATTGTGTAATCACCTAGCTCGGATCTAAAAAGTCTGCATCTAGATCATGATACCCACCATAAGGCGTCTCTCTTTACCGACTATGTGCTCCTTTATGTTTCTCACCCGATTGTTTCGTTTCCAGCTTTACTGAGGGAACTTGGAACATTGCTCTTAGCAACTTCAAGGTTAATTACTCGAAAACGGAAGCAATGAACGTCTCTCTAGCCTCGTCAGTAGATGCTTCTTTGACACGGGACTTTCCATTTCGTTGGAAACAGGGCCACATTTCTTATCTAGGGGTGACCCTTCCCGATGACCCCACTAAATTATTTCATCTAAACCACAAGGTTATTTTGGATAATATAGGGTCCCTCCTTGACTCGTACAGGCCTTTGAAACTGTTTTAGCTTGGCAGGATCCATGTCATTAAAATGGACATCCTACCGAGATTTCTCTACATCTTTCAGGCTGTCCCTATTTGACCTGAAAGCTTGTTTTTCCATAGACTCTGTTCTCTGATCTCTAGATTTATCTGGAAGGAAATGAAGCCAAGGGTGAGTTTTAAGACTCTCTCAGCCTCTCGTACTGAGAGTGGTGCAGGGCTCCCAGAATTCCATAATTACTGTTTGGCGGCAGTGTTGGTGAGGCTTTTGGATTGGAAAAATAAGGTCAATTCCAAACAATGGATACAAATTCAACAGGCGAACTTGCACATCCCCCTGCACTACCTTCAATGGATCCTTTCACTCCTCACTTTAGATACGCTCAGGGCTTGGAGGACCCGTTTGGGAAGAGAGTCTGTGGCAGGGAAAGTGAGTTCTTTGACCCCTCTGTTTCGTAACCCGGCCTTTCCCCCTGGTCTAAATGCCCAGGCCTTCCTAGGTTGGAAGTTAGACGACGATGTGCGTGTTGGAGATATTTTAAAAACAGGGGATTTCCATTCCTTTGCAAATCTGCAAAAATCCTATCCTGATCTGCACTTGAAGTGGTGGGAACATTTACAGTTCAGGTCCTTCCTTCAGTCTGGAGATTTCCCTGGAGGCCCCAACATTTGCTTGCTCCCTATTGAAACTGTCTTTAAGGCAGAATGCCCGCCCACTAGGAGGATCTATACACTATACCGGATTTTTTCCTCAGTTGCAAAGGTAGATGTACCCACGTATAGGAGGGCTTGAGAAAGGGACTTGGGTAGGTCCATACCTGCTAGCGAGTGGGAAAGAAGCTTTCAAATGGTTCAGAGGCTGTCGGATACATGTGATGCTCGAGAGAAGTGCTTTTCGCTGCGATTTCGCTGGTATCTTACCCCTGACAGGTTACGTCTGTGCTTCCCGTCAGCGTCTGACTGCTGTTGGAGGTGTGGGTCTGAAGTAGGTACAATTCTCCACATATGGTGGGATTGCTCCCTGATCAAAGGATTTTGAAGTCAAGTGTTCCAAAATTATGGACTTGTAATGGGTAAGCACGTTGATGGCATCCCTGAAATGGCTTTGCTTTCCATGCTCCTGGATCAGTTAAATTACAGAAAAAGGATATTCTCCGATTTTGCCTCCCCGCGACGAGGTCTGTGTTTCCCCGCCAATAATCTTCTTCAATATTGTTTTGAGTAGCTTGATGGGTGCAGTTTTTGGAATGCTGCCACTTCTCGTTGTTTTCTGTTACATCGGCCCCTCAAGGCGACTTCAAATGTGATGTGGTCACTAGAAAAATTGTTTTGTAAATTTTGCTGGAAAAATTAGAAATTGCTGATGAACTTTGAACCCTTATAACTTCCTAACTAATTTTTTTTTTTCCAAAATCATGCTGATGTAAAGTAGACATGTGGGAAATGTTATTTATTCACTATTTTGTGTCAAATAACTCTCTGGTTTAACAGAATAAAAAATAAAAATTTGAAAATTGCAAAATTTTCAAACTTTTTGCCTAATTTTTGTTGTTTTCACAAATAAATGCAAAAATTATTGACCTAAATTTACTACTAACATGAAGCCCAATATGTCTGGAAAAAACTATCTCAGAATCGCTAGGGTTCGTTGAAGCGTTCCAGAGATATTACCTCATAAAATGACACTGGTCAGAATTGCAAAAAATAGCAAGGTTTTTAGGGTCAAAATAGGTTGGGTGGTGAAGGGGTTATTTGTATTAATTACTGACCCCATTGTGTGGTTTATGTACCTGTATACTTCCTGTTGAGACTGTACTGCTTGATAAAGGCTTCCAGCTTAAACATTGCGGTCCTGAGGGAATGAATCTACTATTCAGCACTTTAAAAGAAGTGCTGCTGTCCATTTTTTTCACTCATAATTTGAACCACGGATTCATGATAGGAGGGCTTCCACCCTTTAAATGCCTTATTTTGTGCTGTTCTGTTTTTTTTTTTTGCAATATCTATCTATCTATCTATCTATCTATCTATCTATCTATCTATCTATCTACAAAACAGAAAAAAACTGCACAGCACTCACAGACATAATGTGAACTGGTGCCAGCAGGGACACTGGGTCAAACAACTAGAAAAAAAATTCTCTGCAGCACTCAGCTACTACTAATGTGCAAACATGCTAACAAGCGGTATATATTTGAGGAAAAAATTTAAAAACTTACGTTTTTTTCAAAAAACTCAAAAATCTTGTTTTTTTATTTTCTTGGGTTCTTAGTACACACATTGGCCAATGTCCGTTTGCTCATCAGCCGCGACAAGGCGACCCCAGGTCTGATGAGTCCTAACGCTGACATCCCTGTCCTCCTTTTCCTCCCTCACCCACTCTCAAGTGGGTGGACACTATCTCAACCTAAGACCACCTGTGGGTGATGAGGGTGCAAGTTGCAGTCATGGAGCCAGATTCTCCATTCGTTATACACAAAACAGAAAAAAACTGCACAGCACTCACAGACATAATGTGAACTGGTGCCAGCAGGGACACTGGGTCAAGCAACTAGAAAAAAATTCTCTGCAGCACTCAGCTACTACCAATGTGCAAACATGCTAACAAGCGGTATATATTTGAGGAAAAAATGTAAAAACTTACGTTTTTTTCAAAAAACTCAAAAATCAGCACTCATGACTGCTTGAGAAAGGCTGTGTGCCGAAACGTTGCAGTCCTAGGACTATTAAACCCACATGAATTTACTGAAGGAAGTGCTGCCTTTCATTTTTTACATCTATCTATCTATCTATCTATCTATCTATCTATCTATCTATCTATCGCTGCCTTCACACTTGCGTTTGGAGCGCAGCGCACCAAACACAGCCATACGCTTGCGCACATGTGTTCCTATGTTTAACATGGGAACGCATGTGCCTGCGTATGGCTGCGTTTGGCCGCATTTGCGTTCGGATGCGCATAATTTATGTGCCCTTCGACCGCACTCCAAATGCAGCATGCATCATTTTTTTGTGCGTTCGCGGCGCTTATTTTATTTGCAAGTGCCCGTAAGCGCACAAAAAATGCATGGATCTCAATGGATCTGCAGTGTCCTCCGCATGACAGCGCAAGAGAACGCTGCGGATCTCATTGAAATCTCTCCCGGTGGCCGCGGGTGATCACCGGCTGCCACTGTGAGATCATGCAAAGCCACAGCTGATCTCCCGCCGGTGTCAGCGGGGAGATACAGCTGATCTGACAGCTGTTTAAATCTCCCACGCTGACACCGAATAGCGATCAGCTGTTTCATACCTCCTGCACTGATATCACCCTATTCGGTGTCAGCGTGGGAGATTTAAACAGCTGTCTGATCAGCTGTATCTCCCCGCTGATACCGGCGGGAGATCAGCTGTGCTGGGAGGAGGAGATCTCTGCCGCTGATCTTCGCCTCCCGGCCGACCCCAGAGACAGCTGATTGACTGCAGGAGAACCATACTAATGTGAACGCATGCGGAGATTCTCAGCTGCGTTCACATTAGTATGGGCTTCGTTTGCATGCATTTGCGTCTGCATGCCCTCCGCATGCAGACACAAACGCAAGTGTGAAGGCAGCCTATGACCTGTCTTGGTCTTAGAGACAATTATTACATCTAGTTACTACTAATCAAATTCTACTGTTACTGTTCGGTTCCGCTATATCAGTTTGACTTCAATACTGCAGCTTACTACATTCGACACGTGTACAAATTCATTCGATCTCCTGCACCAACATCATCTGCTTTTGCTGTAAACATACTGTAAGCTTAAATGGAGAAGAGATACGAAATGACAGGATACTCAGACCATTGATCCCGCAGGTGAAGTAGTATCTGTACCTTTGTTGAGGGAGGAGGAGATCATCAAACAGTTTGAGATCTTAATTGTCTTGACTATGCTATCCCTTTCTTCCCAGGGTTTCTCCCATCTACATCTACTTATATAAAAGTACTTGGAAAGAGAGCTGTATTTAAAGATTTACATTCGCTGCTATAGCAAAGTTCACTTTGTGAAGAAGAAAGACATGTACTTACTATTAGACTACGGGCCGACCTAGTAGATTATTTCTGCACCAAATCTGCATCTACTGGCAGGAAAAACAATGCAGAAAAAATGCTCGACTTTTAGAATTTAGCATGCATTTTTCAGTGAGTTTTTCCCATGTCTGACATTGGCCCCACATTATGAATATTGGGCTCAGTGCCAGCAGCTAATACAAAGCTGGCACTAACCCCTTTATTACCCATCATCCCAGTGCCACTAGGGCTGCTGGAAGAGGCGGGTAAAGCACCTGGCTCTGCGAAAAAATTTAGGGGAGGCTGCGGGCTGCAATTTTCAGCATGGATGACCCAGAACTCTTGGGCTTTACCACACTGAGAATCCCAGCCCCTAGCAGCCTGGGCTTTACTTTGGCTGGCAATCAAAAATAGGGTTAAACCCATGCATTTTTTTTTATTATTATTTATTTAAATAATTAAAAAACAATAATGGGCTTCCCTGTATTTTGATTGTCAGCCAAGGTAAAGCCAGGCAGCTGGGGGTGGCAACCCTTAGCTGTCCACCTTATCTTTGCTGAGAATTAAAAATACAGCAAAGCGTTAAATCGTTTTTTTTTATAATCATTTATTTATTTTTACAGGACTATGATGTTAGTCAACGGGTGAGGGGTGAAACAGCTAATTACAGACGCTGTCACAGAGAATGGGTGTCTGAGATTGGCTATTGGAGTAACCTGAAAACAGCCCATACATTCTAGCATCTACCCAGCACGGGAGATGTTAAAATGTATTAGCTGTTTTCAGGTTACTCCAACAACTAATAACAGAAGCTCATTCTCTGTGACAGCACTTGTGAGTAGCTGTTCTGACCTTCACCAGTGAATATCCAGGAAGTTAATGAGTGGCCCTGAAGTACAAGCTGGAGGACATTTGGACGTTGGTAAGTATAATTATGCTGCTTAATCACTGTGTTCATTCTAGTTACAGCCCCCCATCTCATATCTGTAAAGTCCGAGTTTGGGGTTTAGCATTCAAGTCACGTTCAGCCCCGAATTCGGAAATTAAAAAAGGTCTAGTTGTGTCCGCCAAACCCAAACGTTGGTGGGTTTGCCCATCACTAATCCCCAACTGTAACTTCTACACAGCCCACTACTATCCCTTCACATAGTATAATTGCCCCACACAGCCCACAATATGATGGACCCCACACAAACCTTCATGCTGTATAATTGCATGCCTTCAGTATAATGGCCTACAGGTAACTTGGTCACTAGTGGCAGTGAGTTCGCCAAGGTTTTAACTGAATGTTGGAATCAATTGGTCGAAATATTGTATTCTCATTCAGTGTTCCCTAATGTTTATTACTATCTGACCATTAATATGGTCTCACACCATTTCCTCTGTTGATGAAGTAGCTAGGTTACTGGAACACAGACCATATTCACATATTATTAAAGCAATTGTACTTATACTTTAATAAAGCGATCTGGAGACATACTTGTATGTCCAGATCTAGTTAGGGATGATCGTGTAACTATCATTGACCTATCGATGGCCAAAAATGTTCTAAACCATTAAGACTCTCCTCTTTTCCTTTCCTGTAGTGGTAGATGTGTGGTTTGGCATATTTCATGCTGTACTATTAAGAGTTGTGATGATTGCTGTGATAGTGTGATGGTACAAAATCACACATAGCACCTTATTGCCGTTAATGGCTCACATACAACTTGCACATGGCACTTTAGGTTGACCAACAATATAGCCAGTGAACTGTAACTAAATGCTGTAATAGTTGAATATTGAAACTTACCTCATGTATATTAATGAATGTTGCCGTCTCTCCACTTGTTATTTAAAAATTGTACATACCATCAGCCCCTTGGTCCTCTGTAATTAATTCTTTAAATAAATTACATTCTCAATATGAGCTTTAGATCGTTTTTTTTTTAGATATGTTATGGTTCCTTTAGCGATTGCCCAATAATCCTCTTTACTATAGTGTGGACCGTAAATGGTCACACCTAGTTATATGTTACACCAACTATATGTGCTGAGGTTTTTAGTACTAATCCCATCTAGTTATGCAGATATGCAGAGTAAACATTAAGAACGTCAAACCTTGTAAGTTCCAAAACTCAAGTAATCGAGCCCCACTTTTGATTACTGGTAATTATTATTTTTTAAATGCACTATGCACATTATTATAAATTGCACAGCACTCAACAATAATTCACTTTGTTTACGTGTTGTATTGCTTACTATCTGATAAACCACTTACCGTATTTTTCGCTTTATAAAACACACCTGATTAAAAGACGCACCCCCAAATTTGATTAAGGAAAAGAGAAAAAAATAATTTTTAATGTTAAATAGGGTCCGTCTTATAATGTTAGTGTCCAACTAACAAATCATATAGGGTATTTGTCCCTCATAGCCCCCTCATCCTGGTACATTGTCCCTCATCCTGGGATATAGCCCCCCATCCTAAAATTAGCCCCTTAATCTGGATATGGCCCCTTTAAATTGGATATAGAACCCTTGTGCTGGCACACATCCCCCGGTGATGCCACATGTCCCCTATTGCTGGCACACGTTCCCCTGTGCTGGCACATGTCCCCTATTGATGGCACACGTCCCTCATGGCTTGCACATGTCATCTATAGCTGACAAACATCCCCTTTGGCTGGCACACATCCCCTATGGGTGGCATACATCCCCCATGGCTGACACACATCCCCCTTTGGCTGGCACATGTTTCCTTTGGCTGGCACACATCCCCTTTGGCTGGTACACATCACCTATGGCTGGCACACATCCCCCTGTGCTGGCACATGTCCCCTTTGGCTGGCACATGTCCTCTTTGGCTGGTACACATCCCCCTGTGCTGGCACACATCCCCTATGGCTGGCAAATGTCCCCTATGGCTGGCGCACATCCCCTATGGCTGGCACACATCCACCTGTGCTGGCAAATGTCCCTTTGGCTGGCACACATCCCCCTTTGGCTGGCACCTAGTCCCCCTGTGCTGGCAAATGTCACCTTTGGCTGGCACAATCCCCCTTTGGCTAGCACAAGTCCCCCTGTGCTGGCAAACATCCCCTTTGGCTGGCATACATCCCTTTTGGCTAGCACACATCCTTTTTGGCTGGCACATGTCCCCCTTTGGCTGGTACATGTCCCCCTGTGCTGGAAAACGTCCCCTTTGGCTGGCACACATCCCCCTTTGGCTGGCACAAGTCATCCTATGCTGGCACATGTCCCCTTTGGCTGGCATATGTCCCCCTTTGGCTGGCACATGTCCCCCTGTGCTGGCACATGTCCCCTTTGGCTAGCACAAGTCCCCCTGTGCTGTCACATGTCCCCTTTGGCTGGCACAAGTCCCCCTATGCTGGCACACATCCCCTTTGGCTGGCACACGAACCCCCTGTCCTGGCTATGGCCCCCATGCTGCTGCCCATACTAAAATAAAAAACACTTTACTTACCCTCCTCCAGCACTGTCCTCCATGTCTCCCTGCTTGCCACTGCGCTCCTTCACTTCCTGGTTCTCGGTGCCAGTCATGTGATCAGCACAGCAGAGAGACATCATCTCTGCATGCCCGATCACAGCGGCATGGAGGGAGAGCGGGGAGACACCGGTAGATCAGCGGAGGTAAGAAAAGCTTTTTTATTTTAGTATGGGCAGCAGCATGGGGGCCATATCAAACAGGGGGGGCATGTGCCATCACTGGGGGGTGGAGGCACATATAATATGAGCTGCTCCCCCAGTCAATCACCGTGGTGCAGTTTCAGCACCATGGTGATGGACAGCGGCAGTGCATGTTAGATGAGTGGGAGCAGGAGATCACCGGCTGCCTCCTGCAGCCTGCCCCAGCCTGTCCCAGCCTCCCCCGGCCCCCGAATAGGTTCCAGAGCTCACTCACCTCTCCTGCAGTATAACCCATATATTTGGATTATAAAACGCAACCCCCACTTTCCCCAAAATTTGGAGGAACAAAAGTGTTTGTCTTATAATCCAAAAAATACGGTAAGTCATTTCACAAATTTGTGATACTTAGTATACACTAATATTATGAAGGTTTTTTAACTATGTGTTTGATTCATGCAACTGTAAATATATGATATGTAAACCTATTTGTAATTTCAAAAAGGTTCAGATTGTGACTCAAAATGTCACCACTTTGGTCAACCAAGTCCAGTAGATTTGCACTTTGTTTCTAAAGTTCTGCCTGCTTTTTTTCTATTTATTGAAGCGGCTGAGTGTACATATTGGAGGGCTGACATAGAAAAAAACTGAAAAAGCCTGATGTGGTTTCATTTCTACTATCTATCATGTCATCAAGATTCAACATGGACATTACTACAACAATGAAACTCTAACACTTCATAAACTACTTATAAGTCTATTAAACATCTATTTATAGCTTTATATAAACTATTACAATAGCTTTTGATAAAAATTATATGGCCATATTTCCTTATGGGACTTGAAGAAGATAATTTCTACAGTCAAGATCGTAAACAGAAGCAACTTATAAATGACATGGAGAGAATATAACAAATCTGTTCAATTGTAGGTTGGGTTAGGGGATAGTAGGAACAAATTTGTATCTGCTGTCTTTTATTTGGACTAATAGCGACTATACAAATGGCATAGAATTAGGGTGAAGTTTGAATGACCTTTTGGAGAACAATTGCCATATCATACATATTATAGTTCATGTTTGGCATTACAGCTATTCACATTGGCTGTGTATGTTTAATTAAACCAGCTAAAACACAAACAGTCTTTCTGGGGGCACTCTGGGAAGTTCTGAGAGCATTCTTTCAAGGAAAGTTATTGCATAGCTAGATTATTAGGATAAAATCATCCAGTCTATTAAAAAAAAAAAATCTGTCATTGGATGACTAAGGATGCTTTCCCATCACCGGTATTGCAATTTCGTAGTAGATCCGGCAGATGTCACCGCTCCTACCGGATCTACCGTGGAACGGCCGACTTGCAGAATCAATCCGGCGAGCTTGCAGTAAGGTGCGGCAAGTGCAGTATTGCTGAATCCGGAAGATCCGGCAATTGTGGCCGTGCAAAGTGCTGCAAGTGCCGGATTCGGCAATACCACTGCCGCACCCCGACCGCAAGCCCCATAGAGAATAAATGGGGCTTGATGTATCGGTGCTGCAAGTCGGCCATTACACGGTAGATCCACCAGGTGTGGCAACATCTGCCGGATCTACCACGAACTTGCAATACTGCTAATGTGAAAATATCCTTACAAAAATGTCTGTTGCACTATTTCACCCAATAAAATTTCACCCATCTTCATTAACATTTGTCTAGTGTGCATGGGTGCCATAATTACAAATGTCCATTTACAGTGAAAGAAATATTTATTTGATCCCTTGTTGTTTTTGTAAGTTTGCCCACTGACAAAGACATGAGCAGTCTATAATTGTAAGGATAGGTTAATTTTAGCAGTGAGAGAAATAGAATATCAAAAAATAAATTCCAAAAAATCCCATTGTCTAAATTATATAAATGTATTTGCATTTTGAAGAGAGAAATAAGTATTTCATCCTCTACCAACCATTAGGAGTTCTGGCTCCTACAGACGAATTAGACTCTCCTAATCAACTTGTTACCTGCATTAAAAGCAGCTGTATAAAAGACTTCTGTCCATACACTCAGTCATTTAGACTCTAACCTCTGCAACATGGGCAAATTCAAATAGCTTTCTAAGGATGTCAGGGAAAAGATCCTAGACCTGCACAAGGCTGGAATGGGCTACAAAACCATAAGTAAGATACTGGGTGAGAAGGAGACAACTGTTAATGCAAGTAAGGAAATTGAAGAAATACAAAATGAGTGTCAATTGACATCGATCTGTTGCTCCGTGCAAAATCACACCTCGTGGAGTATCCAGTATCATGAGGAAGGTGAGAGATCAGCCTAAAACTACACGGGGAAAACTTGTTACTGATCTCAAGGCAGCTGGGACCACTGTCACCAAGAAAACCATTGGAAACACATTATGCCATAATATATGAAAATCCTGCAGTGCCCACAAATACCCACTGTTCAAGAAGACACATGTACAGGCCCATCTGAAGTTTCCCAATGAACACCTTGGTGATTCTGAGAGTGATTGGGAGAAGGTGATGTGGTCAGATGAGACAAAAATTGAGCTCTTTGGCATTAAATCAACTTGCCGTGTTTGCAGTAAAAGAAATGCTACCTATGACCCAAAGAACACTATCCCCACAGTCAAGCATGGCAGTGGAAGCTTTATGTTTTGGAGGTGTTTCTCTGCTAAGAGTACAGGACTACTTTATCACATCAATGGGACAATGGATGGAGTCATGTACTGTAAAATCCTGAGTGACAACCTCCTTCCCTCCTCTAGGACATTAAAAATGGGTCATGGCTGGGTCTTCCAGCATGACAATGACCCAAAGCATACAGCCAAGGCAATAAAAGAGTGGCTCAAAAAGAAGCACTTTAAGGTCATTGAGTGGCCTAGCCAGTCTCCAGACCTTAATCACTTAGAACACTTATGGAGAGAGCAGAAGCTCTAGTTGCCAAGTGACATCCTCAAAATCTTAATGATTTAGAGATTATCTACAGCAGTGCCGGGACAAGGCATTTTGGTGCCCTAGGCAGGTAAGGCAAACGGCGCCCCCCCGTGGCCACGCATTGGGCAATAAAGTCCACTTTTTTCTATTTTTTGTGCTGTTTTTCCTTTTTTTACACTCTCTCTATTATATATTACATACACACACACACACACACTTGAGACTGCTGTGGGCTGAATACACAATAGCTGTATCAGTCACGGTTCTGATGATTCTTGGTGCCAGCACCAATCTGTCCACGGTGTTTCTGGAGAGCTGCAGCTTGCAGATTGCTTCAGGGTGCCCCCTTCCTGATCACCAGCGCTCCGGCATTCAGCCTGCTGAGCACTCAAACAACCCAGTCCACACTTCCAGTTAGCGGTTCATCACTTCCGGTTAGCGTTATAGAAATGAAGTTGCAACATCGTAGGATCAACGGTGTTTATTCCCTCTTCGTGTGGTCTTACATGGTGCGGGTGGGAGGACGGGGGGGTTCTCAAAGGCGATGGCCGTTTCACACCGCAAGTGGCGCTTCAACAGGCATATAGTCCACCATATGCCTGTTGACTATATGCCTTTTGAAGCGCCACCCCACAAAGAGTGAATAAACACCGCTGATTGTGTGTTGCAACTTCTTTTCTATAACGCTAAACACAATAGCTGTATATACAATAGAGAATACAGAATAGAGACAGCTGCTACCTGTATACACAATAGAGATGGCTGCGGACCGTATACACAATGGAGACTGCTGCTGGCTATACATACAATAGAGAATACACAATAGAAACTGCTGCTGGCCATACACAATAGAGAATACACAATAGAGACTACTGCTGGCCGTACGCAATAGAGAATACACAATAGAGACTACTGCTGGCCGTACGCAATAGAGATGGCTGCCAGCCATATAGACAACATCCCAACAGCTTCCCTCCATTCCGACAGCCTCCCTCCATCCTGATAGTCTCCTTCCTTCCTTCCTCCATCCCGACAGCTTCACTTCATCCTTCCTCCATCCCGACAGCCTCACTTCATCGTGATAGCCTCCCTCCATCCCAACAATGTCCCTCCATCCTGACCACCTCCCTCCATACTTCCTCCATCCCAACAGCGGTCCTCCATCCTGACAGCCTCCCTCTATCCCAATAGCCTATTCCATCCTGACAGCCTCTCTCCATCCTTCCTCCATACCAACAGCCTCCTCCATCCTGACTGCATCCCTCCATCCTGACAGCCTCCCTGTCTCCCCACAGCCTCCCTGTCTCCCCACAATCTCCCTGTCTCCCCACAGTCTCCCTGTCTCCCCCTCAGCCTACCTGTCTCCCCCTCAGCCTCCCTGTCTCCCCCACAACCTCCCTGTCTCCCCACAGCCTCCCTGTCTCCCCACAGCCCTCCTGTCTCCCCCACAGTCTCCCTGTCTCCCCACAGTCTCCCTGTCTCCCCACAGTCTCCCTGTCTCCCCCTCAGCCTCCCTGTCTCCCCCACAGCCTCCAGCATAACTTACCATTGGGGGGAGCTGTGGATGCGGAGCAGGGGTGCCGGAGCCCGGAGGGCACATCTGCAGGACGCTGCCTGCGAGGAGTAGTTGCGGGCCTGCGGCAGCTACCGGTGGGCGCCGCCATGTTCTTTGTGGCCGGCGCCCACTAACAGTACAGCCGGTCGGTGGAAGCTGAGACTTCAACAAAATGGCCACGGCTAATTGGAGACCGCGGCCATTGTGTAGAGGTCTCAACCTCTATTGACCGGCTGTACAGTTAGTGGGCGCCAGCCACCAAGAACATGGCGGCGCCCACCGTTCCCTGCCGCAGCTTCTCCCCGCAACTCCAGGGTCGGGCAGTGGTGACCGGACTCCGGTCAGGCGGGAATGCACCCTGCACAAGATGGCGCCCTAGGCGATCGCCTAGTTTCGCCTAGCTGTCGTCCCGGCCCTGATCTACAGAGGCATGGACTAAAATTCCTCCTGACATGTGCGCAAACCTCAAAATCAACTACAAAAACCATCTAACTGCTTTGCTTGCCAACAAGGTTTTGCCAACAAGTATTAAGTCCTGTTTGCCAGAGGGATCAAGAACTTATTTCTCTCTTCAAAATGCAAATACATTACATAATTTATACAATGTGATTTTCTGTATTTTATTTTTGATATTCTATTTCTCAATGTTAAAATTAACCTACTGTTAAAATATAGACTGTTCATGTCTATGTTGGTGGGAAAACTTACAAAATCAGCAAGGGATTTAATAATTATTTCCTTTACTCTATGTTTATTGTGCTTTCTAGCGTTATTGGATACTGAAATTTATATTACCTGACTTTTTTCAGTAAATAAGCGACACTTAACTTAATTCTACTTTAAAGGACAAAACAAATGCTAATTCTCAGAAGTACGGTACCTTTATGTGCAACTAGTGTGACAAACTGTGGGCATTATTTCCTCGGCATGAACTATGATATATTTGAGGTCTGCTGTACTTATCATCAGTACAATTAAAGGATATATATACGGTACTTTTCAATTGCAGACAAACTTGAGCTTTCAGGTCAATTTAGCGCTAAACACTACTATTTTTTATATTTGTGAATAAAAGAACATAATTAAAGGGTCTTTAAAAAAGTTGAGTTCTAGATAATTTTTGGCCATAACAATGATAATCATGACCTAAACGTTTGAGTGTCAACATTCTTTCTGATAAAAAAATTCTAAGGTGACTTCCCATATCCTCATTTCAGAAGATAAGTATTACTAATACACCTGGTATCCAGTACATTGGATTTGTTTTAGTTATCCTCCTAAATCTTCTTTCTTCTTTTCTTCTCTGATCCACTTGAGAAAGACGCATCTGTGCGTCGAAACGCGTTGTGGCATACTGGACCCCTGCTGTTCGTGCAATAAATTATCGGTAATCTAATCACCAACCCGTGGTTTCTTTAGCGCTCCAATCCTCTGACACCGCTTGTTTTTCTATTTCCTAAATCTTCTTTGTCTTATTACTATTGTATGAATTTGTATAACAGAATTCTGGTACAGGGCTTATAAAATGCATGTGCTTGACATTTTTCTTTTATTTTTTAACTATGCAATGATTCTTTGTAGACAGTCAAGTACTTAAAAACAGAGCGGTTGGATTTTTTCCAGAACACTCAGCTTAGTTAGGTTTTGCCAGCAAATTATAACTTCTAAGCTCCAGAGCAGATAATTAATGTGCTTGACATTAAACATACTAAATATTCATTATGATAATCATCAGGATCTCTTAAATTGTGTTACTAATATGTTTTTAATTGTTGTATTACTGGATTACATGTATTAAAGATGTAAGCTTCAATGTTCTTTTATAGCCTGGCAATAAAATGTTAGCTGTTACAAAGCTTATCTCTTAAAATATGATTCTTCTGGGTAAGAATAAGGTTCAACTTTATTAAGAGCCAAAAGCTAGGTGCTATTTTTATCTAGTTCATCTGAGGCCTAGGCACAAGGGAGGTGAAATGGTAGAAAGAGTTGGGTGCATGGAACTGAAGTTCTCCACACTCCCAATGCACAATGCACAAAATGTAGACATTGGCCAGTACAATGTAGAGTAATAAATTAACATGCAAATACAAGTGTTTGGGAGGCCAGGGCAATACGTGAAGGCCTTGACAGTTATGGCAAGTGAGTCTAAGTCTCAGCTGCGCGGTAGCCCTGCTTTAGCTGAGCACACCCCAGCTTCCACCCCAGTGCAACAGTTCAGTTTGTTTTTACCCTCGGCGAGGGTTAAAGTAGACAAAGAGCCTATTTCCATTATAAACAGTCTTTTACTTGCAGTAACACATGACTCCCACTGAACAGAGACATCACGTGCACAAATCTTGAACCTTCCATACTTTGAGGCAATTACTTCAGTGGAATTTAGTGCAGACAGCTCCGGCTGTTCTGGTATCTCAACATTATTGTGCCATCCTTCTCACAGCATTGTGCTTTGCCTCAAATTCATAAAGTCTCTCCACAGCATCCACCCTTTCCCACTCTCAGGCAAACGTCCAGAAGACCAACCAGGGCTGCCAGTAAAAAAATGTTCCTTTGATGTAAGCATGCTGACGACTCGTTCGCCCCACCTAAGACACAGCACTTTACACACTTTGCTCTGGTGACACTTTCTGCTTCTCACACACATGCAGGCTCTTTTGTTGCTGGACACATATCAAGCAGCCTAATACTTTTACTTTGCTCACTAGCTGGTTTACCCTCAGTTTACCTGCAGGAGTGAGGAACAGCAGCACTAGTATTTTGCATATAATTAAACACACAACTCTTAAGCATGGTGTCTCGCTGGGTGTAGGGAGACACCCAGCGCAAGACAATGAGAGGGAGGGCGGAAGGAATCCCTGATGCTAAGGCCGAAAGGGGAGATGGTGACCCTTAGATAAACTAGCGCTGACATCTTGCTCCCCTAACATTCCTACACAGTTTTCACAACTGTCGCCGAACGGGACTGCCCTAGCTATCCCTGGACTACAATTACACAGGGATCAGAGCGGGTGATCACTAGTCGGCCCAGGTAGCAACTAAAGAAACACGCAAGGGAAACAAAGAGGGAAGAGATACACTTAGCTTGAGCAGATCCAAGCAGCAAATCAACAAACTCCAGGAAACACTGCTTTGAGCTAGGACGCAACCAGAAACACCAGAACAGCTACCACCAGCAGTGCATCCTGGAAGCCAAGAAGTATAAGTAGGCAGCTAAAGAGAAGATTCGCTGGGTCCTAGTGACCTCCAGCTATCATTAGGACAGAGATGCATCTTAAAGGACTGAGATATAATTTAGGATTTTGACTGTTTGGCCAAATGCTGCAACCTTTTGCGAGTTACCTCAACAGCCTCATCTGTGCCTCCAGATACACCCATGACACATGGACATAGAAACAGTATATCCCCCTGTTGGTCCACAACACTGATCTACAAAACAGGGGGAACACAGGGGGCACAAATACAACAGGGAGGGCCCTGGTCTTAGGGGACTGGGGAAAGAGAGGCCTCCTATACTCACCTGCAGTTGTGCGCTGATCTCCCTAACATCTCAATTTGGGTTCTTTCACCTCGTCATTGAGCAGGATACCTAGTCCCTCATTGGCCCTGAAGTTAACCCTCACTAGGTAGATGGCTGGTGGAAGCACTAGTCCCAACCGCTATACTAAAACCAACAAGATGGTAATGAAGACATACAGAGAAAACACCAACATGACTTTACTGCTGCTTGCACTCTCCAAGGCAGCAGAAGGCTTGGCAACTGTGAGCTCTTTAGAATAGCTCCTTCCACCCGGGTACCATGGGTAGAAATTAAGTTCAATCACCATCAAGGAATGCTGGATCATGTGATGAAGTAAAGGAGATGTGAATGGCCACAAAGTAGCCTAACTTGGGTAGAGCATCTAGGAGTTTTGCTAGAAAACAGAAACTGACATTAACTCCTGCATTGTCAAAGGAAAGAAACATGTTAAATATTAAGTCTCAATAAAGGAATGAGACTCAGGTCCCAAAGTTGTCAAAAGTCTTAAAGGCACCAGAGAAAAATGTGACAGTACCACCTCTTAAACGAGGGGCCACTGAACCCTAATGACCGGAATTCTCTGGATTACACATACGGAAGGAATGCTGTGAACTACCTGTGTTTACTTCAGTTAACACCTGTCCCTTAAGGTTACAACCTGAGCAGCTTGGTAATGATGGAACAAATGTTGGCTCTTGAGACACAACACATCCCTTGAACCATGACCTGTGAAAAACGTCATGGATACTAGGTACTGGGGGTAGCTCTAGACGGCCGGTCGAAGGATTAACCATGTTTGTTAGCCAATACAGATGGACAAACCTAGAGTCCAGAGCCCCCAAAGCACACTTCCATTAGATGGCATAAGTGGACACCTACACATAGTCATTCACATGCATGTCAGGAGCTGATTGTATATTGTCAAGCAAGTGTCTTCTGGAACATGTATATCCTGTTGAAGGACCGACAGCTGAGACATCATCCTGGAACTTGTAAGTTCTACCCTCCAAACCAGAAAATTCTGTGGGGATGACCACCCCCCATCCACCACCTCTCCTAGAGGGACACATAGGCCTAAAAAGAACCTGTACAGAAGGAGAAAATGCACCACTTCTCTCTGTTTGCACCTTATTCACATTAGCCGGAAGAGAGGGAATAATGAAGGAAACATACACGTCCAGGTTGACATCCTCCACACAACCTGGAGGAGGCAGCTTTTTAGATGTTTGTCTGGGTATTGATGGACAAACCCCATTGAAGTGACCCTTAAGCCCACTGTAGAAGCACACCCTCATCCTCTGGCGAGCTACATGCGATCTAACATGAGGTGACAACCCTCCTAGCTGCATCGGTTCATCCACCTGCACCTGTAGGACCTCCTTCATATGGAGAACAACGAGGGGCAGGGTCTGTGTGGATCTCTCCCTAAGGGATCTATTCACCCTGCTAGCAAGGGTTTTGCAGCCTCCAATGACTTTGGAGTCCCATATTGAGCCTTGGAGTCCTGAAGTCTTGCTGATAAACCCAGATAGAAATTATTCTTTAGGCCAGGGTCATTCCACTGAGTGGCAGTGGCCCACCTCTGGAACTTTGAGCAATACTCCTCAGCCAGCTGTGTCCCCTGCGGGAGCCTACAGAGTTTTGACTTAGCCAGTGAAATGCCATCAGGGTCATCATATACAAGGGCCATAGCCGCAAAAAACTCATCTACCAATTGCAAAGATGAAGTCAGTTGGTAGAGAGAAGGCCCAGGACTGGGATCTGTCCGCAAAAAGGTGATAACGATCCTCTGCTCTGTTCGTTACTCCCTGATAAACGAGAGTGGAGCATGAAGTACAACTTGCAGGCGTCATGAAACACCCAAAACTTTTCATGCCCCTCAGAAAAGGGAGGGGTAACTTGTGTTCTAGATGGGAATGGGCATGACCCGAGACTAGGAACCCAGCAATATGCTGCTGCACTATCTGTGAACACAGACCAGTAACTTCTTCAGAGAGGGTCTGGAATAAGTTAGTGAGAGCTGCAGCTTGAGCCATAGAGATGCAAAAAAAATGAAGGCTGGTGATTATGTTACGCCATGGACTAGAGTGCGTCCTGATAAAGTGCATTAAAAAGGCGACCAGATTAATGATATCTGGCAAACAACAAACTACAAAACGGGAGAAAAATGCAAAAGGTAGGGCCCTGGTCCTAGGGGATGGGGCAAAGGGAAACCTCCAGCACTCACTTGCTGTTGTGCCCTGACGTCTCTACTTACCCTATACGGGTAAAACACTGGAGCTGCTGGCAGGTCACAGACAGACCGGAGTGATGCTGGAAAAGGATGAAAGTGATGAAAGTTGAGCATATAGTTATATTTAAAGCACCACTACAGCTGTGTAATAAGAACAAAAAAATGCTATAGTGCTGCTTTAATTTACATATTAATTTTTCGGCCAACTTCACACCATGGTGTGATCAGATCCGGGGCTGTCCGATGTGAATCGGACAGCCCCGGACCCGATTTGCAAACAGAACCGGAGAGCAAATATGCCTTCCAGTCCGGTTTGCAGCCTGATGCCTCAATTGCAGCCACAACTGCTCAAATTTCAAGATCGTGGCTAGCGGGGAGCTAGCCGCGGTCCTGAAATCACAACAGGGATCTTGTTTTAGTTTCCCCCCCCTTAAGTGGGAGCACTGCATGTTATTTATATTTACATTATTAACCCAATAACGGATCTACTGTCTGACTATTCACCGAGCTACTAGAGGATTCTAAACTGTGTAATACTTATTGGTGAACTTATACGCCAGAACTAATTATTAAGAATACATCCTTATCCAATTGGTGGACTTGGGTCTTTACCAACTCTGACCAGTAGGATACCCATTAAGGTCTGATAGATTTCTATTGGACTTCTATATGCTAGCTTTTTGTGGCATTATATGCTCTTACTGCTATCTGGGTATATAATCCAGGATTCCCTATTAGCTGCCACTTCCATCTAGGCACCTGAGGAAATGAAAACGGGCACTTATAGGGTGCACCGAGCTTACGGGAGTGGAAAGGAATAGGCTAGTGACTAGAGACCACTTCCCTTGAGCATCCTGTTATATTAACATCTTTACACATTTTGTAGAGGAACCGCTCAAAGGGACGAATATTCTCCCCTATTCTCCCCAACCTCGATCCCTTGGGCCTGAAATTCCTAGGGATGTAATCATGAAGTTCCAATTTGTACATATTAAAGAACAACTTCTGGACTTCATGCGTGCAGCTAAAACTTTCCCCCAGCCATATGCGGATATAAGGATATTCGCGGATCTATCAAGAGAAACTATGCTCCGGAGAAAACATCTTGCCCTCCTGTCTAATGTCTTACAGAAAAAACAAATTCCCTACAGATGGGGCTTCAACCCTCCTAAACTCCTATTTCACCACCAGGGGAAGTCATGGGCTTTATCGGAGGTTGAGGGGGGTCTGAGGGCCCTTGGGGACTTAGGCCTCAGGATATCCTGAAGAGACCCTTCTACTCAAAAGACTGAATAGTATAGCTAAAACTTGAGCCTCACCAGGAGGAAATTTATCGTGACACTGATCCCCTCCGTATTGGGTCAAGTCACAGATACCTATTTCTTTGCTATTATAATTTTATATTTTATTTCATTTCTAGTTGTAAATTTAGATAACTAGGTTTAAGTTAATACCTCACAAGTATCTAGGCTTACATAACTTTTTCCCGACTTTTACCCAACCTTAACCCAAACTCCTGAGTTCGCAGGAAGGTCCTATATAGACCATGTAGATTATAAATTTTTATCACAAAACGTGAACGGTTTAAACTCCCCTCAACGACGTTTCCATTTGTGGAAGCTTCTTAGTGAGAGCAGGACCGATGTGGTAGGCTTACAGGAGACAAAATTTTCAGCTTCCAAACCCCTAAAACTCGAGTATAAGAACTTCCCTAACACTTTTTACGCTAACAATGACAAAAAGAAATGGGGCGTTGCTCTCCTATTTAAAAATACTTTAACTTTTGATCTCATTTCAAAAGTGGAGGACCCAAACGGTAGATATTTAGTTATCGTCTGCAAACTGAACGACCATATTTATACGCTGGTTAACATCTATGCGCCAAATAAAGGTCAAATCACCTTCCTCAACAAGATTATGATGATTGTGGAGGCTCACCAAAAGGGAGTCTTAGTAATATTTGGAGATTTTAATATGGTCCCCAACGGAACAATGGACTCTTCGTCCAAGTCCCGTCAACAATGTGGCGCTTTAGACCCCTGGCTAACCAAGTTGGACCTTTACGACGTTTTTAGATGCCTTAACTCAACTTCAATTGAATTTTCGCACTTCTCTATAAGGCATCAGTCATTCTCAAGGATAGACCTGGTCCTAACCAACATTTTCTCGCTCTCCAAATTTTCTAAAGTAGACATCGGCCTCAGAACTTGGTCGGATCACTCTCCGATATTGTTTGAACTTAGAACGGGTTTAGGTGCATTCTCTCCAAAGCTTTGGCGCAACAACAGTTATCTGTATAAGCATCCTGAATATAAAAAGGAGATTGAAAGCACTATAACCAACTTCTTTAAGGAGAATGATGCGGAGGAGATTTTGATACCCACCCTCTGGTCCACTTTTAAAGCAGTGTTGAGAGGGGTGATGATCCAACTTAACGCCCGCTAGAATAGGAAAAACAGGGAGAAAACCCAGAACTTGGTACGCCTGATTCATTACCTAGAGACTTCCCAAATTTATAATCCATCCCTGGTTACCGCTAAGAAGATAATGGAACATAGGCTTGAATTAAAATCCCTTCTGTCAGCAGAATACGATCAAATGTCCCAAAGGTTGAAAATCAAACATTACCTCTCTGCTGATAGGCCTTCCAAACTGTTGGCAGCCAAAATTAGACATCAAAAATTTAAATCTAGAATCAAGGAAATAAAAGATCCATTAGGTAGGATGATAAAACACCCCAAGGACATCTCAGATGTATTTGCCGGTTTTTATTCATCCCTCTACAACTTAAAAGATGACCCTGGATATCATGAGCCCTCGCACCAGGATATGATTGAATATTTACTACAAATCAACTTACCTTCGTTGTCCGACCTGGACCTGAAGGAGCTTAACAAGCCATATACTTTCCTTGAGATCTCTGAGGTCATTCAACAATCCGCAGATGGGAAATAGCCCGGCCCGGATGGCTTTCAGAACGAGCTTTATAAAACATTCATCGCCATTCTTTCCCCTATATTACTAAACTGGCCAATTATACTGCGTCTCAGGGCCAACTTTCACCAGACATGCTTGAAGGGGTTATAGTTGTCTTGCCTAAGGGGAGAGGGGACCCAGCGGACGTGAAGAACTATCGTCCAATTTCCCTTCTGAATACGGACACAAAAATCCTCGCTAAACTGGTTGCCAATAGAGTAAAAAACTATATAACCAAATTAATTCATCCGGATCAGGCGGGCTTTATCCCAGGCCGAGCAACATCTGACACCACTAGGAGAGCTTTCGACTTAATTACCCTAATCGAAAAAAACGGTCAACCAGCAGCCTTCTTGGCTTTAGATGCCGAGAAGGCTTTTGACAGGGTACAGTGGGATTTTCTTTTCTGTACCCTAGACAACTTTGGTTTCCGGGGAAACATACTCCATTTAATTAAATCATTGTATTCCCACCCTACTGCCATGGTTTCCTCAAACAATTTTTTATCCAAAAAATTCCCACTTTCTAATGGAACCAGGCAGGGTTGCCGGTTATCTCCCGCATTATTTGCTTTATTCATTGAGCCCATCGCCTCTAGCATTAGGCAAAATGAAAACATACGGGGCATACCTTTGGGTCAACACCCACCACAAAATTTCTTTGTTTGCAGATGATGTATTACTTACACTAACGAATCCCCTTAAATCTCTAAGACATGTATCATCGACTATCGCAACATACTCTCAATTCTCTTTGTATAGAATCAACAAGTCAAAATTGCAAATTATAGAACTCAATATAGACCCAACTTTGCTAGAATACCTAAAAGAGGAATTTGAATTTACTTGGGCCGAAGAGGAGGTTTCATATTTGGGAATCGTACTGAACAAGTCATCAACAGCAACTATGCAAACTAATCTGACGTCTTTATTTTAGACTTTCCACCGCGACTACGCACATCTCTCGAAATTGGAACTCTCTTGGTTCAGTAGGATAGAAGCTTTCAAAATGTCCTTGCTTCCTAAATTCTTATATATCATTAGAGCTATCCCCACGTATATCCCAAAAAGTTGGTTCAACAAGCTGCAATCGCAACTTCGCTCCTTTATTTGGGGCAACAAACGCCCTAGAGTGGCAAGACCGTCTCTTGAAAGACAGAAACTAGCGGGAGGTCTAGGGGTCCCCAACCTCTATAATTACTATATGGCTTCCCTGTTGAAACTATCCCAAAGATGGTTTGTGGACAAATCTGACGTGTTATGGCTGGATATTGAGGAATCAATGGTGGGCAGTAACCTGAAAGCCTTGGTAATCGCCTATTTAATCATTACTTGCAAGCCTCTCCCCACTCACCCCGTTGTTAAAGCGACTATTCTGGCTTGGAGGTATATGATGGCTAAGGCTGCTAAATTCTCCGCTCCAGTTGACTTCAAGATTACACCCTTAGACACCTAGAGGTCATGATCCCGAACTTGAACCTCTCTACATGGAAAGCCAAAGGGATTCTCTTCATAGATGATCTGTTGTCTGCGGACTCTCTTAAACCTTTTCACTCCCTTGAACACCAATACCTTCTTACAAGAGACGATCGCTCCCAATGGAGGTCTATCTCCAATTACTTTTCTAAAACAAACCCAAAATTTACCCTCCCACAACTGTTAATCGACCTGTTTTCAGATCCTAGGGAAAATTCAAGATGGAAAACTAACAACTTCTACAAAACAGTTAAAGAAGAATTTGAATTGCCACGTCTTTCCTTCATTACCGCTTGGGAGGCAGAGCTGAATATTCAAATTGATCTCAAGGCAATGGTACGAACTTTTCAAACTACCTATTCCAATTCGACTTGTGCAACCTTACATGAGTCTTATTTCAAGATCCTTTCTAGGTGGTATCTTACACCTATCAAGCTGCATCACATGAACCCCCAAATCTCATCCTCATGCTGGAGGGGGGGTGGTCATCAGGGAACATTATCTCATGTTTTTTATGACTGCCCCAATCTGTCCAAATTTTGGCTAAGTGTGAAATCATTAATAATAGATACCACCGGTTTGATCATCAACCTCACCCCCAAGCTTGTACTTTGGTTCATAAGCATTGAGGACGCCCCACACGACAAAAAATTTTTGATATCTCACATTTTTCTAACCGCCAAAGTCCTCATTGCTGCCAGATGGAATAAACCTGAGCCCCCTACTTTAAATAACCTGATTGACAGAGTTACCCAACATGGAATATATGAATATAATTCAGCCCTGCGCAATAACAAATTTCCTAAAATAAAACGGAGATGGGAAGACTGGTGGCGCTCGTTCAACCCTACATTTTTGTCCTAGGTGATAGACGAATTGATCGGTCTGTTGGAGTTTTCTAGTTATTTTACTTCTATTACGATTCCCCAACTAATTGAGTATTTGACAATCTCCCCTCTCTTTTTGAGTTAGACAACGTGTTCACCTTAGTTTTGATACTTCAATTATATCCGTCTCCAAGACACTGACGCCCTAAGGCCCTCACACTTTCCTTCTAATTAGCCATTGGGGGGGGGAAAATAAAGTCATAATTGAGTCATGCAGGACTTTGTACTGAATATACTGACTATACTGCCACTTGATTAACCAACTTAGCCTGGATTGTGTTTTTTCTTTCTTTACCTTTTATAACTATATATGTAGAGTTGGTAACTCTACTTTTCTATCTTTTATTAGCTCAACTATATACGCCTACTTTGTAATACCGTTTATTAAGTAACTGTTTTATAGGTGTCCTGACTTCTCCCACTGTATGTTATTTATGTATGTATTCATTCCCTCCTTCTCCTTTTTTGTACCCTCCCTTACCTGACCTTTTCCTCCCTAAAATTCAATAAATACATTTTGAAAACTGAAATCAGAACAGGGGACAGCTGGTGGTGCTGAAGTTTAGCAGCTGCTAAACTTCAGCCGCCAGTGTCTGGTTCCCGGATCCGATGTTTTTGTCGGACCGGGCGATCCGGCGCCTTAGGCTTTCATGTTAGGGAGGATCCGGGAGGATCCGATTTGGGCAGATTTTCGCCCCAGACACAAAAATGTTGCAAGCAATGTTTTTGTGTCTGGGAGGAAAATCCGAATACCCCTGGATCCTCCCGGACAGATGGAAACTGGATGGCACATAGCTGCCATCCGGTTCTATCAGTCCCCATCGGGCTACATTAGCGCAAAATCAGGTCCGGGGCTGTCCGGTTTACATCAGACAGCCCCGGATTTGAAGCTACCGTGGTGTGAAGCCGGCCTTAGGTACTAAGTTAAGGAATCGCTGCATGTTGTGTCTTAACAAGTAAAGCTTGAAATTCTTCAGAAAATGTTTTTTTTTTTAAATAGACAATAGTAAATTAATATAGCATAAACTCTACAAAATGACACACCACAATTCCATTACATCATTATTATAAATGCCAAGTAGAACATATGTCACTACCTACAGTGATTATAAATGTGAGATCACTGATGGTAATTGATTATGTATCTGCACCTTGAAGAATTTCTATACTGTTTGTTCAATTACATGTTTTGACAATTATTAAATGTTGTGCCAATTATTTCATGTTGTGCCAAGACCTTAGGCTGTTGATATTCATTTTAACTGACCTCATTCTAACATACTTTCCTATGATCAATTGCATAATTACAATATAAAGTTTATCTTTGCTCATTCAGTGATGGACCCCCATTAGCTTGGGGATGCTATACAAAGTATACAGTAATACAAAAGGTTACAAATCTTGAGCAGCCATTAAAGAGAACATGTCATCAAAAATTATTTTCAATAATGAAAAACTTAAAAGTATTATTTTTTTTTAAATACATCCATTTTTAATGGTATACAATGTGAAAAAAAATTATATTTTCAATTTTTAAATGCTAGGGGGAGCAGCCGCTGACGTTTGTTGTGCTGTTAGCTCACATTATAACTGCTGTAAAAGTGGATGGGATCTGGTCACATGTGTCTGTGTGTGCTATGTGCTCACTGTCAGGATTCTTATGAATTGCCAGTGTAGTGACCACGAGCAGTGTCAGACTGGGGCAGCAGGGTCCATCAGTAACATTGACTCTGGGGGTCTATTGATCAATTACATGCAAATATTACATTCACAGATTTACCTATGCTTCTATAAAATAATATATTGAGTAGTTTGTAAAATGAATGATGAGACCTTCTTTTATCTGTACATAGTAAAACAAGTGTACTGTGCCAACTACTGTTCATTTTTGGGGTAAGTGACGCACTGCGGCAAAGGGGCCCACCGCAGGATTCTCCTGCTCTCCCGTGGGCCAGTTCCAGCCTGACCACAAGTATGTGATATGCATAGTTCGGTCCCATGCCAACTCTCTGCACACTATGACACACTGATAGGAGTGAATGGTTAGGAATGGACCACAACTATTCCTTAATTACTCCAACATTATCTTTGTAAAGCCTTTTGATCTCTACTCTCTTTATGAAGCAGCCAGAGGTAAATACAATAAAGATGGTGTACTACTATATGCTCACCCTCAGGCCAAACCTGAGCTATTTTGCACTTTTAACTGATTTGAATGAAGAGGAAAAAATAGCACGCAAAAATGCCCATATTTTTAGCTGCTTTTTTCCCGCCAATGCTCCAGAATGTGCAGCAGATTTTTCTGCTGTGCACATACTGTAACTGTGTTGACTGAACACAAAGCTTCCCTGTTTATTTGCTATCACAACTGCTGTCTTTATTAATAGGCTACATTTTGTGTCAAAGGTATCAACTAATCCAGATCCATGGTCCTTAATAAAGCGCAATAAGGCCTAGATAATTCATCACAACTCATTCCTGTGCAGGCACTGTTGTCTTCTAGTTTTGGGGCACAAGCTCAGTGAGACAGATTACTTGTTTAGGACAGCTGATATATCTGAACTGGTTTGCACATTTATTTTTGGGGTAGATCCCAAAGATGGGACATTCATTTATCAGACATTTTTGGCACGTCCTGTGGATTTGTCACAAATGTCTGATATGGGATTACCCCTTTAAATAAATATTTTACTACAAGGATAGGAATATAAAGGATTGCAGTTCTGTGTTCCAAAGAAGTTTTTCACTAGAAGCAAAATGTATGCCACTGTTCTGGAGAGACATGAAGACTGGCTGTGATCAGCCTGAATTACAGCCCAATGTATAACGAGCTTATTCAAAGTTTCTTAATCACTCAGGCTTCTGAAGTGAGTATAGAGTGACTGATGACACTATGAAGATGGGTAGACAGAATAAGCAGCTGTCTGGTCCTTGGAGACCATTAGTTTAAAGCTGAAAGCAATCTCTACATCTGGCTATTAAAAGGATACCACCCTCAGCTAGAAGAATTATCAGCTTTTCCATGTCTGGTGTCATGACTTCTCAAGAAGATAAATAATAATTTGATATATATGAAATAGTATGCAAAGCAGAATTTATAAGATGTAGCATATGTTACAGTCCTTATGGAAATGCAATTATATGACAATCTAGACCTACTCTTATACATTTGCACATGATTTACTATGGAAGTGATGATAAGGCTGTGCTAATCATAAGTAGTGATGGGCGAGTCCTAAATTACTCGGAATCGCTTGACTCTAGCGAGTCCGAGCCCGGGACTCGCTACTCGTTGCGAGTCTAGCGAGTCCAATGTTAATGAATGGGGAAGCGAGTAATAGCGAGTAATGTGCGATTTACAAATCGCAGATGTGTCTTGGAAGCTTCAGGCTCTATCTGCTACAATAGCTAAATCATGTTTAATAGGCTCCCGCTGTCACAGCACAGTTAACTCTCTGCTTACTGGCCCTGCAACAAGAAGAAGAAGGAAGACAGAAGAAAGAAGAGAGAAGACCTGGGTCTTTGAAGGGATATGTGGCGGTAATAAAGTTGTAGTCCTTAATGGTGTCTGTGTCTTTATTTTTAATAAATAATTTTTCTCTCTGTGTTTTTTTTTTAACCCTTTATTGGAGATTCTTAGTGGCCGGGTCAAACCTGGCCTGACATTAAGAATCTCGGGCTTAATACCAGCTTGTATAACAAAGCTGGTATTAACCCCTTTATTACCCAGCGTGCCACCGCCACCAGGGCCGCTGGAAGAGCTGGGTTCAGCGCCAAAGGATGGCGCTTCAATGAACGCGCCATCTTCTGGGGCGGCTGCGGGCTGCAATTTGCAGCGGGGGGTGCCCAGAAAGCTTGGGCCTCCCTGCGCTGCGGATTCCAGCCCCCAGCTGCTTAGCTGTACCTGGCTAGACATAGAAATTGCGCGGAGCCCCACGCATTTTTTTTTTATTATTTCATGAAATTCATGAAATAATAAAAAAAAGGGCTCCCCTATATTCTTGTGTCCAAATAGGCACCTGGGGGTTGGGGGCAGCCCGTCGCTGCCTGCTGGATCCGAAGCCCACGTAATTTTTTTTCGGAAAAATCAATAAAACAATCCTAAAAAAGGGACTGCATCTTTATTAACCCCTCGCCCATGGTCCAGGGGTTAATAAAGATGCAGTCCCTTTTATTTACATTGTTTTATGGATTTGTCAGAAAAAAATTTCGCGTGGGCTTCGCCGTATTTCTGGAACCAGCCGGATCCAGCAGGCAGCGACGGGCTGGCTCCAACCCCCAGGTGCCTATTTGTACCTGGCCAGACACAAGAATATATGGGAGCCCTTTTTTTTTATTATTTCATGAAATAATAAAAAAAAAATGTGTGGGGCTCCGTGCAATTTCTATGTCTAGCCAGATACAGCTAAGCAGCTGGGGGCTGGAATCTGCAGCGCAGGGAGGCCCAAGCTTTCTGGGCACCCCCCGCTGCAAATTACAGCCCGCAGCCGCCCCAGAAGATGGCGCGTTCATTGAAGCGCCATCCTCTGGCGCTGAACCCCGCTCTTCCAGCGGCCCTGGTGGCGGTGGCACGCTGGGTAATAAAGGGGTTAATACCAGCTTTGTTATACAAGCTGGTATTAAGCCTGAGATTCTTAATGTCAGGCCACGTTTGACCCGGCCACTAAGAATCTCCAATAAAGGGTTAAAAAAACACAGCACAGAGAAATTTTTTTATTAGAAATAAAAAAAAAAAGCCATTAGGGACTCCATCTTTAATTAAAAAAATCCTCTTCCGTCCGACGTAGTCCAAAACGCGATGTCCTCTCTGCTACATCCCTGTGCATAGATATAGATGTCTATGCACAGGGAATGAGCAGACTGAGAACAATCTCAGCTCTGCTACATCATCTCTGTGCACAGGGAGAGCAGGCGGGCTCTAGGACCCTGGAGCTGCGGCAGCCTGCAGAGCCCGACACAGAGCAGACAGCTGGACTCGTTACTGTGCGAGTTTCCCTGTGATTACTTGCACAATAACGAGTCCAATGCAAGTCAATGGCAATCCTAGTTTTGTCAGAGTCTCTGACAAAACTAGGATTGCCATTGATTTGCATTGGACTCGTTACTGTGCGAGTACTCGCTGGGAAACTCGCAGAGTACCGAGTCCTGCGAGTCCCTTACTACTCGCCGAGTAACGAGTCCTAGTGAGTAGACTCGCCCATCCCTAATCATAAGCCCTACTGTAGATTTACAAAAACAAACCTGTTTGTATATTTTCCTACTGATCTTAATCATGTCATGATTAGAGATGTGCGAACTTTCCCCAAACAGGTTCACCAATTTCAAATACTGCATAAACATTGAAGTTTCGGTTCGCGATCGGAAACCCGAGCAATTTACAAAATAATTGCTGAGTGCGATTTTGTTTGGGAAAAATGTTGAACTTTAAAATGGCTCTAAACGTTTTATTGAATCTTTGGGGTCAAAATGCTTGCCAAGAGATCCACTGGCTTCGGACAACACCTAACTTTATGGTTATGAGTGTTCCCGTCATCAGGTCTACTGGCTTGTGTCAAGCTGTAGAATTTTGGGGGGCTTTAAAAGAATTTTATTAAACTTCCTGTAGATTGCAAGTGCTTTGACACCTGGAGGGTGTGAATTTTTTAAAGAGTGCCAGATGTGGCAGCAGCTGTGAAGTCCAGGAACCTTACAATGTCCTTTAAACATCGGTTTAAGAGAGCTTTGTATTTTTATATTTATTTTTTAATATTTTTTATTTTTTTATTATTATTATTATTATTATTATTTATTTTTAGAGCAAACATTTATTATTGCAGAGGGTCAGCAGCATGCGAGGCAACCTCCTCTACAGTTATCTGCAAGCAATTCAGATAAAAACACCATATGTTTATAATTTTGCAGTGATGGGGCTCTGCTGTAGTTTTGCTCACTATTAAAATTACAGCAGGCAGGTACTGGCTACTATCCACCCAAAAAGGTCCGCATCACTCCAGATCAAAGTTTGCCAAGATTTTAATCCTGCATAGGCACTAGTTGTTGCAACGTTTCGAGCACCAAATGCTCTTAGTCTATCTATTATATACTGGGCATCTGCTGAAGGAAGGTTTGTTCTGCTTGCACCCTCTTTATATATTTTCTCCTGTGCTGCTCCTTGCATCTATTTTTTTATATCTATCTATCTATCTATCTATCTATCTATCTATCTATCTATCTATCTATCTATCAAAAAATACTCTGCAGCACTCGGCTACTACCAATGATGTACATATGCTAACAAGCTATATGTATATGAGAAAAAAGTTTAAAAACTTTGTATAAATATGTATACATATAGCTTGTTAGCAATTGTACGTCATTGGTAGTAGCTGAGTGCTGCAGATAACTTTTTCTAGTTATTTGACCCAGCGTCCCTGCTAGCACCAGTTCACATTTAGTCTGTGAGTGCTGTGCAGTGTTTTTTCTCTTTTTTATGTCATGTGGAGTTGCTGGCTCCATGCTGCAATTGCACCCTCATTGATCACAGGTGATCTAGGGTCGAGCTGGAGTCTGCCCACTGAGAAGTGGGGGGTGGACAAGGAGGATAGGGATATCAGCGTAGGACTCATCGGACCTGAAGTCACTTTGTCGCAGTCGATGAGAAAACAGACATTGGCCAATGTATGTACCAAGAACTTCAGAAATAAAAAGATATGATTTTTGAGTTGTTTGAAAAAAACATAAGTTTTTTCTCATATACATATAGCTAGTTAGCAATTGTACGTCATTGGTAGTAGCTGAGTGCTGCAGAGAACTTTTTCTAGTTCTATCTATCTATCTATCTATCTATCTCTCTATCTATCTATCCTATCATCTATGAAAAAAAAGCATGGAGCAGCACATATATAATTGTAAACAGTTAAGCAGAAAAAATATGTGGCACTTACCGTAGCAGAAATCTTCTATTTATTGCATCCAATTATGGAATAAGGCAGTCATATTGCTGACATGGGGGGAGGGAGTGAGGAGTGCAGCGACGACGGGCACCGTTTTGCGGCGGGTTGCCGTTTCTTCCGGTCGTGTTACAACCTGCCGTGAAACGGTGGCCGTCGTCGCTGCACTCCTCATTCCCTCCCCCCATGTCAGCAATATGACTGCCTTATTCCATAATTGGATGCAATAAATAGAAGATTTCTGCTACGGTGAGTGCCGCATATTTTTTCTGCTTAACTGTTTGTTCTATGGACTATACTTAAGCGAGCCCCACCGTCCGAGGAAGTGTCCACACGGTCCTATACAGGACTAATATATGTACAGTATTTTGTTGTTCACCTTACAGTGCCCTGTTTTTTTCTTTTTTCCTTACATATATAATTATGTGGTGCAGGTAGACCAAACTTCCCTTGGTGAAGCTTCTGATACATACAATGAATGATAAGGTCACAGCACTCTATTTCTAATGCACAAAAAGAACTTTTATTCCAGCATGGGCAAATGTGGCGATGTTTTGGGCAACACACACCCTTTGTCCAGGCTGGAATAAAAGTTCTTTTTGTGCATTAGAACTAGAGTACTGTGACCTTATCGTTCATTGTATCCTATCATCTATCTATCCTATCATATATCTAGAAAAAAGAAAAAAGAGCAGCACGGCTGGTATGGCAGGGTGCAATTCAATTCAAGCAAGGCTTTGTTTGCTTAGTTATACCGACCATCAAAAAATAAATAGCAGCACTCCTCTAAGGAGTGCTGCTTTTCATTTTTTTGATGGTCTATCACATATCTATTTATCTGTCTATCTAGTTTCGCTTTTTACAGCATGGGAAAGACCATGTTAAAAATGCTGTGTGCTGCGTGATTTTTTTATTGCAACTATTCACTTGCATAGGCAAATCTCAGCGAGATATGTTGCCATATGCAGAATGCTGCAAATTTTTCCTCAGCTGATTAAAAACTCGCAGATAGCCAATGTACTACAGTTTAACCTTGTTGCGAGTTCAGCCCGCACTCACTGAGTTTAAACGTAGATGTGAGAGCACTGTTATACTCATTCTTTGACATTTTCTTCTGTTTTCAGCAATGTTCTGGTCAGTCTTCTGCAGTGTATGACCTGCCGACTGCTCATGGAGCAAGCCAAAGGTCATAACTCAACACATCTGTATGACAGCCTCGTTATGCCCTTGTTCTGGCTCTCATAGAGATGCATTGAAAGCTTATGATGTATTTTCTGACTTCCGGCGAAGCTATGGCTACAGGATGGCATTGCGAGACTGGAGTGATGCCGAAAAAAGTGAAAACTCTGGAGGGTGAGTAAAAGACTGGGGCTCGGGAAGTAAATATAAAGCACCATTCATGCAATGAAAAAAAACCCCACTGTTGTGATGCTTTAAGGTTTCAATCACAGAATTAAATGTTTATATTATTTCTAAAAAAATCAAATATGTACATGCTCATTTAAACAATCTTAATAAAGATTTTTCAAACTTAATTGGGACTTAAATATTATTGCGCTTTACTCTCAGACTCCTTGGTTTCTTTGGCATATACTTGGTTTCTGTGGGTAACATTAACAGAAAGCATTTCTCCATTGTATCTTTCAAGGTGTTCATTAAACTATAAACTGTATGTTGTGAAGCGTGTCTAATCTCCTCTTGGAAGGTTTTGGCACGATAAAGCAAATTGGTGTGATAAGCTGTCAAGTCAAAAGAAACAAGTCAAGTTGACATACCGTCTAATTGTAGAAAGGGAGCTATTTCCTAATCTTGGTCTGGCTGTAACAGAAGAACAGTGATTGAGCGGGATATGCTTTTAATAAGTGCAGACATATTTTGTTGTCTGTGGGTGTTATATCTTTCTTACTTCTGTACTTTTTGGCACGTTGTCTCTGGACACCTGTATGACAAATTAGTGGAAATAATTTTTCACAGCAGGAAAAATAAAGAACTTAATGCAGTAGAACTCTTGTATAGATATTGATAGATGCATGTAAGGCTCAGCTGAAAAAATAATTCACTTGTCATCTTCAGTTTTTATAGGAACAAAAGATGTGCTGAGCATCGGTATTGCCTTTCTTCAGACTTTTCTTATACTAATCTATAGCATTAAGTATAAATACAATAGACCTGAGCAGGGAAACACATTTTATTATAGCTGGTCCAATAATACCGGTGTCCATGCATCATCGAGGTCCAGCTGTCTTTAGACTTTGCTTTTCAGCACTTGTGGCCATTTGTGTAACATTTCTTAAACCATAAAAAGGATAAATGTTATTTCTACAGGCATGCATGCAACATGATGACCACAAATTATTATATTTTCTATGTATACCAATCCCTTTAATGATCCCTTTAATCTCCTTTAATTCCAATAAACTGCAACCAAAATGTGGGTGACTATGAGTCAAATGTATACAACATACTAGAGCATGTCAATGAACTAGAATATCATCAAAAAGTTAATTTATTTCAGTAATTCAATACATAAAGTGAAACACATATTATATAGAGTCATTGCAGAGTGATCTACTTCAAGTGTTTATTTATGTAAATGTTGATGATTATAGCTTACAACCAATGAAAACCCAAAGGTCATTATCTCAGAAAATTAAAGTTTGAGGATGAAGGTATTCCACGAGACATCAACAGGTGAATATAATATTGATTTATTAGTCAACGTGTTTTAGTGCTCCCAGAAACACCCTGATACATGGAAATATTACGCTGGTTTTTGATGATATTCTAATTCATTGAGATGCACTAGTATAGGTTTAGGGCTTTTATACAAATATAAAGGCTACATTTGAAACAATAACATTCTTCAGAATTTTCTTTTTTATATGTATGGCTGATGCAATAATACATGTTCCTAAGCACCACATACTTAAGTCCATAAAGTTGTCTTTAAATTTTGCTCTTAAAGGGAACCTGTCAGCTAGTTTTTGCCTCCCCAGCTATCACTATCTGTAGCTGCAGCTTTATAATACTATTCTAATTATCCCTGTCTGAGCTCATAGTGTAATGTGAAAGGTGAAAGAAAAGCATTTATACACTGGCATTTCAGTCCCCACCTTGGAGGAGGGAGACTGTCTGGCAGGATAAGAGTTAACTCACTTTTAACTTGGATGGATAAAGGACCTGTGTGATGTAACCATCATGTGACCATAGTGGGCGGAGCTAAGCCAGCAAACGTATTATGTTCTATGAGAACTTAGCTCCGCCTATTGTAGTCACATGGTTGTGACATCACATCAGGTCTCCCAACATTTTCTAGCACAAGGCTGAAATGTTAACTATTAACCTGCTAAACAGTCCCCGTCCTCCAAGCTGGGGACTGACTGCCTCATTACATTAGAAAATGTAAGTGTAAAAATGCTTTTTTTCACCTTCACATTACACTATGAGCTCAGACAGGGATGATTAGAATAGTATTATGAAGCTGCAGCTACAGACAGTGATAACTGGAGGGCATAAACCACCTGACAGGTTCCCTTTAAGCACCTGTCTAAAACTCCAACAAATATATTAGGTGCATGCACCTTTTAATAAATTTGGTATAAGTTGCAAAAAAAAATGTTTCTGTAAATGCTATGTGCAACAATTGTTTTCATGCTAAAAGGTTTTAATATGGACTAGTGATGAGCGAATATACTTGTTACTATTCGCTACTTGCACAGATAGTACAGTATTTGGGATACTTGTTACTCTCCGAGTGTTTTGGATTTTACTCGTGATACTCGAGTGAGCTAAAAAGCATGTTTGCTGACTGATTTTCAGCCAATAAACATGCTGGGATTGCTTGCCAGTCATAGTAATGCCATATTCATCTTTGATAATGGCATTACTGTGACTGGCAGGCGCAGTATAACCAAAGAAAAAGAAGACACTCTAACAGAATAGCGATGAAATGTGGGGGGCTGTAAAAAGGCAGAGATGAATGAGAATGTGCTTTAACTGCATGGGTACAGTATACAGACATAATGTAGACTATCTGCATACTATTCTCCATACAGCAGTCTGCTCTGAGTGACAGGACCTAGTGAAGATAGATAAATCGAAGAACAGGTAGATCGAGCTTATCTGACTCCCACTGCTGCTCCCAGGTCAGCTCAGTCTCCTGCTCCCGCTGAATCACTTTTGGGGCCACCTATTAAGCTATTTGCATATTCACTGTCCTAACCAGCAAACAGCCAATCACAGACTCTCACACTCTGTAAGTGCCTCTGTGATTGGCTGTTGCAGTCAGAGTGCATTTCCACAATCTTGATTGTGCGATTGTGTTTGGTTACCATACACGCAAACAACCTGTCATCATAGGGTGTTATATAATTAAGTAATTAAAAAAACAGTGAAAGCAGACATCTGTGAGCTGCCTCCCTCAACTGTATAATTTTACCTTGGCTGGCAAAAAAATGTGTGGGCCCCGCTCGATTTTTAATTGCCAGCCAAAGTAAAACTAGGCAGCTGAGGTCCGGTATTCTCAGTGCAGCGAGGGCCAATTGTTTTAGGGCGTATTCTTAGAAGCGCCATTTCCAAGCGCTTTACCAGGCTCTTCCAGCGGCCCTGATGGTGGTGGCACTCTGAGTAATAAGGGGTTAACACCAGCCTTGTGTTTCCAGCTGGTATTAAGCCCTGAGATTGTTAATGTCAGGCCAAGTTAGACCTAGTTGTTAAAAAATCTCAAATAAATAGTAAAAAAAACACAGCACAGAGAAAAATTATTTTATTAAAAAAAAACACAGAGACTCTTAGTGACTCCATCTTTATTACCCCCTTCCCACCCTTGTACCATTCCACAATGTTCTTCTCTTCTCTCCCTGGATAGACTCAGCTCTGCTACATCAGAGACCACGGGGAGGAAAACCACATCCGCTCTCATGGTCTTTGATCACTGAATGACATCACTGAAACCTGTGGTATAGTAAGCAGTAAGGTCACCATTGCCATAGCAACCGCGGTTACTATGGCAATGGTGACCTCACCGCTTACTATTTGACAGTGATGAGACCTGCCCTATAGTAAATCGATAAAGTGCAGGTCTCAGTGCTGTCATATAGTGGGCGGTGAGGTCACCTTTGCTATAGTACATGCTGTTGCTATGGAAATGGTGGCCTCACTGATTACTTCATGAAAGCGCAGAGACCTGTGCAGATCTCAGCGCTGTCACATACTAAGCGGTCAGGTTACCATTGCCATAGTAACCAGTGTTGCTATGGAAATGGTGGCATCACTGTTTACTATATGACAGTGCTAAGACCTGCGCTATGGTAAAGCGGTTAAGCGTAGGTCTCAGCGCTGTCATATAGTTAGCGGTGAGGTCACCGTTGTCATAGCAACAGTGGTTACTATAGGCAACAGTGACCTCAATGCTTAGAAAATGACAGCGCTGAGACCAGTGCTTTAATGCTTTACTATAGTGCAGGTCTCAGCGCTTTCATATAGTAAGTGGTGAGGTCACCAATGCCATAGCTGTTGGCAGTTACTATGGCAACAGTGACCTCATGGCTTACTATATGTCTACATTAACACACAGCATATTGGCTGTGTTTTGTTTGGTGCAGAAACTGTATCAAGAACGGATTCTCACAAAACACAGCCTTGTGCGTTAATGCTGCTGCGCTATTAACTCACCTGCACCGCACTCCCACAGTGATCTCCAGCGATGTTCTCATCACTCTGTCGTCACTCGGACACATGATCAGGGACACATCAAATTATCACTTATGCAATACTAAAGAAATCCTGAAAAGCTGCACTGTTGGTGGCCCTGGAAGCCTGGAGTTCACCACCCTTGCTCTACACATGGGAGGAGCACGGGGGCGTAGAAGGTGACAGAACTAGACAGCTTCAGGGCAGTGCTTGAAAGCTCTAAAGCAAAGAGCTTGCAAGCGCACACTCCCTGACAAGGAAGTTATCCACATGTGATAGACTCATGAAGTGGCTGGTTACTAGACAATGAGAAGTAAACTATAAAACTCCCTTTATTCTTGAGACTGTATACAATATTTAGAAAGAGGTACATTGACAAGATGCTTGTTTTACAAAGGAATTTTTCTATTTATGATGATAACAAAAAACCTTCAATTTTATCTCACATAATACAGCTATACTGCCATATAGTGCTAATATAATACTGCTATAAAGAACCCACATAATACCACAACATATTGCTCTAAATAGCATTACTCTAGACTACACTGTGTGCAGAATTATTAGACAAATTGTATTGTAGAGGATTATTTTTATTATTGATCAACAACCATGTTCTCAATCAACACAAAAGACTCAAATATCAAAGCTTAATATTTTTGGAAATTGGAGTGGGTTTTTTTTTAGATTTGGCTATCTTAGGAGGATATCTGTTTGTGCAGGATTATTAGGCAACTTAATAAAAACCAAATATATTCCCATCTCACTATTTTATTTTCACCAGGTAAACCAATATAACTGCACAAAATAAACATTTCTGACATGCAAACACAAAACCCCAAAAATTAATGACCAATACAGCCACCTTTCTTTATGATGACACTCAACAGCCTTACATCCATAGATTCTGTCAGTCGCTTGATTTGTTTATGATCAACATTTCGTGCAGCAGCCACCACAGCCTCCCAGACACTGTTCTGTGAGGTGTACTGTTTTCCCTCCCTGTAGATCTCACATTTTAGGAGGGACCACAGGTTCACTATGGGGTTCAGATCAGGTGAACAAGGGGGCCATGTCATTATTTTTTCTTCATTTAGACCTTTATTGGCCAGCCACGCTGTGGAGTAGTTGGATGCATGTGATGGGGCATTGTCCTGCATGAAAATCATGTTTTTCTTGATCGATACCGACTTCTTCCTGTACCACTGCTTGAAGAAGTTGTCTTCCAGAAACTGGCAGTAGGTCTGAGAGTTGAGCTTCACTCCATCCTCAACCCGAAAAGGTCCCACAAGTTCATCTTTGATGATACCAGCCCATACCAGTACCCCACCTCCACCTTGCTGGCGTCTGAGTTGCAGTGGAGCGCTCTGCCCTTTACTGATCCAGCCTCTGACCCATCCATCTGGCCCATCAAGAGTCACTCTCATTTCATCAGTCCATAAAACCTTTGAAAAATCAGTCTTAAGATATTTATTGGCCCAGTCTTGACGTTTTATCTTATGTTTCTTTTTCAAAGGTGGTTGTTTTTCAGCCTTTCTTACCTTGGCCTTGGGTATAGCACACCTTGTGCTTTTTGATACTCCAGTAACGTTGCAGCTCTGAAATATTGCCAAACTGGTGGCAAATGGCATCTTGGCAGCTTCATGCTCGATTTTCCTCAATTTATGGGCAGTTATTCTGCGCCTTTTTTGCCCAACACGCTTCTTGTGACCCTGTTGGCTATTTGCCATGAAATGCTTGATTGTTCGGTGATCACGCTTCAAAGGTTTGGCAATTTCAAGACTGCTGCATCCCTCTGCAAGACATCTCACAATTGTGGACTTTTCAGAGGCTGTCAAATCTCTCTTCTGACCCGTTTTGCCTAAGGAAAGGCAGTTGCCTAATAATTAAGCACACCTTATATAGGGTCTTGATGTCATTACACCACACCCCTCCTCATTACAGAGATACACATCACCTGATTTACTATATGGTAGTTGGCTCTCAAGCCTGTACAGCTTGGAGTAGGACAACATGTATAAAAAGTATAATGTGATCAAAACACTAATTTGCCTAATAATTCTGCACATAGTGTAGTCTAATAGACCCTTTAGTTCCTATGTAATATTTCAATTAAAGGGGATATCAAGCATTAATAAAACTTCACTGCATTCTTTCAAAAACAGCACCACCTCTGCCTCCAAGTTGCATGTGCTATTACAGTATAGGCCCATTCACTTTAATGGAGTTGAGCTGCAATATCATACAAAACCTGTAGGCAGGGGTAGCACTGTTTTTTTTTTAAAGAAATCAGCCATGTTTATAGATTTCTGGACAACCCCTTCAATTTCACAGTGAATGCAACCCAAATTCCAAAAAGTTGGGACACTGGTAACAATGTGAAGAAAAAAAGGATGCAATGATTTGGATATCTGTTATATACAGAACATATAAAACAGATCAGAAGGTGAAAGTTAGGTATTTTTTCACTTCATTTGAAAAAAAGAATTCACTTAGAAATTAATCCCCCCTGTGTCTCTAATTCAGAGGTAAATTATAATGAGGGCAACCTAGGCTACCTCCTGGGACAAGTGACTCCAGAGTGGGGCCATGGTACAAAAAGTAAATTGCCTCCATTATAATCCATAGGACTCCATGATGCAGAGATTTAAAAGATTCTGGGCCCGCGCTGCCACAGGATGCACCCAACATGCAGCGTGCGGGTGTGTCGCCTGGAGCCACACCTACCTGTCTGCTGAAGAGGAACTGTGATGGCATTGCTGTCAGCCTGTATGCATGCCTGAAGACCTTTGGAAAAGGTGCACTGCACCTGTCTGATCTGTTTGAGTCCTGCTGCTACACATCACTAACGATAGGCAGCGCTATGTGTGTAAGGGCAGGGGATATTATTGGAATTTTTAAAGCATTTCTAAAATGCGGAGTGTAGGGAGGGAGCACTGAAACTAAATGGGGCAAATGCCCCTGCACACTGTTTACCCCACAGTCCCCCCATCCTGGATATTTAGCTAGTTACATCATTTCAAATGCCCCTGCATGCTGTGTGTGTCCCTCCATCTTGGATATCTTGCTTGTTTTGTGTATTTAATGAATATACAGGTGCATTTGAATGAATTAGAATATCATCAAAAAGTAAATTTTTTTCAGTAATTCAATACAAAAAGTGAAACACATGCATTATATAGTGACATTACAAATAGAGGGATCTATTTCAAGTGTTTATTTCTGTAAATGTTGATGATTATGGCTTACAGCCAATAAAAATCCTGAGGTCATTATTTCAGAAAATGAATGTAGGATAAAGGATTAAAAACCGCGGTGTCATATTCCACAAGATATCAAAGGATGAATATAATATTGATTTATTAGTCAACGCGTCACAGGTCTCCCTGAAACACCCTGAAACATGGCAATATGATATTGATTTGCCCTGAGGAAGGTGCCAGGAGTCCTGAAATGTGTTGACTAATAATTCAATATTATATTCACCCTCTGATGTCTTGTGAAATATGACCAGCCATGGAGCACTCGGAACCAGGCTCTGGGCACCTCTGGGAGAGTCACAGGGGTCGAGACTCAGCTCCGTGACCCTGGGGATCATTTTAGAAAAGTTCAGGGGGATAGGATTCAGAGGATAGGTGTCGTGATGCCACCCGTGGTAGCCGGATATTTGGCACCGGTGCTACGATGCGGGACCTCCGAGGATGATGGATGTGCAGCTGTGGTGTTAGGGCTCCCCACGGGTGGAGCAGTTACCCGAGGCAACCTGTAAGTCTATGGTGATGGTAGGCCGTTGGGGTGCAGGACTCAAGGCGCTGAATAACCTACAGATATGCAGGGGTTGTTTCCTTTACCTTTACTGAGATAGCAGACGTCAGGGTACAGTCCACAGTTGTTGTTAGGAATCCAGGTGGCCTGGAAGCAAGTTAAGGTTCTCACCCGGCTGGTTCTGAGGCCTCCCTGCTGCGCTCCTGTCTGCTGGCTGCCTGTGGCTAAGCTGCGACCCTTTACTCCTGCTGATCAGTCTCTCACCGGTATGACAGGCAGCTTGAGCCCTTCCCAGGTACCACTTCTCTGACCGCTGTCCCTGGGCTCTTCTACACTGCTGTGCCTCCAGGTGCTTTGGTGGCCAGGAGACTTGGAATCTCCCGTCCTCCGGTTTTGGCTGTAGGGTCTAGAGCACCCTCGCAACCTCAGACTTTGTTTTCCGGTTCTGGCACTCCGCTCTGGGGTGAACCATTAACAGGCTCCTCTCCCCAGACCTACTCCTCTCCTCAGACCCTTGCTTACGGGTCACTCACCTTGGCTAGTGAGAATCCTTGGACAAGCCTGACACTGCTCCAGTCCACAGGATGCCTTCTACAGTCCTCCTAGGAACTGAACTAACTAACCCCGCCATCAGGCCAGAATTTATAGGGGAGACTCCCCTGAATTCGAGTTAGAACCCCTCTTCTGCTCTGGAGTCAGGAAGGTGTAGTGTGCTGTTGTTACCTTGTGTGGATACCCTACCTTGTTTCAAAGCTTGACCTTACCCCCCGAGGAAGGCAAGGCCATCGTGGCAACCGGACTCTGGGGTGCCACAAATACGGCAGCACAGATTTTAGCCCTTCATCCTCCCTACTCTATACTCACCACGTTGGAGACTGCAGCAGCTGTGATATGCTTTTATAGTGATTGTGACTCTCGCAACCACACAAGATGAAGCCTCTAATACTTATTTAGGAAATGTTTTATCTCTCAGACCATTCTCCCTCCCTATTTTAATTTTCTGAGATAATGGCCTCTGGGTTTTCATTGGCTGTAAGTCATAATCATCAACATTAACATAATTTAATACTTAAAATAGATCACTCTGTTTGTAATGACCCTATATAATATATGCATTTCACTTTTTGTATTGAATTACTGAATAAATTAACTTTTTGATGATATTCAAATTCATTGAGATACACCTGTAAATACATAGCAAAATATCCAAGTACAGGGTTTATTATTTTAACAGAGGAAAGAAGTTTATTCAGAAGGCATTGTCGTAGTAGTAGTAGTGGACAACTCCTTTAATACTGGGGTAAAAACACCTCACCAAATTCTGAACGTTTGCATGTTGCCTTAGGTTAAGTTCGCTCAGGGCATTTTGGCTGCTTTTTGTCTGCGGCAAAACCTGATTTATTTCAAGTCTTTATTTATCTTAATGTTGATGATTATGGCTTACAGCCAATAAAAACCCAAAGACTTTTAAAATAGGGAGGATGAAGGGTTAAAAACCACGCTGCCTTATTCCACAAGACATCAAAGGGTGAATATAATATTGATTTATTAGTTAATGTGTTTCAGGGCTCCCAAATACGCTCTGAAATATAGCAATATTACATTGATTTTTGATGATATTCTAATTCATTTTGATGCACTAGGACATCTATTTGTCTCACTTGCTTCACTAACACACAGCTTAGTACCTCTTTACAGTCTGTGAAAGTCATCTTATCTACCTCCTAGAGCACTGATTTGCCAATATGGCTGGACTCAGCTTTAAGAACTCCTACTGATGTACTCACTTGATCTCAGTATCTGTTCCATCCTGGCTCATTACTTACAAGAATTGTAATCTCGGGGTTGAGTTACTAGGCGTTCCTTCCCAGGACCCATCTTCTGCTGTTCACTCTGTCCTTTGGTCAATCCTCTGACTCTACTAGATCACTCTGTCCCTCGATTAAGGCTAGGGTCACACATGCATTATTTTTTTAAAATCCTGATCCGGGTTTGAGCTTTTAAAAAGCTCAAAACTGCATCATGGAAACACTCCTCATAGGAGCCCATTATAACAACCGGTTACCGCATCTGGCTCTGCAGCCTGCGTGAAAAAACATGCAGGCTGCAGTTTTCGGAGCAATGCTAAGCCTCGCAATGTGGTAACCGGATTGCTCCAGATGTGTAATCCTGAGCAATGCGGATACCGTATAGTTTGCTTATCCCGGCTGCCGCCGGGATAAGCAAACTGTTAACAGTGTCAAAAAAGCTTTAATGTTAATAATAATTGTGCCCATCATGTCTCTAGGGAGTGCCCACCCCCCCTAAAGACATGCTACCTACTCAGGTGGGCATGTTATGGGTTAATATCGTTTGTACAGTAAGCCGGCTTCTGTCGGCTCTGTACAATTTTCTGAATGAAGCCACGGCTCCTCTGACAGCTGCGCACATACTATACGTATAGTATGTGCGCAGCTGTCAGAGGAGCCGTGGCTTCATTCAGAAAATTGTACAGAGCCGACAGGAGCCAGCTTACTGTACAAGCGATATTAACCCATAACATGCCCACCTGAGTAGGTAGCATGTCTTTAGGGGGGTGGGCACCCCCTAGAGACATGATGGGCACAATTATTATTAACATTAAAGCATTTATTACAGTTTAAACACTTTGCTCATCCCTGCAGCAGCAGGGATGAGCAAACTGTACGGTAACCGGATTGCTCCGGATTACACATCCGGAGCAATCTGGTTACCAGATTGCGGCTTCTGCCACACATTTTGCTTGCAAAATGTGTGGGAAGCCGATTGCGTTCACCGCATCCGAGTCTGGATGCGGTGAACACAATTCTATTAACAAATGTGACCCTAGCCTAACTCGCTCTCTTTTTTCAACCCTAGGAAAACCAGACGTTTGATCTACAAGCAGACATTGTCGAATAACCAGACATAAGGTCTGACTTTGTCATATGCTGTGTCCTATCTGACCACATGACAGAAAACTGTCTTTGTCCCTTTAGTTAGCCCTCCTACTATGAGCCAGTCTCAATAAGTAACTCTATCTTGCTCTACTATCTGGCACAATATATTTTCAACATAAATAACACGTCACAATTCACATCATACATTACAACACTTATCACATTACACATTCTAAATTACATATTAAAACAATAACATCAGTGTCTTCAAGTGGGAACATGTTCAATACTTTCATCTAATTGCATCTCCACAACCTTCATACACAGTATGATGCCCCACAGTCCCCCAAACATCATGATGGTCAACACAGCCCTCATACAATGTGATGTCCGAACATTCGCTCAATATGATGACCACCATAGAACCCACCCAGTTTTATAGCTCCCACAGCCCTCGATACTGTATAATGGTCACCACAGCCAACAGGATGTATGATCAGCACAGTGCTCCACACAATATTATGTCCCCATAGCGAAGCACACAGTATGATGTCGACCATAGTCCCTCACACAGTATATTGGTCATCACATCACCACAGATGGTATGATGTCCACCACATCCCTCCACGCTGATGATAATGGCAAACACAGCCCCTAACACAGTGTGATGGTCCTCACAGTCTCCATTACAGTATGATGACCCTTCTGCACCACTATTCACCATTTTTTTAAAATTATTAAAATAAATAATTAAAAAAATGATGTTGGCTCCTGCACATCGGCACATTTTTGATAGTGCCGATAAAGCAGACAGTTGAGGACCGGTGGTCTCAGGCTGGGAAAGTTCATGGTTACTGGGCCCTCTCCAGCCTAAAAATAACAGCCTTTAGCTGCCCCACAGTTGGTGCATTAATTAGTTGAGACCCCCCATTATCAACCCTGTAAGTAAAAACACCCCTGCAGGTCCAATGTAATCCACACAACATTGACGAAAATCACAGTTCTGCTGCATCCAGAGGCTACAATGAGCAGTGACATTAGAACATGTACCTGCTCATCATGGCTTCTGGAACATGCTGAAAGCAGAGTGGGAGCTGCCATAAGTAACCTCAGGTGAACTCAGTGCCGAACTGTGTGATTGTGTGTCATGGCGGCAGGGCTGTCTGACAGTCTGGTGCTGAGTTCACCTGAGGTCACTTTTGGCGGTTCTCATGGTACCCTCTGTGTGAGCCACCAGCTGTGACTTTAGGTGAACTCAGTGCCGGACTGTCACACTGTGTGACATTGCAGAAGTGCAGTCCAACAGTGCAGTAAGAGTGAGGCATTTAGTTCTTAAAGAAAGGTGAGTATAAGACAGGGCTCAGGAACTGATATTTAAAGCACCACTACTGTCCTGCAATAAAAACAAAAACACTGTAGTTTTGCTTGATCTCAAAGACCGCACCCAGGTAGTTGTGGTGAATGATTGCTACTCTGAATGTTCTTCGATTATAAGTAAGTTGAAAGTGAAAAGTGATGAGTGAACACTGTGATGCTTGGGTGCTTGGTGCTCACAATGAACAGTTTGATGCTTGGATTAGCACGACTCGAATATCTGCATATAATGGAAGTCAATAAGCAACTCGAGCATTTTTCCAGTAACTTTTTGTGCTACGTGGTATATTCATTGATTTCAAAATTTCCTCGAAGCTTCATCTCCATCACCTTCTCTGAAACTCTACACTGCACCAATGAACTTCAGTTTGTATTATCCTTACCAGAACTTCACTTTTCTAGTAAATGGACCAAAGACAGTACCTCCACATGGGCAGTGTTATTGCACTGTAATCTTCCTAGGCCACTCAGAGGGAGAGTGTACCCTCTATCCCTCTTTGAAACTTATGCAGTTTACATTAAATAGAATTTGGGGAGGGGGTTCATCCAAAAATGTAAGTCTCCAGCTGATGAAGTCTTCTTTTTTATTCAGTAAACTTGTCTCAGAGACCATAGACAAACTTTCTTGGTCTGGGTAAAACCACACTGAAAGACTTTTGTCCATTTCTGCTCATCTTATAACTATTTGACAAATGTAATGGTGTTACTAAATCACTAAATTAGGCTGTGGTCACAGTTTTTTTAGTGCCTTTTAAAAACGAATGCTTTTTTACATGCGTTTTTCATGTCAGCATGAGTTTTTTAAGGTGTGTGATGGCTCCCTGCGTTTTTGGCTGCGTTTTTGAATCTGCACATAAAAATAGTGCTTGTAGTATTTTTTTGAGCGTTTTGAAAAACGCATGCGTTTTTGTAGAAAACGCATGCGTTTTTATAACATGGGTTCCTATGGAAAACGCATGCAAAAACGCATGTACAATTAGTACCTTTTAGTGCCATTCAAAAACGCATGCGTTTCCCATAGGAGCCCATGTTAAAAAAACGCATGCGTTTCCGCAAACGCATGCGTTTTTTTAACATGGGCTACTATGGGAAACGCATGCGTTTTTGAATGGCACTAATTGTACATGCGTTTTTGCATGCGTTTTCCATAAGGCACCTTATTAAAAAACGCATGCGTTTTTGGATATGCTCCAAAAACGCATGGGACAGTCACACATGCTTTTTGGCTATTTGGGCATGCGTTTTTTAACATGGGGGCCTATGGGTGCGTTTTTTACATGCGTTTTTGAAAACGCAGGTCTCCAAAAATGCATGTGAAAAATGGTACTGTGACCACAGCCTTAGACCTGCTTGGAGTTTATAAACCATTCTCCATAAAAAGGGGATAAATGGAAAACCATAATCAACACCTAGGAACGTAGACTCACACCATTTTCATGTCTGCTCCATTGTGAAGAAACTGCAGTAAAAACATTATTATGCCAAGCTGGAAAGATGTCTCTTTGAGCAGCAAGAACTGTTGTTTCTTGCATTTACAATATATGATGACTGCTTATGGATACAGAGGAAGTTTCTGTTGTTTGGATTGACAATAACCCATTGGTCCTAATGCCCTCAAGAGGTTACTTGCAATTACAAATTGTTACCACCAGTTCATTAAAAAATTACTCTGAAGTGGTGGCTACTTATAGAATCCTCACTCGGAAGGGAGCTAATTCTCAGAACTAGTCAGATTCCATTATTCTGACATTCTAAGAAATCTTGTTTTTCCATTGCTCCAATCCTATACCATCTTGATGTTACATAGTTAAATAGTTGCATAGGATGAAAAAAAGACCTAGGTCCATTAAGTTCAACATTCACCATCAATTATACATTTTTACATCATAAAGTGTTTATAACTGATGGTAGGTGCACTGAAGAAATCATCCAGCCATTTTTTAAAAGCTGTTAGTGTCTGTCATTAATACATTTAAGGCCCTGTGACACAGCAATGTCGGCGGCGATTCGCAGGAGAGCGCGTTACTCCCAACATCGCCGGCAAGGTGTCACACAAAGCAATGTTGCCGGCAACCCAGCGAGTGATAAACCGCTAATAGGTGGGATCTGACCAGATCGCCTGAGCAACATCGCCTGGTTTCCCAACATTGTTGGGAAACCTGGCGATGTTGCTCAGGCAACTTATCGCCTTAATATCACCCTGTCACACGCTGCAACTCAGTTGCTTGGTTGCCGCAATTTAGCCACACCCCTGAGTTGCCGGCGATATCGCCCCGTGTGACGAGGCCTTTAGTCTGACTGCTCTAACTGTAAAAAACCCTTTCCTATTTAGCTGACAGAATCCCCTTTCTTCCATGTGCCAGCCATTTGTATTGACCATACATGTATTTATACATATAAATGAGATCTCCTCCAAGACATCTTTGTTTGAAGCTAAACAAGCCCAAGCTTTCCAACTTCTCACCATATGGAAAGCCTTCCATCCCTCACTGCAGTCGTCGCAGAGATAACGGCCCACTCGTGGTGCTGATGCACCAAAAAGAGGGGCGATATTAGGTATGTAATGACTGTGTACCAACATATCCCTGAGACTCTTGCCTCGCCTTGCCTTTATCAGCGGATGGTTCGGGAGGAAGTCACACAGTGTAGGTTCGGTTTTCAACACAGCCCAATGACGGGTGAGGATGGTTCTAATTTCCTCCCATTGAGTATTATATGCAGTTATAAACCTCACCTGTGGCTTAGTGTTCCCATCCACGAGGGGTTTCTCCCCAAGGAGCTGAAAGCGAGGGGTAGTACGGGCTCGTTTGTAGCCCTTGTGGATGCAACGGCTGCTGTACCCATGAGTCTTGAACCTCTCCCGCTATTCACTTCCTGGCATTCAAAATCATCATCCCTGAAGCAGATCCTCCGTAGGCACAGAAACTGACCCACGGGGATCGCCTTAATAGTGGATAGTGGATGTGAGGAGGTGCCATACAGAGAGAGTTCACCGACATCTCCTTACGGAAAATGTCCGTCACCAGACTTCCATCCGGAGGGATCAATACCTTAAGATCAAAAAAATCAACCTCATGACTATCACTTTTATAGGTGAGATGGATATTGTACGGTAGTCGTTGGAGTTCAGTTGCGGCAACTGCCTTGCATGCCAAAACATCATCAGAGCTAGAACTTTCCAATCAGCGGACAGTGGGAGGGAGTTCACCATTAGGAAACATATTTCATGCAGCTCAAGGGGGGTGATCTATTATGCTACTTGTGGCTGTTGCCTTATCTTCATGGGGTTGACATCCAGGGAATTTAGAATCCGGGTTAAGGAGTATGTCAGAGACATTATTGGTGCCAATACTGTCGATGAAATAACTCTCCATAGGACCATTCCCAGACATTATAAGTGATGCCATGACTGTAGCCCAAATTGCCTGAAGTTTCATGACATCGATATGATGAATCTGGGCAGCTGAGGTGCAGACCTTAAAAACAAATTGGCCCATTTGGAATGCCAGTGGATTGTGAAGCTGGGTACCATGAGTCCTGATATACTCAACAAAAAGTTCAGCTTTACCTCCTTCTTATGATCCTGTCTTGTATTAAATCCCTGTCTCCTCTTCAATGACAATAGGTTTACTTCATGCTGTAGTATCTGTGACTCTGTTATGTCTTCGTGACGGTATCATACAGGAGTGCTTATCACTTTTTTCACTTCCTTCTACAGTCCCTGGAGCCCTTCTTAGCTTCTCTGAGACATCTTGCACCTTGGAGTATAGGCACTGGCAAGCTTATGAATGCTCCCACCAATGAGAGAACCATCCCATCTGCTGCAAAGGACTATATTTCAGTATATCAATTACAACTGCTACTGAAGGGGACTGTTTGATATAAAACGCCATTTTGTCACATCCCCGTATTTCCTACATATGATGTCCTTATAAGATCTCTTTGTTCTTATGTTCACAATTTGTGGGATTGAATTATGTTTGCTGTTTAGGAGCCTTTTTTTTACATCTGCCCTGCTCCTTGCCCACTTCCAAAAAGGCGGATCCGCCTCCCGCATGCGCCGTGCAGTCTAGTCAGACCGCGCATGCCCTGTGAGTTTGGGTGCATCTGTTTGGCTAACTAAGAGAGGCCTAACCTCCATATTCTCTCCCGGTCAGCATTCTCCTGCCACTTCTCAAAGTCGACAGCAGTGGCAACCCGACTTACGCCAAGTGCGAATCACGCCTTGCTGCTCATCACTTTCATTAAGGTCACCTCCTCCCAATATAGATTGTGCGAAGTTTTTTGGAAACATGGTCATGCAGCAGGGTGAGACGGTTGATGTAGCACTGATGACCAGTACCTTGTTTGGCTACGAAGTCAACCACTTATTCTTAAAGAATGCAACCACCTTGCCTCAGGTACATTGGTCATAGAAATAATTCACCTTAGACCCATGCAACTTCTCTTGGGCAATGGCATCCACGAACGGAATCTCCTCAAGAAAGGAGAAAGAAGGAGGTGTTCATGCCATATCGGTTAGTTGTTTGGAGTGGGGAGAGGTCCCCACATAGCTTTCTCCCAGTCAAAGCCCTCTGGCGGTGTTCAACACTTGACTGGGAAACAGGGCCTTCTGCCTCTAGGGCCTCCTAGCTCAAATAGTGTCTGGCCAAGGTGTGTAGTTTGTTCCCAGGTTTCGGGGGACACTCTGTAAAACCTAAAATAACATCTTAACCAAGGTTCTATCCAATTTGAAGCAATGACTAAAGCAAAGAAGATTACTTATAGACACCCCACATTTGTCAGGGAGATAAGGTTTGCCTTTCCACCAAAATATCTACAAGAACCTAGCTCCGAAGTTCATCAGTTCATGTCAAAGTATTCAGCAAAATAATACAGTCACTCTCCATTACAGGCTACCTCCCATTTTTTAATAATTAATACTTGTCATATCTCTATACAATGTCTTACGAGCCACAAACTCTCTTCCACTTTCACAGCTTCTTCTTGTATTTGTGATGATGTATGAGATCAACCAAATAGTGGACTGTAAGAAGGTTAGTAAGATCTTTTTTCCGACAGGAAAGAATAGGCTCCTGAAGAAAGATGCTGGCTCAGACCTGTAGTTATCCCTTCATTTACTTTAAGCATATCAAACTCTACTCTGGTACTGTTCACGCTACAAATGCTGCTGCAAAGTGTATATCTGTTCATTAAGCAAGTATTCAATTTGACAGTTCATCATTGCTGCCCTTTGGCTACTATATGTTTGCTGATTAACTTTCCTGCTATGAGAATAAAACTCTTCTCTGGAGCTGTTCTCACTACAATGTACACTGTACATTCTTTACATCCTTTATAAGCAAGTACCGTACTCAGTTTTCCTGTTTATCACTGCTTCATACATTTCTACAAGTGAACACCTGTCTTCTGAAAGCATAAAATCATCTTAAATCATTACTTTACTGCAAGTACTGAACTATCATCTGCAGTTCCTTAGTATGTCTACACCCCAGGCCCTGTGTCTTTTGGCGTCTTCTTTTATGATTAATATTAGATTGGTTACATTTTTTACATTTGATTGGTTAGGAAAGATTGTCATTATTTCAAAAGTGGCTAAAGTTCTTGAAATATTTCATAAAATCCACACTATATAAGGAACAATAACACATGGATTACTTATGTCTGTACACATCTAAAATTCTATACTGGCCATCTTTGCGCCATATTATTGCATTTTTAGCACATTTGTTTAACAAAATTACTTGAAGCTTAATTGTTAGTAAACCTCCATGTTGATGCAGAAATCTTAGGGTGTGTGCACACGATCAGTGTACGCAGTGTTTTGGACGCAGCGTCTTTGCGCTGCGTCCAAAACGCTGCGTCATACAGTACTAGCATAGTGGATGGGATTTCAAGAAATCCCATCCACTAGCATAGTGGATGGGATTTCAAGAAATCCCATCCTCACTATGCGTAACCCGCCCACAGCATCTTTGGATCTGCGGTGCGGGTTGCCGGGAGTCCGCTCCTCCTCCGCATGTTCATTTCATGCTGCTGAGTCGGAAGCGGCTCCCATCGGGTGACAGCAGGGAGAAGCCGCCCTGCAACCACCACACATGGTGAGTAGAGGTCAGCTGCGGTCTCCCTGCGGCCACCTACGGCTTCCCTCAGGTCCGGAGGAGCTGTGTCCAACACGCAGCTCCACCGGACCGTGTGCACGCACCCTAAAAAACACAGAATATCTCTAGTAAAAATAAAAATAGGTTTACATTTGCAAGAAAGCTTGACGAAATCTTACTAAACGGTTTTATTTCCAAGTTTGAGTATGTTAGAAAGTAATAGAGTTGCCAGGGCATCTGTTGCTTCAACATAAATAAATCAGCTTTCCCATAAAACAGATATGAAACTGCAGGTTTGTGAATAAAGCAGTAGTTTCACTCTAGCATCAAAAGCATTGCCCTTTTCAGTTTCCTTCTGCTCGACTTCAGCAGGTGAATCAAAGAAAACTTAAACAAGGCTGGTAATGAGTTCCATCTTCGCCTCAATGGACTTAGCTCTTTCCAAATTCCTTGCCAGCTTTAAAATGAACGCTGTTCTTGTGTGTGGTTAGAATTTAAGGCCTCAATGTGTATGTAGCCTTGAAAGATATATTCTTACAGGTAACCACCTCATAAAATAGTTTTCTAAAGACATATATCAAAAGAGTCTTTGAAAATCAGTAGGAGGGCCCACATGTGCTAGTCATCTGCTGCTAATAGGCCTTTATGTGAAATGCATAGTTATGCACATTACCATAAGAGGAAGGAAGATTTATATTCTGCACTTAGTGCATATGATTCTCCAAAGTACCTGTTGGAAGGGGTCGATTATTAGTTTGACATCCGGGAATGCTTTAAATAAAACGTTGAAAGCAATACACCTAGATGGCAATAATCACCCTCACTGCTTTCCTTTAAAGTCCTCGAGACATTAATAATAATACCGTTGAAGAGTGTATGAAGTATCTGATGAAGTGGTGAAAATCAATTATTGTTTAACGTTCATATTTTCAATTTTCACTTTTTCATTTTCAACTTTCAATTTAATAAAAATTTAAAAAAAAAACATGCATTGAAAGTGAGGTTTTTAGCTAATCAGTTCATTTAATCTGAATACTTAAGGGATGAAATATTAAAACATTTATGCCAGAAAACGGTCTTAAAATGTTGTTAAAGTTTTGAGTAAGTTGGAAATGCGCAAAAATTCTGCAGCTTTTGGCATTTTTATGCCAGTTTGATGCAGCTCCACCAACATGAGCAAATCTGGGCAGGACTCATGGTGGAAGTGGGCATAGCTATGCTCGGTGTCATGTGTAGACTGCTCTCCAGTCTCTGCAGCAATTAAATGAAGGTAACTTCCTTTAGTCTATTAAGGGTTAATTTATGTGGTTCAGCAGTAGCAGTTGCTGAGTGTATCAGGTGATGTAGCTAACCACTTCCCAGCTTTTAAGTAGTCCAAGACCCATCGACTGGTGTTACTGACAGAGTTCAATCACTCTTTCGCCTGTGAGCTGTGTACAGTTTCTGCTAGAGCTTTCAGAAGCTGTCTTTTCCTTTGGAGTTGCTGTTCCTATCCCAAATTCCTAGGTGGAGGTGAGGGGGTGATAGCCTAGGGCTAGTCAGGAGCAGGACTAGCGTGGCAGCCCAGACATGTTCACCTTTAGGGTATGTGCCCACAGGACATTTTTTGAGCAGTCCTGAACGCAGCAAAACCTGAACTGGTTTCAAGGATCCTAGAGTCTTTGCCAGGAGATTTGCTGATTTCAGGTCCTGCGTTTTTTGTGCATTTTTTGCGCATTCTTTGTGCGTTTTTACTGCGTTTTTCCTGCGTTTTTTCCATTGACTGCAGCAAAAACGCAGGAAAAATAGAGCATGTCAATTCTTTCCCATCCGCACCAAAAATGCAGGGATTTGACAGTTCTTGACACTTGCAAAACCAATGTGTGGGCACAGCGTTTCTGCGAAACACATTGGTTTTGCTGGGAATCAAGACCGCAGGAACAAATTAGCATACATTACCATAAAACCAATGGTAAACCGCAGGCAGAAACCGCAGCAAAAACGCACTGTGTGCATATACCCTTAAAAGTACTTGAGGAAACAGGGTCAGCAAGGGACCCATAGTCTAAGGGTCAGACCAGTTCCCCGTATCACATTTTGCCCATCAATGCCATCCTGCAACCATACCCCATCGACCGTTATAGCCACCCGTCACGCTCAGCCATCATTGAATGGAAAAACATTTCTAGCTAGGTGTTACTAGCTAGATGTTCTAGCTAGGTGTTCTAGAGGGTGTACCGACGTCACCATGACCGGATGTGACGCAAATAGCGTCACACCGGCTATTATGCTCATACAACAGGGCGAGGAGGACTAGAATTATTTATCACGCCCATCGGGGTGTGATAATGAACTACTCAGGAGGGCTTAAAGTCTCATAGGGAACACCCCGTAAGACCTATTCATGGACAAGAAGTCGCAGCTATATAAATGAATAATGTTGTTTTTGACAATGTTACACCACGCATTTTTTATTATTATTATTATTATTATTTATTTATATAGCGCCATTATATTCCATGGCGCTTTACATGCTAAAAGGGGCAGACTAGGACAAGTAACATAGTAACAATACAAGTAACAATAAATGAGGACAATTCAGTCGTACAGATACAAGAGGGCTCACAGTCTACGAGGGGTGGGTGGGGATACAGTGGGAGGGGGAGGGGGAAGTTCCAGTTGTGAGACGGTATGGTGGACCGGGTCTCATTGCAGGTGGTAGGCTTGGTGGAAGAGGTGGATCTTCAGGCTTCTTTTGAAGATTCCCAGGGTAGGAGAATGTCTGATGTGTTGGGGCAGTGAGTTCCAGAGTATGGGTGAAACACAGGAGAAATTCTGCATGCGGTTGTGCGAAGAGGAGATGAGGGGGAGTAGAGGAGGAACTCTTGGAAGGATCGCAGGTTGCGTGAGGGTAGGTATCGGGAGACCATGTCAGAGATGTATGGGGGGACAGGTTGTGAATGGTTTTATATGTCATGGTTAATGTTTTAAACCGGGAACTCTGGGAAGTAGGGAGCCAGTGAAGGGCTTGGCAGAGGGGGGAGACAGAGGAGTAGCGGGGAGACAGATGGATTAGGCAGGCAGCGGAGTTCAGGATAGATTAGAGAGGTGCAAGGGAGGTATTGGGGAGGCCGGTTGCAGTAGTCGAGGCGAGAGATGATGAGAGCATGAATAAGGTTTTTAGCAGTGTCGTGGTAAAAGAAAGTGCGGATCCTATAGATGTTTTTAAGCTGGAGTCAGCAGGATGTGGTGAGGGCCTGGATGTGGGGTTAAAGGAGAAGGAAGAGTCAGGGATAACCCCGAAATCAGCCTGTAAATGTGAGATAAATGCGCATAGGGTCTTATCCTTTTTACAAAGGGTTATAGCGGTGTATATTAAGAACTGCTCACCTGGCTTGGTTGTGTCACCCACAATCGGTATAATCGCCTGTAAGATAGCTTTTAGGATGGCTGCTGCAGGGCCGCACCTTCACGATAACCGTGGAACCAGGAATGCTGTAAGGGGACAAAATGCCGGAATGCCCGCGCTGCCACCAAGAATCACCAGGAAACGAAGAGTTAACCTCCGTCCCATTCCCCCCACCCCTGCCTCCCCTGTCCCCTTACCCGGTGCACTCTGGAACGTTCGCTCGGTCCGCAACAAACTTACATTTATCCATGACCTCTTCATCTCTAGAAAACTCTCCTTCCTCGCCCTCACAGAGACCTGGCTTACCCCCTCTGAGACAACCTCCCCGGCTGCCCTCTCCTACGGCGGATTCACGCTCTCCCACACTCCCCGCCCCACCAACACCCGCGGCGGAGGCGTTGGCCTACTTCTGGCCAACGACTGTTCCTTCTCCCCACTTACGCCACCCCCCCTCCCCTCCTTCGAGGCACACGCTGTTCGCATCTACTCCCCCTGCAACCTCCAACTGGCCGTTGTCTACCGTCCCCCTGGATCCCCCTCTACCTTCTTTGACCACTTCACAACCTGGCTCCTCCACCTCCTCTCCTCCGACATCCCCACCATCATCATGGGTGACTTCAATATCCCCATCGACACCCCCAAAGCCGCTGCCTCCAGACTCCTATCCCTCACCTCCTCCCTCGGCCTCTCCCAATGGATCTCCTCCGCCACACACACTGGCGGCCACACACTTCACCTAGTCTTCACCCGTCTCTGCTCCCTCACCGACCTCACACACTCAACCATCACCCACTCCGTCCACAACCTACTGACATTCTCATCCCTCTTCCCCCCTACCGCGCTACCCCCTCTCCGGACACTCCCCCACCCCCGCAGAAATCTTAGGCTCCTAGACTTCCACTCACTCTCAGAATCCCTCCTCCCCCTCTCAGACCTGGCCTCTTCCCAAGACGCTGACTCTGCCGCCTCCCTTTACAACTCCACTCTCACCACAGCCCTCAACCAGGCCGCTCCCTCACACTTAACACAACACGAGTACAGCGACAACCCTGGCTCACGACCCTCACCAAAAAACTCAGACGGACGACTAGGGCAGCCGAGCGGAAATGGAAGAAATCCCACTCCGCAGAGCACTTCGCCCTATACAAGAGTTCCCTCAATACCTTCAAGGCTGCCCTTGACTCCGCAAAACAAGCCTACTTCTCCTCCCTAATTACTGCTCTGTCTCACAACCCCAAACAACTCTTCAAAACCTTCAACTCCTTACTTCGTCCCCTGCACCCCCTCCCTCACCCTCATCTCTGCCGACGACTTCGCCACCTTCTTCAAAGACAAAATTGACAAACTCAGACAAAGCTTCGACCCACACTCCCCTCGCCCCATCCCACCTCCAGCCCACCCCCCTCACCAAAACGCAGTTTCACACCCGTGACAGAGGACCACCTCTCCTCCCTTCTAGCACGATCACACCTCACCACCTGTGCCCTCGATCCGCTCCCCTCCCACCTCATCCCTAACCTCACCTCAGTCCTCATCCCTCCTCTAACACACCTCTTCAACATTTCACTCAAATCCGGCACACTCCCCTCACCCTTCAAACATGCCCTAATCACGCCCATCCTAAAAAAACCATCCCTTGACCCCACAACAGTCTCCAACTATCGCCCCATATCTCTCCTCCCGTTTGCTCTTAAACTTCTTGAACAACACGTCTACTCCGAACTGTCCTCCCACCTCTCTTCCTGTGCTCTCTTTGATCGCCTACAATCCGGCTTCCGACCTCACCACTCCACAGAAACAGCCCTAACCAAAGTCACAAACAACCTTCTGATCGCCAAGAGCAAACGACACTACTCCGTCCTCATCCTCCTCGACCTCTCTGCTGCCTTCGACACCGTTGACCACTCCCTCTTACTCCAAATTCTTGAGTCTCTTGGCATTACTGACCTCGCCCTCTCCTGGATCTCCTCCTACCTAACGGACAAGACCTTCAGCGTCACCCACTCTCACACCTCCTCCTCACCCCACCCCCTCTCTGTAGGTGTTCCCCAAGGCTCGGTCCTGGGACCACTACTCTTCTCCATCTACACCCTCGGCCTAGGCAATCTCATCGAGTCACATGGACTCCAATACCACCTCTACGCTGACGATACCCAACTCTATCTGTCTGGCCCTGATATCTCCTCCCTTTTATCTAAAATCCCTCCATGCCTATCCGCCATTGCATCCTTCTTTTCTACCCGCTTCCTCAAACTCAACATGGACAAGACCGAATTCATCGTCTTTCCCCCAAACAATTCCGCCCCGCTTCCTGACCTATCCATCACCGTCAACGACTGTACTCTCTCACCCGTCCCCACACCAAGTGCCTCGGGGTAATCCTCAACTCCTCCCTCTCCTTCAAGCCCCACATCCAAGCCCTCGCCGCCTCCTGCCGACTCCAATTAAAAAACATTGCCCGCATCCGCTCCTTCCTTGACCACAACACAACCAAGATACTTGTCCACGCCCTCGTCATCTCCCGCCTGGACTACTGCAACCTCCTGTTCACGGGCCTACCTGCCACCTCCCTCGCACCTCTCCGCACCATCCTCAACTCTGCTGCCCGACTCATCCACCTATCTCCCCGCTACTCGCCCGCCTCCCCCCTCCGCCGCGCCCTCCACTGGCTCCCATCCCCCCAGCGATCTCGCTTCAAAACCCTAACCTGACCTACAAGGCCATACACAACCTGTCCCCTCCCTACATCTCCGACCTAGTCTCCCGCTACCTCCCCTCGCGCAATTTGCGCTCCTCTCAGGAACTCCTTCTCTCAACCCCCCACATTTCCACCTCGCACAACCGCACACAAGACTTCTCACGTGCTTCCAGCAGACTCTGGAACTCCCTCCCCCACCACATCAGACACTCCCCTACCCTCGGAACCTTCAAGAAAAACCTGAAGACCCACCTCTTCTTACAAGCCTACAACACACACTGAGTCCCAATCCACTGTACCACCTCACCTCTCTCCCCCTCCTACTGTCTCCCTCCCCACCCCTCTAGACTGTGAGCTCTCGTGGACAGGATCTCTGGCCCCATTGTACCTGTACGATTGTTTTGTCGATTTGTCGTCGTTTTTCGACCACTTGTCTTTGTCTACCCCCTAACTTGTACAGCGCTATGTATCCTAATAGCGCTATATAAATACCTAATAATAATAATAATAAAATAACTGGGCAGATTTTTCTTTATTAAATGCTACGCGTTTCGGAGCCTCTATCCGAGCTCCTTCTGTGGCACCCCAAGGGTTAAAGTGCCACAGAAACATCAACACAGGTTTACTCCCACACAACACTACACTAGAAAGTGGGAGGAGTTTAGGTGGCACCTGCACTAGTGGGAGGAGCTAAGTTGTTTACCACAGAGCAGAGTGACAGTTAGGTCAGTTTAGTCTGGAGCAGGAGCAGAGCCAAGTAGAAGTGGAGGTCCTGAGAGGTCTGAGGAGAAGAGACAGAGGAACAGAGGAACATACCCGGGATAAAGAGTTACCCCAAACTTAACCCCGGAGAGGCGCTTAAAACGGATACCGGATCCGAGGCTGTGCCTGAGACAGACAGGACAGTTTACACCGGCATAGTGAAGGTCCACCATCTTCACTGTACCATAGCAAAGCAACACGGAGGGGTCAGTGACACAGAGGACTCAAGTTGCCCAGCAGATTGGTACCCGTGAGCAGAGACAGGGCCAGCAGTTCAGCTACAAGCGGCAGCAGGGCCACACACAGCGCTTAAGTAGGAAGCCAAGGACCCGGTCAGGGTGAGAGCAATCCGGTACAGACTCCATGGACAATACTGTGTTATACCATCTGCAAGTAAAGACTTGGAAAACAACAGAAACCGTGAGTGTGTGTGATCCTTATGCTGAAGCCCCACTTGCCCTCATATACTGCGATTACCTCTACTCTCATCATCTTACTGTTACCCCTACTCTCCTGCAGCATCAATAACTATCCTCACAGACTTTAACTTCTACTACCACTGCACCGGGGAACCCAGTT